>CM063175.1:56761190-57173690 GCA_031835075.1 Saguinus oedipus
TTTTAGACATGATAAGTTCCTGGAACCCATGTTGTTTCAGCATATTCATTCATTCAGTAAATATCGAGCACTTATCATGTCAGGTGCTATTCTAGGCACAGGGCAAGGAAGACAGATAGTTCAGTTGCTTTCTCAGAGCTTACATTCTACTGATTGTAAGGAACAGAAAAAAAAAGAATGGCTTAAACCATACAGGGAGTTTTGGCTCAAGTAAGTGAAGAGTTCATAGGTAGGTCAGCCTTCAGGTTAGGTTTGATCAGGACTCAGGTTCAGTTTCTCTGTGATTTTCCACTTGCTTTTGCTTCCCTCTACATATTGGATTTGTCCCCTTTATTCTGAGTTTTATTTTGCCCACAGTAGTGATATGAACACCAGCCAGTAGCTTCCTGGGGCTACCTGCTTCCTTGTTCTCATTCAAGAGAGAGGCCTCTCCCTTCACCATCAGCAAGAGCCCTATGGGCTCACTTTAGGTCCTTTGCTGACTGACTCAATTCTTGTGCTTGGGAAAGTAGAATGTGTTAGTTGGCTTAGATTTGGATTACCAGGGCCAGTGACCCCTGATGGCTTACACCCATCAGAGCCCACTTTCTGGGATTAGACCTGGAGCCAGTCCCATTTCCTGCTGCAACAATGGGTGGAGGACAGAATGTATGTTAAAGAGGCCATCACAGTGAACAGGAGCCATCACTAAGCAAAAGTCACAATCTATCTTCCTCTCACTCCATAGGAATCAGTGCATGAGGGGTCAAAGCCACAAGCAGTGAAGTACAGTGGGTTATTAGGGGGCATCAGAGGTGCAGGGCAGCGAGACATGAATTCATAGTGGGAACTGGCTTCTGTGTATGGGCCTTGGGTTTATCGGGCCTGAAGAAGCCTCAGAGATTATGTCATCCAAACCTCTCAGTATATAAGGGGAAACTGAGGCCTAGAGAGGAGCAGGAGTTTGCTGAAAGTCACTCAAAGAGTTAGTAGCCAAATGGGAGGTAAAATCTGGGTCTCTTGCCTTTCTGCTGCTTTGTTTCTCCCTCACATTGAGCACAAGCCCTGCAATAAGCAGGCACTCAGTAAAGATGTTGATTTGCTTTGCTTCCAATTACGGCAAATATACGCATAGAGAGGGGTATATTCACAGTAGATGTATCCCAAGACATTCACGAATCTCCAAGTTTATGATCAGCCAATACCAGGAGGTAACAGGCTGTATATTAACATACCATGATAACATGCATGGACTTTGGACAAAAAGACCTGAGTTCAAGTCCCGTTTCTGCCACTGAGAAGTTCTATGACCTTGAATAAGTTACTCAGCCCCCTCTGAGATCGCTGCACACTCAGGACCTGCCCATTGTACATACAGGAGGTATAACTGAAAACCATTAAGTCATCCCTCTCACTGAGTAACTTCCCAAGCAAAAGACAGGTAGAGAAGAAAGAGCCACATTGCAGTACAGATGCTGGGGACTGGTACATGGTAGTTGTACACACCAGCCTTCTTCTAAATCCTCATCTGCACCCTGTTCCTTTCTGGACAGGAACAGTTCCCTGGAATGCTGTGGCTCACACTATACTCTCTACCCAGGTAACTCCTTCCTGTCTCAGCACTGACGTCACTTCATCAAAGAAGCCGTATTAGTTAAGATAAGGCTAGTGGCTGCAGCAAACAACTCCCCAAGTTTCAGTGACTTAACACTGGTTTATTTCTCTTTCATGTAACAGGAGAATGCAGGTTGGCAAGGGTTGAAGTGGGGGCATGGGGTGGGGCACTCTGCCCATGCCACCTTTCAGGGATCCAGGTTGGTGAAGGCTTTTCCATCTTTACATGTGGCTTTCAAAGTCACCCTGAACACTGACATCAGCCAGTAGACAGAGAAGAGAGAAGATGGGGAAAAAAATCCACTTCTTGTTTATTTATTTAAACTTTTAAGTTCAGGGGTACAAATGTAGGTTTGTTCTATAGGTCGACTCATGTCATGGGGGTTTGTTGTACAGGTTATTTCATCACCCAAGTATTAAGCCTCCTACCCATTAGTTATCTTTCCTGATCTTCTCCCTTCCCCCATCCTCCACTCTTTGGTAGGCCCCAGTGTCGTTTCACTCTTTGTGTCCACATGTTCTCATCATTTAGCTCCCACTTAGAAAGTGAGAACATGCGGTGTTTGGTTTTCTGTTTCTGTGTTAGTTTGCTTTTTTTTCCCAAAGGTAAACAGTATTATTTTTCTTAAGATCTCAAAATAGAGACATTTGGTGTTCCCAGTGGCAGAATAGAAATGAATTTATGTCAACTGGAGCATTATATGCACAAACAATTAGAAGAACCACAAATCCTTTTAATACCCGGGAGAAATATGTTGCAAAATAAAATCATGTTCATTTTCTTGTCCCAACCTGAAGATGATACTAAGAAAAAAAATAAATTTTCTTTTCTTTTTTTTTTTTATATTCTGTGTTAGTTTGCTAAGGATAATGGCCTCCAACTGCATCCACGTTCCTGCAAAAGACATGATCTCATTCCTTTGTATGGCTGCATAGTATTTCATGGGATGTACATACCACATTTTCTTTATCCAGTCTACCACTGATAGCTATTTAGGTTGATTCCATGTCTTTGCTATTGTGAATAGTGCTGCAATGAACATATGTGAGAAACACTCATTTCTTATTTTTTTTTTTTTGAGACGGAGTTTCACTCTTGTTACCCAGGCTGGAGTGCAATGGTGCGATCTTGGCTCACTGCAACCTCCACCTCCTGGGTTCAGACAATTCTCCTGCCTCAGCCTCCTGAGTAGCTGGGATTACAGGCACGTGCCACCATGCCCAGCTAATTTTTTGTAATTTTAGTAGAGACGGGGTTTCACCATGTTGACCACGATGGTCTCAATCTCTTGACCTCGTGATCCACCTGCCTCGGCCTCCCAAAGTGCTGGGATTATAGAAACACTCACTTCTTAACCATTTTAGCCTAGAAGCCATAGCCATCACTTCTTCTCACATTCTACTGGTGAGAAGAAATCACATGACCTCACTCAGATGCAGAGGACACTGGGAAATGTAGTTGCTGTCCAAGCAGTTGTGTTTATTCCAGTAATAATCTCCCAATGACCAAGGAACAAGAGCCAGAATCTTTGTTGTCTCTGCCCCAGAAATCTATTTCATGTTTTTAAGGTATTTGTACTTTTCTCTCATAGCACTCATCATAGTTTATTTAGCATTGAAAAAAATGTGATGACTGTTTGATTCTCTCTTCATTTGCAGATGCTGAGGTCTATGAGAGTAAGAGACTCATCATTATATCCTCTGTGCTTCACACAGAATAAGTGATCAACAAATGTGTGCTGAATGAAGGAAGATGCATATTTATTAAATGACTTTTTATATGACAATATATATTTACATATTGGTGCTTTCCATTGCAAGTTAAAAAAGAACTGATTTTCCTAAGTTAAATAATAAAATAGCTTATTGGCTCAAGTCAGCGAGGATTCCAGAGGTCTGGGAGCTTTCAGGTGTGGTTGGATCATGGCTCTGGCTCTGTTTCCTTTGCAGTGTTTTCTATCCTGCTCTGTCCCACTGCCATCTTTGTTCTGAAGTCGGTTCTGTCATGCTTGGAAGATGACTGCATGTGTCACCATGACCTCCTACTTCCTCATGGAGAGAACAGAGGAGGCACAACTTCCCGAAGTCATTGAATAAAAGTCTTCAGCTTTGTTCTGATTAAACCTAGCCCAATCTCTGTTGCAAAGGAGATCATATGAAAGCTGATTAACTTATCCTTTGGGGCCCACTATTGGGTCTGAGGGAGGGGAAATATTTCACCCAACTGCACAATTGCTGCGCAATATGGAAGGAGTGGCTCCCCAAATAAAAATATGGATTCCGGAAGGAAGGTATTAAGAGGCAAATGGATGCTGCTGAAACAATCTGAGCCTGTCCCTCTCACTACCGTGTTTCCAGAAACAAGGACATTTCTAGAACCATTTATAGTAAATCCAGAAATGCCTATTACATTGGAAGTGGGTTGAGAAGAAAGGCTTACTGTTTTGATGTTGAGGAGAAAAACCAAATCCAAACCAATTTAATAAAATTGTGGAGCTGAAACTACTCTCAGAGAAGAATCCAGAAGAACCTCAGCTGGATTTGGGCAATTCTGGAGATATTTGCTCTAGTCTCCAGAATCTTAATCTTGGCCTACGAATTTCGTTGTCATCAGTTTCCAGAAGATCCATCATGATATCCCGGAGAGCATACCAAGGCCCAGGGTGTTGTCCTATCAGCCAGAACACAAAACAAACAATAGAAGTCCCTTAAACAAAGAGAAGTGACAACCAAAGGAAGAAATACCAGCAAGATAAGATGCAAAAACGAACAGCACATCTCAAAGACAAAGCAAACCAGCTCCGGTCCTCCTGGCAAATCTTGCAACACAAATAGAGACACTGCCAGAAGTCAGAAAGAAACTGCCAGAACAGGAGCCACCACCCCAGTGTTGCCTGGAGATGCTCAAAATAGGTACAAATTAATGATTGCCAAGTCCTTATAAAGAGAGAGAAGAATCCAACACATTCTATTTAGCAAACATTTACTTTTCTAACACTCTACTGATTGAAAAGATGACAAGACTAAGTGCTGATCCCAGTGGATACAGATAAGCAAATGTGTGAGCATCTGTAACAGAGGTGTGGGCATCACAAGGAGGGGACAATTAATTCTGCCTGCAGGCTTTCAAGGAGAGCTGCAGAGATGCGCTGTCACCTGAGCTGACCCTTGAAGGATGAACAGGGCTCAGCTGATGGTCAAGGAGGAGACGCAGTAGGAGCTGTGGGTACAGAGGCCCTGCAAACTCAGAAGCCCTGTGGACATCTTTGCATTTCTCTGCTCAGCATTCCTTCTCCCTTCCTCTGATGCCATCATCCCACTTTTCCTTTGGGAAAATCCCTCTCATTCTACGCGGTCCTGTTGGAACTGTCTTTCACAATGAGGCTCCACTCCCGCAGGCAGGTACATGACTCAAGCCAGCCAATCAGCCTTTCTGCTGGGACTCTCCATCTTTAGCAGAGTGATACACTAGCCTAATGCCTTTGGAGCAGAGCCATTCTGTCCTTAGTGTCAAGAGACTATCTGTGAGGTCATGCTATTGATACTCCCTGGGTTCTGTCCTTCCCAAGGCCTAGTGGATCAGCTCTTCTATTTCGTGAATCATCCAGCTTTCTTTTTGGCTTTAGTTAGCCAGAGTAAGTTGCTATAGCTTGCAACCAAAGAACTTCAATTGATATGGAAATCAGTACCAGGATGAGGGTTGCAGACAATAGCCCCTGTGAGAAACAGGGAATCCGGCAGAGAGGAGACTGTGATTGAGTGCACTAACTGCCCATGATACCCACAGTCACTAAACAGCCACCTGCTCACCATGGGCGAAGCTTGGGGGACTGGGTGGTTGCTAACATACAACAATGGGGAGGCCGCATGATGGGATGGTTGCTTTGGCAACGTGAGTTTAATTAAAGAGGGAAATACTTGTCATCCCTGGCACCACCCTATACGTTATGGATACCATTTCTTTATTTCTCCTGTTTCCCTCCGAGTCCCCCAGTGCCTAGAATGATGCCTGGCACAGAAGAGGCACCTAAGCATTTGGTGAACAAATGTATGTGTGAATAAAGAGCAAGCTCAAGCTTAGGATTGCCAGAATACGAAACAGAATATTTGTCCCAGAAAGAATGGAAGGAATTTGCTGATTTACATTCTCAAAAATCAGGGCAGAAGTTGTGAGAATAGATACTGAGCCTTCCTAATGAAGAATAAAATTTTGAGTCAGGTTGAATTTATTGCTCTGACTGCCCTTACCCGAGAGTCTGCAATCCAATGTGCTGATTTGGACAGCCCCTGTGAGCCTAATGTTGCCTAGGTTGGTGAATTCAAGTGCTGGTTCATATCACGTGATGTGGAAAGCCAGCCTCTATTTTGAGAACAATGACAATAATGTGAAGGGAGGAATGAAACATTTAGGAGACATGAACTCCAGAGGGTATCTTTCCCGTGCATGCTGCCTCCTGTTCATCCTCTCACTATACCCCTGAAACAGTCCAGATTCCACTCCTGTCCTTCCTGCTTTGAGAACCAGGTTGAAAAGGGGAGCATAAGAATGTTTTAAAAAACTTATTCCTGGTTTGTCTTTTTTAGTAAAGACGGAGTTTCACCATGTTGGTCAGGCTGGTCTTAAACTCCTGACCTCAGCGATCCACCTGCCTTGGCCTCCCAAAGTGCCTCACCCAGCCCCAATTATTGTTTTGACATAACTTCTTATAGTCATTCTTTAGATGTGATATTTTCTTGAATCTTTATGAGGGTTGCAATGAGAGATTTTTTTAAAGTATCTACTCCCTGAACTTTTTTCTTTATTTCTTCTGGGTCATTCCCCAACTCCTTTATTTGATAATATTGGCCTTCTTCATTTGCAGTGTTTCTCCCCATTTCTGGTGGTACTTGATAGTCAACTCATATTTATAAACAAGACAATAAACATCTCCATACATGTAGGTGGGGTTTGCTACCCAGTGAGTTCTGTTTTATAGTGAATGTATGACAATGCTGGGGGAGACCTTTTATCTTGTGCATTAAAGTCCACACTAGTTGCTCTAATTATTCCCTGTTTGTTGAAATACTTTAGAGAATTGGGGAGAGATAACACGGGGAGAAATGCCAGATATAGGTGATGGGGGGGATGGAGGCAGCAAACCACCTTACCACGTATGTACCTATGCAACAATCCTGCATGATCTGCGCATGTACCCCAGAACCTAAAGTACAATAAAAAAATACTTTAGAAAAAACCCTCTGATTTTTCACCAAGAAGACAGTGGTGGTGGTATAGCCAAGGGTGGTATAGCCCAGGCTCTATACATTCTGTGTGTGTGTGTGTGTGTGTGTGTGGTGTGTGTGTGTGTGTGTGAGAGAGAGAGAGAGAGAGAAAGAGAGAGAGTGGGAGGAGTTTGTGTCAACACATCCTTTTAATTTTGTTGGTATTAATAATAACCATTGTGATGGTTAATACTGAGTGTCAACTTGAGGATTGAAAGATACAAATTAATGATCCTGGGTGTGTCTGCGAGGGTGTTGCCTTAGAGATTAACATTTGAGTCAGTGGGCTGGAGAAGGCAAGTCCATCCTTAATCTGGTCAGCACAATCTAATCAGATGCCAGTGACTATAAAGCAGGCAGAAAAACGTGAAAAAAAGAGATAGGCTTAGCTTCCCGGCCTACATCTTTCTCCCGTGTTGGATGCTTCCTGTCCTTGAATATCGGACTCCAGGTTTCTGTTTTGGGACTGGGACTGGCTCTCCTTGCCCCTCAGCTTGCAGACAGCCTACTGTGGGACCTTGTGACTGTGTAAGTTAATACTTAATAAACTCCCCTATATATATTCTATGAATTCTGCTCCTCTAAGAGAATCCTGACTAATACAACCACTTCTTACTTTGAAAAACCATCCCTATCCTTCATTTCATGTGGCTCTGAAGGGCTATGTGCTGTCATGGTGTCCTGCCCTTTTCACCACAGGGGTAGACTTATAAACCAGTATGCCCAAACACTTTCTTCCATTTTCCCTGGCCACATGCATATTTTTAGGAAGAGGCACCCAACTCAAACTGGACCAATCAGAGTCTTTCATTAGATTTGATGTATAGGTCTATCCTTTCTCTGGAACCTTGAGCTATGGAGATCATGCAAGTCTGGAGCTGTCAGTGACCACTTTTCAAGACTGAGTGGAAGAGGCTGCCTATAGAATGAAGCCAAAATGCTAAGGGAGGAACACACACATACACACACACACACACACACACACACACACACAGAGAGAGAGAGAGAGAGAGAGAGAGAGAGAGAGAGAGACAGAGAGAGACAGAGAGACAGAGAGAGACAGAGAGACAGATTTTGGATCCAACTTTGTTTGACTTCCACTATAAACCTTCAAATTACGTGAGCTGATAGTTGTATTTGTGATGTAGGCTCGTTTGAGTTGGGTTCTGTCATTTGAAATGGAAAAGAATCCAAACTAACCAGGTTTCAGATGTGACATCTGGTCCTACTTGTGCTTAGGAAACTCTTGGATAGGCGCATCCATGAGAAATACATGGAGGTGAAGCTGAATTCCTGTGCTGGTCTTTGGAAACTTCATCAAAGATCCCTGGGCCCGACCTCGACTTGGAGAGAGTACATCCCCACTCTTCAAACATGCCAACTGATCAGCAGGAAAGGCAGCCACACTGTACAGTGACCCTTTCCCAAATGTTCTAGGCTGAGAAAATCCTCAGGACTCCCACACAACTTCAAGGGAGGAGGAAGCGATCACCCCCAGAACATGATTTAAATTGTCCACCCATCTGGGTTAGTTGAGTCAAACTGATTTTACTTGGAAAGTCAAAGCAATGTGACTTTTCTTGTGTTTGAATGTCACGGAAGCAATTCATGCTTGTGACTCCTCCTACTCCTCCTAATCATCACAATCGTCCTTATCACCACCATCATCATGTTTCCCAAGGCTAGACTACACAGTGTTAATCACACCACGTGTGTGGTATTAACAGCCAAGCTCAGGCCCATCTCTTTCTCATTTCTTCCTGTCACAGGTTAAAACAGCTTGAACTAATTTACGTTCCCACCAACAGTGTAAAAGTGTTCCTAAGACAGTGTGGTGATTCCTCAAGGACCTAGAAATAGAAATTCCATTTGACCCAGCAATCCCATTACTGGGTATATTGCCAAAGGATTATAAATCATTCTATTATAAGGACATATGCACAGGAATGTTCATTGCAGCATTGTTTACAACAGCAAAGACCTGGAACCAACCCAAATGCCCATCAATGATAGACTGGACAGGGAAAATGTGACACATATACACCATGGAATACTACGCAGCCATAAAAAATGATAAGTTCGTGTCCTTTGTAGGGACATGGATGAACCTGGATACCATCATTCTCAGCAAACTGACACAAGAACAGAAAATCAAACACCACATGTTCTTACTCATAGGTGGGTGTTGAACAATGGGAACACATGGACACAGGGAGCGGAGCATCACACACTGGGGTCTGTTGGGGGGGGAACCAGGGGAGGGACAGTGGGCAGTGGGGAGTTGGGGAGGGATAACATGGGGAGAAATGCCAGATATAGGTGATGGGGAGGAAGGCAGCAAACCACCTTGCATGTATGTACCTATGCAACAGTCTTGCATGTTCTTCACATGTACCCCAAAACCTAAGATGCAATAAAATATATATACAGATGAAGTAAAACAAAACAAAACAAAACAAAACAAAAAACAAACCAACCAAACAAACAAAAACCAAAAAACAGCTTGGAGTCTTTTCCTACCCAGGCTCACCCTGTGAAACGTTGACGGACACAGAGTATTTTTAGATCAAGCTTTGAAATAATGTGTTAAGTTCTCAGCTGTTGAGAGAATGAAACAAAGGTGATCCAGGAACAGACAAAAACAAGTAAGATACGTGGCAAAAGCTGGCAGTGAAGTACATAAGGAAAGAGCGACCAGTTAGACAACGTGGCAGAAGATCTGTAAGATAGCGTTTTGGAGTTCCAGTAGGTGGGAGGGGGTCTGATCAGAGTGGGCTAGTCCACAGGCTAGGCTCTGTGGCACACCTAGAAGGAAGCTGAAGGATAACTTAATTCATACATAAAATGATGAAGCAGCATGGACAAAACAGTAATAATCATTCGTTTAAGTGTTTATTGAGCATCTGTTATATGCAAGGTTTTGTCCAGGAACAAAGATGAATCAAACGTGGAGCCTATCCTATGTGTTCCTTGTCCTGGAGAGGAGCTAACAGGCACAGAAATAACTTCATCACACAGAAGGAAGTGGGAAGACACATAGGAGAGCTAAAGATAAAATTCTATAGTATTTGTGTTAAAATGTTTTTTAAAAATGAGGCAAGTGAGATACGATGTTCTTCTGGATCTGGGTTAACGAGAGAGAGCTTAAAGTTCACTACAAAAGCTGCCTAAATGAAAAACAAAAGTAGAATATACTAAGAATTTAACTCAAGAAGTGGTTGTGGGCATAGGAAACACAGGGTAAACTACAGAACAATGCAACACAGCTCAGCTGTGTATGTTATGACTTTGAAAGTAAACTATCTTCCCTTAAACAGAGGGGGAAAGCAAAGCAAAGTCTCACAATCCGTTGCTTATAAGAGCATGATTAAAACAGAAAGCTGTAACCAAAAAGGTATTATATGATGAATAGAAGTCTTTGGAACTTTTATGAATGTGAGAAATGGAGGACTTACTACCATTGGTTAAAAAGACACAGAAAAAAGCATTAAGGGACATAAAGTCACTCTATAACAGAGAAAGATACATAGCAGAGAGCAACCTCCCATGGCTTGGCACTAACTGTTCATTTTCCAGAAATTCACCATGAAATCTGGTACTGAAGTACAAATGGATGACTGCCAAGGAGGTGGAGGATACTCATGTCAAAGAAATAGAGCATATGCTCCTCAATATGTTAACAGGAGAAAAAAAAATTGCTGAATATTTTTGATAAAAAGGCACATGGCACTTCTGGCTTCACTGGAGACTTTCAAACATTGGAAGGATAAATACTTATTTTCTCTGCAACCTCAACTTTTTCACTTTTTTTTGTTTTGAGACAGAGTCTCACTCTGATGCCCAGGCTGAAGTGCAGTGGCACAATCTCAGCTCACTGCAACCTCTGCTTCCTGGGTTCAAGTGACTCTCCTGTCTCAGCCTTTCGAGTAGCTGGGGTTATAGGTATGCACCACCACACCCAGCTAAGTTTTTCAATTTTTAGTAGAGATGGGTTTTGACCATGTTGGCCAGGTTGGTCTTGAACTCCTGACCTCAAGTGATCCACCTTCCTTGTCCTCCCAAAGTGCTGGGAATATAGGCATGAGCCACCATGCCTGGCCTTATTTATTTATTTACTTACTTGAGATGGAGTCCCACTCTGTCACCTAGGCTGGAGTGCAGTGGCATGATCTTGGCTCACTGCAATAATCTGTACATCAACACCTGTGACATGAGTTTACCTATATGATAAACCCGCACATATGAACCTAAAATAAAAGTTAAAAAAATTCTTCTAAATAGATTGTTTCATGTTACAGAAAAGGACAGGCATTCTTTTTTTTTTTTTCAGACCGAGTTTCGCTCTTGTTACCCAGGCTGGAGTGCAATGGCGTGATCTTGGCTCACCGCAACCTCCGCCTCCTGGGTTCAGGCAATTCTCTTGCCTCAGCTTCCCAAGTAGCTGGGATTACAGGCACATGCCACCATGCCCAGCTAATTTTTTATATTTTTAGTAGAGACGGGGTTTCACCATGTTGACCAGGATGGTCTCGATCTCTTGACCTCGTGATCCACTCGCCTCGGCCTCCCAAAGTGCTGGGATTACAGGCGTGAGCCACAGCGCCTGGCCTCAGAAAAGGACAGGCATTCTTATGGGGGAATGCTTATGCCTTGATCCTGCTGTTTCCTTCTGACATATGGAACATCTATTGTGTAACACTCCCGATCTCTCTCCACCCATTCCCTCATTCTTCACTGGAAGAGTCTTCCTGATTGACAAGCTTAGGAGAAAAAACGGGGCATGTCCAGTTCAGCCCTTTTTTCTCTTTCATGTTTGAGTGCTGCCTGCCTGCCCAGGGTACGTGCTATGGTTTGCTTCTGGCTGGGTGGCTGGGTGTCCAGCTTAGCTGCAAAGGCTCTGCCCCTCTGGTTGTTCAGCATTGCCCATGACTAAGTGGGTTAGTCATCTAATTCTGGGGAGTGGAATTAGGAAGCTCATTGTTTCCATAGTCATAAGCTAATTGAAGGATGCTTCAATTTAGCCCTAATCAATTTTTTTTTTTTTTTTTTTTTTTTTTTTTGGACAGAGTTTTGCTCTTGTCGCCCAGGCTGGAGTGCAATGGCATGATCTCGGTTCACTGAAACCTCCACCTCCTGGGTTTAAACGAGTCTCCCGCCTCAGCCTCCTGAGTAGCTGGGATTACAGGCACCTGCCACCACGCCCAGCTAATTTTTTTTTTTTGTAATATTAGTAGAAATGGGGTTTTACCATGTTGGCCAGGCTGGTCTCAAACTCCTGACCTCAGGTGATCTGCCTGCCTCGGCCTCCCAAAGTACTGGGATTATAGGTGTAAGCCAACCGTGCCCGGCCTGCTTCTCAAACTTTAATGGGGATTTGTTACGATACAGATTCTGATTCATTTGGTCTGGGTTGGGAACTAAGATGTGGACCACACTTCGAGTACCTCCCATAGACCTCCTGAAGCAGGATTTGCGTTTTAATGAGATTTCCTGGGTGACTTTCTGGCATATTCAATTTTGAGAAGTGCTACTCTAGACCCCTGGGGTTTCAGTGTTTGGCGTTAAAAGCCAATGCAGTTGGTATAGAGGAATTGCCCAAATTCCATTTCATTTACATTGTTTTGCGTGGCGTCAGTCAAGAGACTCAAATGTAGAGCACTGTTTTCAATCAGGGGTGATCTTGGCCCTCAGAGGACACTGGCAATGTATGGAGATGTATTTGTTGCAACTGGGAGGATACTGCTGGCATCCAGTGAGCGCAGGCCAGGATGCTGCCAATCATCCTGCAGCGCCCAGACCAACCACCCCACAATAAGATTTATCAAGCCTCAAATGTCGATAGTGGTGAGGGTGAAAAACCCAGTTATGGAGGGATCAGCCTTGAGTTTCAATGGCATGTCTACACATGGTCAGTTTCACTCCAAGTCTCAATTTGGCTCTGGATTTCTTAGTTACAGAAGTCACATCATAGCCAAATATTGGATTCACTCATGGAAGGATGGTAGATTTTATAACAGAGAAAAAATGAAAAAGAAGGCCGAGTGTGGTAGCTCATGCCTGCAATCCCAGCACTTTGGGAGGCCAAGGTGGAAAGATTGCTTGGGCTCAGGAGTTCAAGACCAGCCTAGGCAACATAGCAAGGCCCCATCTCTACAAAAAAGAAAAAAATACCTGGGCGTAGTGATGTGTGCCTATGGTCCCAGCTACTGTGGAGGCTGAGGTGGGAGGATTGCTTGAGCCCAATAGGTCAAGGCTGCAGTGAGCTGTGATTGCAGCTTGGGCAACAAATCGAGATACTGTTTCTCAAAAAAAAAAAAAAAAAAAAAAAAAAAAAAAGGAAAGAAAGAAAGCAGGCAGAAAGCAAGAAAGGAAGAAAGAAAAGCAAGCAAGAACACAAGCAAGCAGGAACGGGCCCTCTTATTATAACTATAACATGGCATTTACCTATATTGAGGCATAGAAATGATGCAATTCGATTACTGTGGACTAATGCTTAAGAAGGCCTTAGAGTGGCTTGTGTTTTGTAATGCAGTACTTTGTCTCTAGGGATCAAGATTGAACAGGGAATTGAAAAAGGAACCAAAGTCATTTCAGAAGTGTGACTCAGTTTTTGTTTTTGTGGTTTTGAGAATCTGAAAAAGAGCAATGGAAGAAGAAAAACAAAATAAAGGAAGTTAGGAAAAGAGATTTCCTTAGAATAGTGATTTTCAAAATGTAGTCCCTACCAGTAGTATTGGCGGTACCTGGGAACTTGTCAGATCAGATTGTCAGGCCCCACCTGACACCTACTGAGTCAGAAACTCTAGGGATTGGGCCCTGGAAATGATTTTCACAAGCCCTCCAGGTAATCCCGATGCTTGCTTAAGTTGGAGAACCACTGCCTTAGGAGAAAGGTTGAAAGATTAGTGGACTGATCAGATGAGATCTTGATGATAGCATCTATAATCCTCTAGCTGGAATTGAAGCTGGGGAGAATAAATCTTGGGTCATAATTCCCTTGGATTTCAGTTTGCAAGGTAATATACTCCTGTTTTCTTTAATCTAATATGCTTTGATGTTGGTTTTAAAAAAATCTTATCTGAAGTGTCACTGGAAGATATTTTACAAAACTAGGTCACAGACACTACCTGTCAGACCATGGTAAGATGACATCGATTTTAAAATGCCTCCAGTTTGCAGAGACGTTAAAAGAGGAAAAGACGTGCATTTTAGAACAAACGATTAGGGCAATTCTCAGACTTTACTGCCTGAGAATTTGATGATGGGAGGAAGTTTGTATTTGAATGAAGGGCACACTGTTGAAATTGTCTTTTGAAGTATCCTTCTGATCCATTTGAGCTCATTGCAGGACCTCTGATCAGCTGTACTGGACAATGAGGCTGAAATGATTAGAAACTGGAAATAGAATGTGGAATTAATTTTCAGCTTTGGTTCGGTGGTATTCTTAGGATTAGGTTCAGCTGTGAATGATAGAAATAAAAAACGATGGTGGCTTAAACAAGATGGAAGTTTGTTTCTCTCTCACAGACATCTGGAAGTAGACAAGATGGAAGTTTGTTTCTCTCTCACAGTCTTGAGTATAAAGGTGAGTTCGTAATCATCAGGGACAGGGTGTCCTCTAACTTGTTGCTGTGCCATTCCGAGGATAGTACCTCATGGGTCAATATGGTTGCTAGAGTGCCAGCCATTGTGTCCATATTCCGTGTTGTAAGAACATTGGGAGAGACTAGGACCAAGGGCCAAGCCTGAGGGAACTGGGGTCAAGTAGAGGAAAAGTCCAGCAGTGAAGACAGAGAAGAAATGGCCAGTGAATAGGGAGAAGAAAACCAGTAGAATGTGGGTCAAATGGGAGGAGGGAGTTTGAGGGCAGAGGGTGAGGGCTGCTTTTTCTGGCTGGGGCCACCGTGTTCTTTTCTTGTTGTACAATTTGTTCTTTGCTCTTTAGACACATTCTGTTGAAAGATTCATCCTATAGGAACAGGCAACATTTCTCATGACCCTATCATTTCCGATTTAAAAAATTATTGTTCCTTCCCTTTCCATCATAATTTTATACTTCTTTCTCTTGTAGCCATTGCACACACTGGGCTCAGGAGGGTTAACAATGTTGGTGAAATGCCTCAAAATTCATCACAATCACAGCAAACACAATTCTCTCAAAAGTATTCTGTCTTGGATAGTCTCCACGTGTCCGGCCAACTCTGTTCCCCACCCTGCTCTGCCTACCTTGTATACACCCCAGGAGGCTGACCTGTACCACTGCATTAACAGGTCCCCTTGCCCTCTGGCTTCTGGTTGGGTTTGGCAACAGGAAGGACCAGCAGGGTAATCAGAGGGAGGGAGGGGAGTGAGACTGGCGCATTTATTCCCTTGTGGGCTGTTTGTGTCCTTCCACTCAAAATCACAGTTCCTGTGTCTGTTGTCACCATTCTCTCTGCCTTCCAGTAGCCACTTCTTTCCCTTGACTTTTCAGGCTAGGGGATGGTAATGTCTACCACATGGTTAGAGATTCTGTTACGGAAACACCAGGGTTTCCATGTAGGTTCTGCTGCTTGCCAAACAGAAAGCCAATCACTGAGATGATAAGTATTCAAAGGAAGAAGGACTTCATTGGGTGCTGCAGCCAAGGAGATGGGAGCTTAGTCTCGAATCCACCTCCCCTATAACCAAGGGTTTATGTCAAAGGGAAGAAATGTTAACAGTGTGTAAGAAAACAGGAACTAGGGAGAGGCAGGGAAGCAGTCATGAGGAATGAGGGGTCCAGAGTCTCACTGTTTGAATGTGGCAATCTGATTTCAGCTCTCTGATACTTTTTTTCTGACAGACCTAAAGGTTCTTTCCTGAAGACGGAACTCAGAAAAAACAAATATAAGTTTCAATCTTTAAGATCAGAAAGGTCATGTTTATCTTTCGGATATGTTTATCCAGAAGAACTGTCTATGAGATTATTGGGTCAGTTTGAATTCCTTGGGCTTTCCCTACACCTGCCACACCTTTGCCACACTTTATCGAAGCCTCCCTGAGTTACCCAATTTGAAGGGGCCACCTTTTTTCAATCTAGACCTTCACTGAGACACACACTCCAATCCTTCAATCTCACTTCTGAAACTTTGCCACGATGGCTCTTCTGAAGATCACCAATGACCACCAACCACATTGTCAATCCAATGCCTACCTCTCAATTCTCATTTTACTAAACCTATCAGCAGTATTTAATGCTCTGTGCCTTCCTCCTCCTTGACCCATTGCCATTACTTGTCTTCACTTCCAGGACCTCTCAATCTCCCGGCTCCTCCTCTTCCTTCCCGGCTCCTCCTCTTCCTTCCCGGCTCCTCCTCTTCCTTCCTGGCCTCTGCCCAGTGTGGTGTCCCAGGGCTGTCTTTGGAGCTTTTCTCTTCTTCCTACTTTTTGAGCGATGTTGTCAACTCTCATGGCTTCACATACCATCTATTGACTGATGATTCCTAAGCTAATCCCTGCAGCTCAACCAACTCAAGATGCACTTATTCAACTGTCTACCCGACATCTTCATTTGGACATCTAATAAGCATCTCAAACCCAACACAACCAAAAATGAATTCCTGATCTGCCCCCACGGGACTGCTTCTCACCACCTCTCCCATCTCAGTTCATGGCAATTTCTACTTCCACTTGCTCAGGCTAAAAACCTTGGAGTCACCCTTGATTCCTCTGTTTCTCTCACGCCCTGTATTCAATGTCAGCAGGTCCTGTTGGCTTTCCCATCACACCATATCTAGAAACTGACTACTTCTCACTGTCTCCACAGCTGCCACCTGTGAGAGCCTTCACCATCCCTCGCTGCTGTTATTGCTATAAGCTCCTTCTCCCTCACTTCTACCTTGGCTTCCTAGAGTCTCTTCTCAATGCATCAGCCAGTGTGATCATGGTTAGTGTAAGTCATCATTTCACTTTGCTCAGTGTTGTAGGGGTCCCATTCTCTCAGAGACAAAGTCTGACAGTGATCAATAAGGCCCCACCTTGTCAGGCACCCTGCTCTCTTTCCCTGCTGCACTCTGTTGCTCACTCCGCTGCAGTACTCTAGTGTCCTGTCTGGTCCTTGAACATGCCAGGCACACCCCAGCCTTCCTCGGCCCTGGTTGTGAGGCGGAGAGACCCAACTGAAGGCTGGTCAGAACTGGAAAGAGGCATGGAAAACACCTCTCTGTAAGACATGCCCATGAGCACCAAGACAGTTTGCCATTGCTATGGCAACACTCAGAAGTTACCTCCCATTTTCTAGCTAATTCTGAATAGCCCACCCCTTAATTAGCATGTCATTAAAAGTGGGTATAACTGTGACTGTGACACTGTCCCCGGGCTGCTCCTCTCCACACTCTGCCTATAGGGTAGCCCTGCTCGGGAACAGTTGCAGAGCCGTAACACTGCTGCCTCAATAAAGCTCTTTTCTTTGACCACCAGCTGCTCTTGAATTCCTCTCTGAGCAAAGCCAAGAACCTACCCTGCATCAGTTGTTCCCTCTGCCTGGCTGGCTCTTCCCCAGATATCTGTGTGGTTGACACCCTCCTGTCCTTCAGTGTTAGTTCAAATGCCACTTTCTCAATAAGGTCCTCCCTGACCGCCCTATTTACAATTACAACCCCTCCTTCTACTCCTTTTCCTCTTAACGTGTGGCGCTTTCCCCATAGCATTTATCACCTTCTAAAGTACTATATAATTTACTTGTTTGTTGTGTTTATTGTTCATTGACTGTCTTTCCCTTCTTCCCCACACCCACCCATCACACCAGGGCAGAGATCTTGGACAGACATCTGTGTTATCTTTTTTTTTTTTTAATGGAATCTCACTCTGTCGCCCAGGCTGGAGTGCAGTGGTGGATCTTGGCTCACTGCTACTTCCGCCTCCTGGGTTAAAGCAATACTCAGGCCTCGGCCTCCCAAATAGCGGGCTATTTTTTTTTTTTAATTTGTATTTTTTGTAGAGACAGGGTTTCAACATGTGGACCAGGCTGGTCTTGAACTTTTGGCCTGAAGTGATCCGACTGCCTCAGCCTTCCAAAGTGCTGGGATTACATGAACCACTGCACCTGGCCCAGACATCTGAGTTATCTGACATTAATCTGGAACAAGCTGGAATACAACAGATGCTCAACATGTGTTTATTGAAGGAAGCTAATAGGTCTGAATCTGTGCCCTGTAAATATAGGCTAGTCTTTCTAGTCAAGTGTGTGTGGGGAATCAAAATAATCAATTAAAAAAAGTTGAAATAATACAGACTTGCTTTATAACACAATAAGAAACAGTCAAAACTAATGAAAGAAGAAAGGCAATCCCCTAACCTCTTGAAAAAATAATTATTCTAAACAACTCTCATATAAACGTGAACTTTTTAATACTGCAGAATATTGAAAACATAATAACGAAAATGTAACATTTCACACTCACAGGTTGTGAATTCAACTGTGCTCCACTGAACACACAGTCTGCTTCCTGCTTCGCTCCTTTTCCCACAGTTACTGTTGTTCCCATTCTGGTCTTGGGTATGGGCTCAAATTAAGGTCTAAGGGAGGGGGCTTGCCAATTCCCAAAACTACTGAGCAGGTGCCTTAAGTCTCCCAAAGACATCGCTGGGTTCCCACCACAGGTGTTGTGTCCCCCACCACCAGCGTCCCTCCATCCATCCCTACCTACCTTCTAGTCCGTGAGTGCAGATGGGAGGTCCTTTTGGCCTGGCTCAGAGCTTGCCTGTTTATTTGGCTCTGGCCCAAGGCAGACCCTGGGTTGGGTGGATTTCCCCAGCTTGTTAAGGAGGTATGGAGGGTGAAGGAACCTGGCTGTGTAATGGAAGAGAGGAAACACCTGAGTTGGGAACCCAGCGAGATTCACCTTTCTCAACTTTGGGGGAGTTCTGGCTCAAAATCCATTAGAACTTGTTGCAGCTGCAAAGCCACTGGCCAGTTCACATCCAGTCATGGGTGCAGTATTTCCAAAATTCTCAGCAAGGCCCAATCTCTGAGCAGCTGGTCCAGGAACTTCCTCAGGTGTTAACACCACCTTCCTTTACACATGTTATTCTGAGTTAGGAGTCGGCTCAGCTGTGCACAGGGAAGGCTCTGGCCTTTGAGCTAGTACTTTTCATCCACTCTTCCTGCTCTCCTGTCTTGCACATTTGAATATCATCTGGTTCCAAATGCTATCTCACCACGATGTGCTCTCCTGTTTGCATTCTTGGATCTGATTTTTTATTACCTTGATTTTCTCTTTTTCTACTCAAATCAACTCCCACAGCACTGAGGTTGTGGACCTTGGGCCTTTTGAGGACTTGAGCATGGGGCAGGTGTTGGGCATGCTCTGAATCAAGAGACCATCTAAACAGGCTTTGGGTGAGCAACAAGGCTGTTTATTCACTGGGTGTGAGTGGGCTGAGTCTGAAAAAGGAGTCAGCAGAGGGCTGTGGGATAGGAGTTGGTTTTATAGGTTTGGGGTAAGCAGTTGAAAGTTAGAGTTCAGGGTGTTTTTTTTGCAAGCTGGGAGGGGGGGCTCACCTGGAGGGGGATGTCACAATGGTCTAAAGTCCATTGTCACAGGTTGGCTTATCAGTTGAGGCAGGAATGGTTGAGGCAGGAACAATAGCAGAATGTTGCAAGGCACTGCAGGAGCTAACCATTCTTCTTTTGTGGTTTCCCTTTTACTTCAGACTTTCTGGCTCCTGGAGGTCATCTGGAGGTGTATGTGTGGATTACGGGGTCACCATGGCTTGACTACGGTGTTGTCTATGTTGCAGTCAAACAATCTTGCAGCAGGAACATTCCTGGTCTTGCAGGCTCTCAGCTTGCTTCCCTGGCCTGTCTCTCAACCCCCACCCATCCACTAGAAGGCGCTTCTGCTTCCTTCAGCTTCTCCCTGCCCAAGCCCTGCCCTTGCACCAGCTGCCAGTCTAGGGCAGGCATCTCCCACCTCCTTCCTGGTCCTCCAGGATCTCCTTAATCCACCTTTGTGTGTCAATCTCTTAGTTGCCCAAGCCTGCAAAACAAATTGTCACAAACTCAGTGGTTTGAAATAACACACACTTATTATCTTACAGCTCTGGAGGTCAGAAGTCCAAAAATCAGTTTCACTGTGTGCAAATCAAGGTGTAGGCACAGCCACACTCCCTCTGGAGTTTGTGATTACATTTAGGGCCTACTTGGATAATCCAGGATAATCTCCTCATCCCAAATTCCTTGATTTAATCACATCTGCAAAGTCCTTTTGCCACATAAGGTCACCTTCACAGGCTGCAGGAATTAGGAAGTAGGTGTCTTTGGAATATTCAGTCTACCATAGTCTCCATGGTTGTAGCTTCTCCCAAGGATGTTCAACCCTTAAGAAGGCAAGTTTTTCTTGTCCTGATACCTGCCCTGCATCTCCCTCGAGTCCCCAGTTGTTCAAACCTAGGGGTGCACTGTGCAGGCTATGCCGCTCGTCCTGTTCTTGTACTGGGCTGTGGGCCTAGGATTTTTGTGTGGGTGGAACCAGGTCTCAGGCTGGTTGACGTCGTCCTGCCAGCTCTATTGTATCCCATTCCTGGAACTCTCCTTCCTTCAAAGAGAAGGAAACCCAGTGAGATTCACCACTCTCAACTTTGGGGGAGTTCTGGCTCAGTGTCCAACTCGACTTGGTAACTTGTTCTTATTGTTTTTCCTCTAGCCTTGAACTTGTGCATCATTCTTCCTCCAGCCTCCTTGGAAACACTGCCCCCATCTCTGCTGGGGGCAGGGAGCACCACTTCCACCACCCTCTTTCTGCCCCGGAACCCCATGCAAGGACCTCCCTGAGTAGGGGTGGGGGATTGCTCTTCCTTATCAATTCAGACTGTAAAGTGGAGCCCCTATTCTTGGTTGAAGTATCCATTCTGGAATCTTCCCTGCTCCTGGAGAATCCCTGCTGTCACCACACCTGAACCTCTGCTGTTCTTGTCTGGCTGAGAAGGCATTCCAACTTGCTGAGGGTTGGACAGGACTCTCACCTAGCCATGGCACCCTCCTGCTTGCAGATGCCTTGCTGGACAGTTCCTGGCTCATGTCTAGTGGTGTTTTGAGTCTACGGGTGATTTGCTTTGGGCATGGCTGGGTTCCACTCATCAGTTCTGAGGTCTCCTCATGGGTGCCTCCTCTCAGCCTCCCTCCTTCCCTCCCTTTCTCCTCAATTCCAGTCCTCTGCTGCCTGTGGCATGGCCGGCACTATGGGTGTCCTCTTGTCTGAGGCTGGTGCTGTCTTGGGACCACAGCAGCGGATGTTTGTATAGCTCAGAGCAGACCATCTATGGGACAAATCCACCTCTCTCATGTCTTCTCATAGCATCATTACATGTTTTGTGCCAAGTATCCTCTCTGGAAAAGGCTGAATGAGAAGGAAATAGAAGGAGGTCCTGCAAGCCCACCCCCAGTCAACCGATGTGCCCCTCAGTCCTACTGCTTTAGGGGCTCCCTCCTTCCCCAGGAAAGGGGTGGTATTGCATGTTATTCTCACAAGTCAATGAGCTGTTACTGTCTTTCTGTTCAGATAGGACATTGGAGGCTTAGAGAAGTTCAGGAACCAGCTCTGGGTGGCCCAGCAGATGGGTGGCAGTGCTGATTGGAGAGGTCCCTTTGCTCTTCACCACACCAGTCTCACCAGTCTTTGTGGAGTGAGAGTAGGTGCAGTGGAGAGTGTGAGAGATGGGAAAGTTCTTCTTCAAAGTTTATATCTTAGACTACATTATAAGGAGTTACCGTCTCTTTCTCTGTGGCCATTATTTGCTATTAGCATAAACATATATGTGTGTATATATATTCTCTAAATCAGCTAGGTCTTAAATCAGCTGTCTCGACTTGTGCCGGCATGTCTGAACAGAATTAGGCAAGCTCCAAACCCTGGTGCAAGCCACTCCTTATTTGGAAACCCTTCTGACCTTCTCCTGACTAGCTGCTTCCTCTCCTTCCTTATCTTCTTCCTTGTCTTCTTTCCCCCTTATCTACTCAGGAAATTTACAAGTTCTTAGCCAATCTGGTCAAGCATAGAATGTGAGGTCCCATTCCAGTCAATGGAAACTGGACACAGCAGTAGGGCAACTGCATCAGGCTATGAAAGTTATTAATGCCCCTGTCTCCTTTGTTCAGGCGTGCTCTTGTGGCAAGACTGCTGGCGAGCCGCACCCTTTCAACTAGCATTGCTGGCCATGTGCGGTGGCTCACGCCTATAATCCCAGCACTTTGGGAGGCCAAGGCGGGTGGATCACGAGGTCACGAGGTCAAGAAATCGAGACCATCCTGGTCAACAAGGTGAAACCCCATCTCTACTAAAAAACACAAAAATTAGCTGGGCATGGTGGCGTGTGCCTGTAGTCCCAGCTACTCAGGAGGCTGAGGCAGGAGAATTGCCTGAATTGCACTCCAGCCTGGGTAACAAGAGTGAAACTCTGTCTCAAAAAAACAGCAACAAAAAAAACTAGCTTTGCTGAGCAATCCACTGTCTCGGTGTGGATTCTTTCTGATGTTATAAACCTGTTTCCAACAGAGAGACATAAAGACATGACCAAAAGCACAGTCCCATAGTTTGTAGGAGTTATTAAGAAATTATTTTAGGCAGATAGAGAGGAAAAGTGGTCCTTGAGAATTTTTTGTAAGGGTTTTGTAATGAGGCAACTGAGGCCAGTTATTGAAATAAAGAAATTTAATCGGCTCCCAGACGAGGTTCCATTGTCCCGGGGAAAGGGGCCAGAGAAGTTGCGCCTGACTCCTCGCGGGCGTGGGGGTTTGATTGGCTGTGGAGAAACAGGAGGTGGATGGGGCGAGCTGCTATTGGTAGGTAGGAGGGATTTCCGGTGAGCAGGCTGTGCTATTGGGCAGGTTTTGGTGGGGCTTCTTTAAAATTTTGGCAGTGTTTTCTAACGGTGGGCTAGGTGCCAAGTGCAGAGTTTAGTGTTAAGTGCAGATTCTGGTGACGTAGTTTTCAGGCGTGGAGAGGGATGGGCCTGTCTGAGCTCCCGGTGAGGCAACCGGCCTTACAGTTTCCATTTTTTAAATTATCCCCAGAAACCTTTCTTGTAAAGCCCCTGCTCTTAGAGCCGGGCTGGCAACCTTTGATATGCAAATGCCTGTCATAAGAAACAATCCGCTCAAACATGGCAGTTTCTGACGCCTTCTTCTTGCCCTTGCCCTACATGTGCCTGGCAACATGGCCACCCCCACATATCCCCCATGTGTAAAACATCATGGCACCCTGTATTTGCATATTAAAGGCTAGGGTGGGAGGGCCAGTTTTTTTGTGGGCTACATGAATGACATTCCTAGTCAGACCAATCCCCTATGCAAATCAGACACCACCTCCTCCAGCCTCTTTATATACCTGGCTGGTTTCTGCCCCACTTGAGATTCCCTCTCTTAGCTTTGGAGCCCCCCCACCGCTCTGTCTCTGTACAGGGGAGCTTCTTCTTTCTTCCCCCTTCTTTCTTGTCTATTAAACTCTCTGCTCCTTAAAACCACTCCACGTGTGTCCGTGTTGTTTTTTTCAATTCAACTCTAGACAAAGAACCTCGTGTTCCTCCACTCATTGGAGCGGTGGTATCAAGAGGACAAAGCTCTCTCTTTCTGGAGTGGAGGAAGGAAAGAGACCCACAGGGCAGTGGCAGACCTGAGGGGTCTCTAAGTCTCCATAATTTTGTGAGGCTCCATCAAAAGCCTGTATGAGTAAACTCACTCGCACTGCCTTAGGCCATAAAAGGGCCTAGATAGGCTTAAGTAGCCAGAAAAAACAAACAAACAAAAAAAAGCCTGTCAGACTCCATCTTCAGCACGCCTTCTGCTGTTGCTTCCTTGAGAGGTGGCAAGATGGGCACAGCAGCAGGGTGGATCCCCTGCCTCGCCGCTTTTGCTCCTTCGGAACAAAAGCCCAGGTCTGACAGCTATTGGTTCATACTGGCTCATGTGGTCACCCCTGAGCCAATCACAGGAGCCAGGGGGACGGATGGGCCAATTGCCTCAGGCTAGGGGCACAGACTCCTCCTGCAGCGGTGAAACGTCCCTGAAGCAGTTGGAGGGAGGGGCGCTGGCTCTCAGAGGGAATTTGGGGGCCGGTGGTGGGAGGAAGTGAATGGATAGTAGGGGAGATGATGGCCACAAGCTGTGTTCTAGTTTTTGGGGGTCTTGGGCTTCCAGACTAGAGTGAAGATTTTTAGCTAGAAGGAGCAGGAGGAGCAGGTAGGGGAGACCACAGCAGGGAGAATGCCTCAGTACCCAGTCCGCCCATTTTATGTATGGGGAAACTGAGGTGTAGAAAAGGAAAGTGACTGCCTTAAGGCTCTGAAGCTGCTTTGCTGCAGAAGTAAGACAAGCACCTGGGGATCTTGACTCCCCATCCATTATAACACCCCTCCTATTACTTAAAGGTAGTGGTTTTGGGGAGTGGGGGGTAAATACCCAGCCCTCTCATTAATACAGAAGAGATCTTCTTGTCTCTGAGTGGCAGAAACCAGGCAGATTCTCCCTACCTTCCAGGAGGTAGTGGAGGATGGATGGGCCTGTGTGTGTGTGGTGGAGGCTCAGCTGAGCTGTGGAAGTGCCTGGACAGGGTGGCAGTGAGAGACTGGGTCTGGTCCCTGGTGGTGCTTGGCTGGCTGGTTCTCTGGAGGATGGTCTGGGGTTTGGAGCAGGCGGCAGCAGTGTACTCCACGCTTTTTGGGTCTCAGACTGCTGAGTGTAGGAGTCCGCCCCTGCCACTGCAATCGACCACACGTGGCCACCCTCCTACTCTATGTTGGTCATCCCTATGGTTTTGTGGAGGGCCTGAGATGGCCAGCAAAGTGGGGAGATGACATTGGGAGCAGGGAGGAGAGGAAGGCTCACTATTTCTGAGGTTGGACCTACAGCCTGCCCAGACTAGGCCCCTTGTGGTGGCGGAGATGAAGCCAAGAAGGGGCTTGAAATCCCTAAGTCTGAAGTCATGTCAGTCTTAGAGAAGGTCTGTCCAGCTGTCTGGGACCATGAGCTCTGCATTGGTGTATGTGTGTGCGAGTGGGGGCTGGGGGTGGCATGGGGCTTCTGGGGCCTATGTTTATGATGCTATGTACAACAATGTGGAAGGGAGCTGGTTAGCTGTGTGAGATCGTGTGTGTGCGCGCACGCGCGCGCATGCACGCGCGCTCAGGCACCATCCAGGAGGCTGATCGGGTGTATTATGAGCCTCGCATTACTCTGCATGTGTCTGTGAACCCGTGGGGTCTGTGAGGCCCCATGTGGGAGTCTGGGTTACAGGGTATGTGAGTGTGTGTCTGTGTTTGTGTGGCATGAAGGTAAGTGACCCCGGGCTTGATCCTGGGGCAGGGGGCCCTGCCTGCCCCATCCCCACTCCTACACCTGTGACTTGCTCTTCCTGCCTGTGCAAGCATCACCCTCAGTGGCCCTTTCTCCAGAGCTAGCCCAGGGCTGGGGCCTTCTGGGAGGGAGTTCCCACAGCTCTGTGCTTCTGCCTCCCCCGAGTGTCTCTTCAAACAATCAGTATGTCAGTATGTTCAGTTTCCTTGTTCTTTATTCTCCATTTTAAAGTTTAACTTCCTTGTTCTCTTCATCTCCTTGACCCTAGTTTCAGTAAACAACCCTCCCGCCAGCTCTAATCAGTAGTTCACATCCGTTCCCCTGGTCATCTGCTCTGACCTGAGTCATCTTCAGTCACCTGTTCTATAACCATCTTTCCCACCAAAACTGCTCACCCCACCACTCTGGCTTATACTCCTGCTCTCTTTAAAATAGCCAATCAGAATTAGCTTAGACTGTGTGATCCAACCCCAGCCAATAGGGGAACGACACAGCAGTGGGGGCTACCTTCATGAGGGATAAAATCCTCCTCCCCTCCCTTGTTCAGGTGTGCTCTCACCATTGCTCCATCTGTGAGATGCATCCTTCTGTAGAAGTAAATTGCCTTGCTGACAACACTTTCACCTGAGTGCTATTTTCACTTTGCAGCACTGAGCGTTTACTTCTTTTTTTTTTTGAGATGGAGTTTCGCTCTTGTTACCCAGGCTGGAGTGCAATGGCGCAATCTCGGCTCACTGCAACCTCCGCCTCCTGGGTTCAGGCAATTCTCCTGCCTCAGCCTCCTGAGTAGCTGGGATTACAGGCACGCGCCACCATGCCCAGCTAATATTTTGTATTTTTAGTAGAGACGGGGTTTCACCATGTTGACCAGGATGGTCTCGATCTCTGACCTCGTGATCCAACCACCTCGGCCTCCCAAAGTGCTGGGATTACAGGCTTGAGCCACCGCGCCCGGTCTGAGCGTTTACTTCTAACAAATCTGGCAGCTTGTCCAGGATTCTCATTCTCCTCTGGGAAGGGTCTAGACTTCTCCTGTGAGGAGGCATGCCCCACTGCCATGTTGTGGCAGCCTCAGGGGTAAGGAATCGAGATTCACCCAGTGTGATGAATAACCCTGTACTCTCAGCAACGCAGGAAGAAACAGACCAACAGATCAAGCTTATCACATACTGTGGCGACCAGGTAACTCCGTGTACAGATCAAGGTAAGAAACATCACAAAAGCAACAAAGTATTTCCTTGGTGGTTGAGACCAAGGTAAGAAAAGCCGGGGTTGGAGGGGGAGGTGAAGTATTTCTTGGTAGGAACATACCAAGCCAAGAAAAGCTGCAGGGGTGGTGAAGTATTCCTTGGTCTGTGTATCTTGGAGGTTAAAAAGAAGCAAGAAATCTCCACTGCTGGGATTGAGCCTCACGAAAACCTCCAGTAGTAGGGAAGGTGAGAAATTACCAGTAGGGGAAATTAAGCCTCACCCTAAAAGATGAGAAATTTCCAGTAAGGGAAATTGAGCCTCACCCCAAAATCATCAAGATGGGAAATACCCCATAAGGTAAGAGATTAAAAAGAATAAAGCTAGCAACAATTTCCCCCAATAGTCCCCTAGGCCTAATGTTAAAATATTATAAGGATAATAAAAAGACCTATAAAATTCCTAGAAAGACTCAAAGAACAAATGAGGAAATATGCAGGTCTAGAATTAGAAGACCCCCTCAAATGAGGGCTATTAAAGCTTCATTTTGTAACCAATAGTTGGCCAGATATTAACAAGAAATTGCAAAAGATAGAGAACTGGAAAGACAGACCCACAGAAGAGCTTCTAAGAGAAGCCCAAAAAGTATATCTAAAAAGATGAAGAAAAGCAAAAGCAGAAGGCACAAGTTCTTCTCTCCACCATACAACAAAGTACCCAGAGGGCCAGAACCCGTGAAGAACCCCCACTCTCCAGGCAATATAGAGTATGAAAGAGTAAAGCCAGGAGATTCAAAGGTAGAAAAGTAACAAAGGACAGAACGAATGTTTCAATGGCGGAAAATTAGTTTATTTTAAAAGACAGTGTTCTGAATGAGAAAAAGTCGTTGTACTTATAGCTTTTGAGGGGGAATAGGGAAGTCAGGGGCTCCTTTTTTTTTTAATCTTAAGTCCCACCAAAAGCCCTTGATAAATTTAGAAGTGGGACCTAGATTTAAGCTTACTACCTTTTTAACAAACTCAGAAGCCGCTCTCTCCTCAGTTTGCTATCTTCCATCTAGTGTAACTTGTTCACAAGAAGAGTTTAAAAGAAATCTTAGAGGAGACGGAAGTGAAATATAAAAACTGATCAGCTCGTATCAAATTTCTGTTAATTCTGGAAACAGGAACAAATCTATTAGGAAGAGATTTAATGCTAAAATTAGGCTTAAGCCTCCAAATCAATCATAGAAAATTCCTCCCTTCCCTAAACTTGCTTACCACCACAGACAAAAAACACATTCATTCTGAGGTGTGGTCAAAAGACAGGAATCAAGGAAAGTTGCAGATTCCTGTGATTCATGTTAAATTAAAAACCTCTAGGAAAGTAGTAAAGAGAAGCAATACTCTATTTCTTTAGAAGCCAGGGCAAATTTAAAACCTATAATTGAAGGTCTTCTCTGTGATGGCTCTTAAACCCTGTATGTCTCCCTGTAACACTCCAATATTGCCTGTAAAGAAGCCAGACAGGTTATACCAGTTAGTGCAAAGACCTTAGAGCTATTAATCAAATAGTCCAAACTATACACCTTGTTGTTCCCAGTTCTTACACTATTATCAGTAGGATCCCAGACAGTCACCAGTGGTTTACAGTAATAGATTTAAAAGATGCCTTCTGGGCTTGTCCATTAACAGAGGACAGCCAGGACCTATTTTTCTTTGAGTGAGAAGACCTTCACTCCAGTCAAAAACAGCAATAATGATGGACAGTCTTACCCCAAGGGTTTATGGATTCTTCAAATTAATTTAGTCAAATATGAGAACAAGTCATTTAATTAGCAAAGGTAAACAGAAAATTGAGTTTGGATGAATTGAAGGCATCGTATCCTTGCTCCTGCTGGAGACTAAACAAGGACTTAGAAAATTTTAGGATTAGTGGGATACTGTCGTCTACAGATAGAATCATGCCATAAAAACAAAACCCTTATACAAAAAGTTCACACAACACAGGCCAAACCCTTTCATTTGGCAATTACCAGAAATCCAACAGGTGAAAAGGTTAAAACATCTATTAGTAACTGCCCCTGTCCTAGCTTTACCCTCCTTGAGCAGCCATTCCATCTTTTCGTTAGTGTAAACACGGGCATAGCCTTAGAAGTACTTACCCAAAAGCACAGAGGCCACTCGCAACTTCCTATCAAAAACCCTTAACCCAATAATTCACGGACGGCCCAAATGCATTCAGTATGTAGTGGCAACTGCTTTGCTAACAGAAGAAAGTAGAAAAATAACTTTTGGAGGAAACCTCATTGTGAGCACACCTCACCAGGTCAGAATTATCCTAAGTCACAAGGCAGAAAGGTAGTTTACTGACTCAAGAATCTTAAAGTATGAAGCTATTCTGTTAAGAAAAAGATAATTTAACATTAACCACTGATAATTCGCTTAACCCAGCAGGTTTCCTAGCAGAGAATCCAAATCTAAAGGGAAAGCACACATGTTTAGATTTAATTGATTACCACACGAAGGTCCAACTAGACCTAGAAGAAACTCCCTTCAGGACAAGATGGCATTTGTAGATGGTTCCTCCTGGGTGATTGAAGGAAAAAGACACAATGGGTATTCAGTGATTGGTGGAGAAACTCTTGAAGAAATAAAGTCAGGAAAATTGCCTAATAATTGGTCTGCCCAAACTTGTGAGCTGTTTGCACTCAGCAAAACCTTAAAGTACTTGCAGAACCAGGAAAGAACCATTTATACCAATTCTAAGTACACATTGGAGTGGCTCATACATTTAGAAAAATTTGGACTGAATGAGGTCTCATCAATAGTAAAGGTCAAGACCTTGTTCATAAGGAGCAAATCACCCAAGCACTGAATAACCTTCAGTTGCCAGAAGAAATAGCTATTGTCCATGTCCCCAGACACCAGAAAAGCCTTTCTTTTAAAAGCTGAGGAAATAATCTAGTGGATGAGGTAACCAAACAGGCTGCCGTTTCTTCTAAAATGCCTATTTTTCTCTCAACTCCCTACCTTCCTCCTCCTACTGTGATCCCTGTTTTCTCTTCCACTGGAAAAAGAAAAACTAATAAAAATAGACGCTAAAGAAAATTCAGAAGGAAAATGGGTGTTTTCTGACCGAAGAGAAATGTTATCCCAACCCCTCATGAGAGAAGTCCTCTTTCATCTGCATCAAGGGACCCACTGGGGGCTCCAAGCCATGTGTAATGCAGTCCTCAGAGTTTATGGGTACACAGGAACTTATACCCTGGTCAAACAAGTGACAGAGAGTTGCTTAGCATGTTAAAAAAAAAAAACCCTAAGAAACCAAACTGCAAAAAGATTACCCCTTGGGAGTCCAGGCTTAAGGCCATTTCAGAGTATCCAGATTGATTACACAGAGATGCCGCCAATCCGTCATCTAAAGCATTTATTAGTGCTAGTAGATCACCTTACTCATTGGGTAAGAGCTATTCCCTTTTCAAGCACAACTCCTAATAATGTAATCAAGGCATTAGTTGACAATATTATACCCAGGTTAGATTCATAGAAAACATTGATTCAGATAATGGGACTGATTTCACTGCACATGTCATTAAAAAATTAGCCCAGGTACTGGATATAACATGGGAATATCAGACTCCCTGGCACCCACCTTCATCAGGAAGAGTGGAAAGAATAAACCAACTCTAAAAAGCTGCCTAACTGAATTAATCTTAGAGACTAGGTTGCCGTAGACTAGATGCCTTCCCGTTGCTCTGTTGAGAATCTGCTCCTTGGAGAGATGTTGACTTATCCCCTTATGAAATGTTGTAGAGGTCGCCCTATTTGCACTCCACTGCTGACATTCCCAAGCTCAAAACCAAAGATCAGTTTCTCAGGAATAATATACTTGGTTTATCTTCCACTTTCTCTTTGCTCAGAACTAAAAGTCTTTTAGCACAGGCACCAGCCCTGAGTTCCCAGTACATCAGCATCAGCCTGGGGATCACGTCCTCATCAAAAGCTGGAAGGAGGGAAAGTTCAAACTGGCTTACGTAGTGCTCCTAACTACTGAAACTGCAGTCCGGACAACAGAAAAAGAAGGGACCCATCACACCTGAGTCAAGAGAGCACCGTCCCCTCCAGTCACAGGCCATAGTTCCAGGGGAAACCCTACCAAACTAAAGCTAAGAAAAATTTAACCCTCTTTCATCTATTCTATTACTCATTCTTCTTTCCTATGCTATTGCTGAACAGGTTGTTATTAATGTAACCAAGTCAATTTCACCTCAAACTATTACGTTTAATGCTTTCCTTGCTATACCCTGTGGGGATTTGTCAAATCAAAGACAGCTCTCCACTTCAGAAAAGTGCCTCTGTCCTTCCTTGCTCTCCTCAGACTGGACATTAGTGAATTGGAATCATTTAGTTGGGTGAGATTTCGATGAAGACCCCAGTGTCAACTGGGAGTCTTGCCCTCCTGAAACGGAACTTTTATGCTGTAGTTGGTCCAGCGTTCTGTGGGCCATGAGGGAGCGAGGATGAACTGCCGCAACCAGTAGTTGTAATTTCCTAAAACCATACATTCATTTTACTAAAAAAATGGCTTCCCCAGTCAGTTAAACCACTGCAATCCAGTGCAAGTTATTATCTCAAACCCTCAAAGGTCTCCCCCTTCTCTAAGCTGGTTCCCTTCCTTAAACCGGTTTTATGAAATGGGGGCCGAGGTTTCAGGAGCAGACCCTGTCATATCCTTTGAAATATGCTTCAGTGCTCCCCCACCACCTGCACCTTCCTCTAAGCTCTCTTCCAGAACTTCCCACAACTAAACTGTTGTTTCTCCTCCATCGAATGACAAGGCCAAGGGAGCTATCATCAAAGTCTGAAACCTAAAACAAACTTTAGCAATTGGGACAGGACATCAAGGTGCAAATGCCTGGTTGGAATGGATCAAATATTCCATTTGCACATTAAACAAAAGCAATTGTTATGCTTGTGTGTACAGCAGGCCAGATGCCTGGATTGTCCCCTTTCTGCTAGGATGGTCCTCCAGTTGACCAGGCATGGACTGTATGGTGGCTGTTTTCCAGGATTACACAGCCTGGGGTAACAAGTCATGCCAAGCTCTCTGCTATATCCCAAAGTTCAACACCCTGTGGGTCAGTCCCTGCGGGCCATCCAGTTCTGTCTCCCGACACTCAGTTCACTTCATATCTCTCATGACAAGGAGGAAACTTAGTGTTCCTTGGAGACCTGAAAGGATGCAGTGAGCTTAAGACTTTTTCAAGAGCTTACCAATGAGTAAGGTCTTGTTCATCCCCCAGCAAATGTATGGTGGTATTGTGGTGGACCTTTACTGGACACTCTGCCAAGTAACTGGAGTGGCACTGTTACTCTAGTCCAGTTGGTTATCTCTTTCATCCTGGCATTTCATCAACCAGAGAGAGGAAAAATACAACATCATAAAACAAGGAAAGCCCCTCATGGGTCTTTCAACTCTCACATTTATCTTGATGCAACTGGAGTCCCACAAGGAGTACTAGATACATTTAAAGCCTGAAATCAAATAGCTACAGGATTTGAGTCAACATTTTGGTGGGTGACAATTAATAAAAACATAGATTAGATAAATTACATTTATTAGAACGAACAGTGGTTTATTAGTTACATTAGAGATACCGTTAAGTGAATAACTGAGCACTTAGGGGCTGCTAGCCAGATGGTTTGGAAAAATAGAACAGCCTTAGACATGATATTAGCAGAAAGAGGAGGAGTTCACATCATGATTAAAACTCAGTGTTGTTCCTTCACCCCAAACAATACCGCCCCTGATGGAAGTATAACGCAGGCATTGCAAGGTCTAACTGCTCTGTCCAATGAGTTAGCCAAAAATGCAGGGGGTAAATGACCCCTTCACAGGGTAGCTAGAAAAATGGTTCGGGAAACGGAAAGGAAACATAGCCTCAATGCTTCCTTCTCTTGCAGCCGTAGCAGGTGTACTCATTCCTGTTGGGTGTTGTGTCTTACCAGGCATCCGTGGGCTGGTGCAAAGACTCGTAGAAACAGCACTTACTAAAACCTCCCTTAACTCTCCTCCACCTTATTCAGAGAAGCTTCTTTTAGAGAATCAAGCAGAACAACTAAGCCAAGACATGTTAAAGAAGTTTGAAGAGAAAGAATTGAAAAAGTCAAGAGGAGGAAGTTGTTAAACACAGTGAGTTCGAAGTTTCTCTTCAAAGAATCAGTATGTCAGTATGTTGTTTCCTTGTCTTTGTTCTCCATTTTAAAGTTTAACTTCCTTGTTCTCTTCATCTTCTTGCCCCTAGTTTCCCTCCCACCAGCTCTAATGAGTAGTTCACATCTGTACCCCTGGTCGCCTGCTCCATCCTGAGGCATCCCTGGTCACCTGCTCTGTCTGAGTCACCCCTGGTTACCTGCTGTGACCTGAGTCACCTTTAGTCACCTGTTCCATAACTGTCTTTCCTGCCAAAACTGCTTGCCCCACCACTCTGGCTTGTACTCCTGCTCTCTTTAAAATAACCAATCAGAATTAGCTTAGACTGTGCAGTCCAATAGGAGAATGACACAGCAGTAGGGACTACGTGTGTCAGGGATAAAAATCCCTTCCCCTTCCTTGGGGTGTGCTCTTGCCATTGCTCCATCCACGAGATGCACCCGTCTATAGAATTAAATCGCCTTGCTGAGAAAACGTTTGCCTGAATGCAGTTTTCATTTTGTGGCACCAAGCATTTACTTCTAACACTCCCAGAGCCCTTGGCATAAAGACACTCCTGCTGCTGGCTGTTCTCATGACCTGGGTAATGAAATGACCCATGACCTCAGATCCCAACCGTGACTCAGTGGTGCTGGGAGGCTATGATGGAGGCAGTGGTTGACTGGGATGGGGAGGGAGGATCTGGGTCTGGGGCCTCATCTGTCTCTTCTAGGCCTGCAGCCAGCATGTGGGAACCTATTAGACTTCCAAAATACAATCAGAAAGGTGACTGGCAAGTTGGCCTTTTGGCACTATGGCTTCTACAGCTGTTACTGTGGCTTGGGAGGCAAAGGAGACCCAGAGACGGGATGGATTGGTGAGGATGCCCTGTATTTCCCCAGGAGCAGCCAGGGTGGTGGGGAATGGTCCCATTGTGGGGGTCCTTCAGGGTGGGGACAGGCTCTAGCAGCACAGACCTCTGGAAGTGTCCAGCCAGATATGCCTCTTACAGACTGCTGGGTCTACCCAGTACACACCCATTATACAGATGAGAGCCTAAAGCCCTAAGAGGAGAGGGGAACTTCACAGGCCCACAGGACAGTAATGACAGAAATGGAACTTGAATTCAAGTATCCTGACCCCAAAGCAGCTCATGCCAGGTTCTTTGTCTGTCTCCTCCCTCCTCCAAGGAAACTCATTCGTTCAGCCAGTCACCCAACAGCAATGATTGAGCACCCACTGTGTCCCAGACACTGCACTTGGCATTAAGGATACAGCAGTGAGTGGCAGCCCCTGCCCTCAGGGAGGTGACATTCTAGTGGGGCTCCCAGTGCAGAGGGAGCTCAGTTCATGTGGTTGACTTTCTGGCCCTTTATTCCCTAAACAAATACTTGTTGATTCCTGCCCCATGCTGGACACTGAAAATATAGGGGGGACCAAGATGCAGAGAGAACTGCAGCACAGATTCTAGACACACACCATCCAATAACTGTCTGATATATTAGCCTCTAGTGACAGGCGGCTCTTTCAGTTTAAATCAATTAAAATTATACACAATTGAAAATTTAGTTCCTCAGTCACACTGGCCACACTTCAAATGTTCAGTAGCCACCTGTGACCAGTGGTGACCATATTGGACAGTACAGACAGAGAATGTGTCCATTGTCACAAAAATTCTCTGGTCTAGACCATTCTGAAAGGACTAGCTCTGTGGCACAGGTTGGCTTGATGAAGAGGGACCAGGGTGAGCCATGGGGACTAGGGTTGGCCCAGGAGAAGCTGTCCTGGCCAGGGCTCCTCTCATAGGCACTGTTTTAGACATGACTGTTGCTATGACCACCTGGAAACAAAAGGTGCCAGTCCCCAAAAAGTTTGATTGTGAAGGGGAGCAGAGAGACACTGGGGGCTTGCTGGAGAAGCTACTCAGTCTGAGACTGATGATCTGGAGTCTAGGATGAAGCTCTGAGCTAAGCCTTGCAGGTCTGCTCCCTGACCTCCAGGGCCTCCTCCATCAGAGTGAGGCTCCCTTAGTTCAGGGGCTGTGTTCCCTTAGGATGTGAAGCATGTCTTCTATCAGATTGAGAGCTCTTTCAGAGCAGCAGATGCCTCCCTTTGGATTGGGAGCTCCCCAGAAGCTGTAGTTGTTGTCTCCACCATCAGGCTTGGAGATTCCTGGTGAAAGACCATGTCTCCTACAGTGGACTGAGAGATTTTGGAGGGCAGAGGCTGGGTCTCCCTCATCAGAATGACAGCTCCCTGAAGCCAGGAATTTTGTTGCCTTCCACTTGGTTGGGAGGTCCTGAGGAGAGGTAGTGGGTGTTCCCATGGGTCTAGGAGCCCGAGAGATGAGGGCTGAGTTTTTTTCATACTCTGTCACTCCTCAAGATGTCCAGAAATAGAAACTGACCAGTGTCTTTCCCTCCCCACCCTCCCATGCCTGTTTCCTGTGATTTCAGAGAGAGGTGACTTCTTCCAGGAGATAGCCTGATTTGACAACCTCCTCACCTACAATAAAACCATGTGCGTCTACCTCCCCTTTTCGCCCTTTCTCATGTCATCCTGTTCGTTTCCTTCTTGGCAGTTGTCACAGTCCTGAGTTACCTATTTATTTCAGTGTTTAATTTTTGGTTAGCTAAAGGAAGGGTGAAAAGTGGAGATCTATAGGCTTCTTGGGTAGGGAGCTTAAAGACTTTCCTTCTTTCTCCACTCATCTACTTGCTTCCCCCCAAGAGATGATGTGTAAGTTTGGATCCTCTGGAAGCAGATGCCAAGATGCAGTTGGAAGTGCAGATGTATGGGGGGAAGCACCTCCAAAAGACAAAGGAGGCAGGAGAGGAGTAGGGAGAGAGAGTGTTCAGATCACGAAGCAGGTCTGATACCGCTGAAGGGAGAGAGGAAAGGAAGGAGGATTGGGCAGGAAGAGGCTCAAACTGGCACAGCTCTGAGAATATCTCAGCAATCTGACGGGGAGTTCTCATGTGAACAATGCCCATTAGAGGAGTCCTGCACTGGGAAACAATTGCCTGGCTCTAGTCCCCCATCATCACCATCATGGGAATGGCAGTGGAGAACATGGCTTTGCCATGAATTCTGTGGCAGATCCCAAAGGAGCATGGGCTTGGAGCTGTCCACTAAGTACACTCCTTGAACAGGTTCTCATTTGAAGGGAGAGCTGAGTGATGCTCTCAAAGGTTGTCACACGAAGAGTTACTTTGGGTTGGTTGGACTTGAGGATATTGATTGAGCCTTTTTTTTTCTCCTGGTGGATGGGTCATTGTGCATTAAAAGGTTAAGAATAGATGGTGAAGCAACTAGAACTCTCACACTTTGCTGTTGGGAATGTAAAACTGGACAAGCACTTTGGAAAGAAGTTTGACTTGACTTTGTAACATTAAACATACCCTTATCCATTGAGCAAACATTTCCAGTCCTAGGTATTTATTCGAGAGAAATGAAAACTTAATGTTCACACAGAGATGTGTATACAAAATGGTCATAGCAGTTTTATTCAAAATACCCAAATACTGAAAGTGGCAAAATGTCCATACAAAGAGAATGGATAAACAAATTGTAGCATGTGCATGCTATAGAAAGCTACTCAGCAATAAAGAAGAATAGATTACTGACATAAGCAACACGGTGAATGGATCTCATCATCATTATACTGAATGGAAGAGGCCAGATGTAAAACAGTACACATACGGGAGGTGGAGATCACACCACTACACTCAAACTTGGGTGACAGAGCGAGACCCTGTCAAAAAAAAAAAGTGCACATAATATATGATTCAATTGATAGAAAGTTCTAAAACAGGTAAACTAAGGCAAAAATAATCAGAATAGTGGTTTTTCCATGTTATGAGCCTTGTGATTCCCCAAAAATCCATATGGTGAAGTCTTAATGTCATAATACCTCAAAATGTGACTGTGTTTGGAGACCAGCCCTTGAAAGGGGTGATTACGTTAAAATGAGGTCATTAGGGTGGGTCCTATGATTGGTGTCCTTAAAACAAGAGGAGATTAGGACACAGATACCTGAGAGAGAGGACCATGTGAAGACGAAGGGTGAAGATGGCATCTATATGCCAAGAAGAGAGACCTCAGAAGAGACCAACCTGTCAATGCCTTGATCTCAGATTGTGAGAAAATAAATCACTATTGTTTAAGCCCCCCAGTCTCTGGGATTTCATTATGGCAGCCCAAGCAGATTAATTCATCCAGAGAGCAGATTGACAGGGAAGATATGTGAGGGAATTTTCTGGGAGATGAAAATGTTCTCGTGATGGGATGTGGGTGATGTGGGTGTGTCCATTTATCAAACTTGTTCAGCTGTGATTTGTGCCTTTCAATCTGCATATATTTTACCTTTAAGAAAGAACTAAAGGTGATGATGATGATGATTATGATTGATTGGGGGTGCAGAGTGGTTGCAGGTGTAAACAATAAAAGAAGGCAGAATGTTGATAAATGTTGAAGCTGGTTGATGGATAAAGGCGAGTTTATGATATGATTTTTTTACTTTTTACGTGTTAAAAATTTTTGCAAATTGGCTGGGCATGGTAACTCACACCTGTAATCCCAGCATTTTGGGAGGCGGAGGCAGTTGGATCATGAGGTCAGGAGTTCAAGACCAGCCTGGCTGAGATGGTGAAACCCCATCTCTGCTAAAAATACAAGAAAAATTAGCCCTGTGTGGTGGCTGGTATCTGTAATCCCAGCTACTCGGGTGGCTGAGGCAGAGGATTGCTTGAACCTGGGAGGCAGAGGTTGCAGTGAGCTGAGATTGTGCCACTGCCCTCTAGTCTGGGTGACAGAGCAAGACTCCATCTCAAAAAGTTCAAGCCCATGGGAGTGAAGATTTCGTCTCTCTTACTAGCTATTGGGGGACTTCCTGGCTCTGCCTTCTGTCCATGTACTTGGGTAGTAGGTGTGGAAAGATTCTGAGATTTCAAGTTTCACAGACATGGTGTAGCAATGGAATTAGGCGCTAGTCTTTGGAGCTCTGGGGTAAAGTCCTAACTACCAGGTAAGAGTTTGTGTTAATTATTTGATCTTTCCTAACCTCGGTTTTCTCATCTATACAAGGAAGCTAATAATAGCTACTTCATCAAGGAGGTTGAAAAATATTAAATGTAAAAATGTATACAAATCAATTAGGACACTTTTATTTTATTTATTTATTATTATTATTTTTGAGATGGATTTTTGCTCTTGTTGCCCAGGCTTGACGTGCAATGGTGTGATCTCAGCTCACTGCAACCTCCACCTCCTGGGTTCAAGCGATTCTCCTGCCTTAGCCTCCCAAGTAGTTGGGACTATATGCTTATGCCACCACGGATGGCTAGTTTTTGTATTTTTAGTAGAGACGGGGTTTTGCCATGTTGGCCAGGCTGATCTGGAACTCCTGACCTCAGGTGATTCATCTACCTCAACCTCCTGAAGTGCTGGGATTACATGCATAGCCACCATGCCCGGCCAGGACACTTTTAATATTAAACAACGGAAGACCTAACTCAAATTGGTTTAAATAATAAAATAAATTTATTGACATGTATAATGGAAATGACCAGAGGCTTTCAGGCATGGTTTGATCCAGAGGCATATGTTTCATCCTCCTCCTCTTCCTTTTCTCTTTCCCAAAGCTTCAAGATAGCTGTGCATATCTTTACATATATTTTATTCCAGAATCCTAGAATTGGTTTTTTGTTTTGTTTTGCCTTTTTAATCTGCCTGAGAAGAGCTCTCATACATAAGCCATATTAAACATCCAAGATTTTCTCATTTTCTGTACTCTCCTGCTTGCTAACTGCACCTTCCTTTGGTTTCTTGTTTTGTTTCTGTTCTGCAACACAATTTTCTTCTTTTTGTCCTCAAATATGTCAGGCTCAGACCTGCCTCTGTATCCTTGCCTTAGCTGTTCCCTCTGCCTGGATCGACTTTCTCCTTGATTAACTTAGGGCTGGCTCCTTCATATCATGGGTGATGTTGCTTCCAGTGCTTTTTCCTATCTCTGCAGCACCTCTCCTGATCATGCCATCTGAAACACGTGCCTTGCCTTCTTCCTGCCCTCTCCTATTCTGCTGTTTTGATTCTCTCTATATTACTTACTACTGCCTCTTTTCTCCCCTGAGATTTGTTTATTGGCTGCACCTGTTCCTCTCAGTGCCTTGTAAGTGCCGAGAGGCAGAGGCTTTGCTGGCTTTCGTGGTGTTCTTAGTGCCTGGTTCTGTGCCAGAGATGTTGCATGTACTCAGTAGATGTCCTGTGGAATGAATGAGTGGAAGATATGAATAGCGATATTATCACAAGAATGTTAAGAGGATTGTGTGACACATTTAGGATCTGCCATGAAGTCAGGATCTGCCATGAAGTCAGTGTCCAGTAAGTGGGAGTAGTTGACACATGCTTTTGCTGCTGCTGTCATTGTGTTGTTCCTTCCTGGCTGTGGAGTACACCATGCTCTCATTTGGATGAAAGTTACTCCCAGGTCGTGACCCATGTGAGGAGTGGGAACATCCCTTGGTCGGCCAGCTGGTTCTTACATCCCCTCCAAGCTACATGAAGTGGTTGAGATGTAATTTATTCCCTCCAGGGAATGGAATTCATCTGTAGCTTTGGCTGGATTTGATCTGCACGTGAGAAGCTCAGATGGTCTGGATTTGGCTTTCAAGGTCTTCAGAGACCAGTAACAGCTTCAGCACCTCACGGACAAATAAAAGAGTTGGAAATCAAACTAAAGTGAGCTTGTGGAAAGTGACTAGAGAAAAGGTCGTGTTTTCTCAAGACATAGCCTTTCTCTGGGAATCCATTCTTGAGCTAAGACAAGGAGCAGTACCATCCTTGGACCTGGGAACTAGGACCTCTCTCCTAGGGTGAGGACTCTTAGGCCAAGGCATGTGCCTGCTGGAACCCTTGGTCCTCCTTCTAAACCATGATCTGAGTGTCTGTGACTCTGGAATTTCTTGCCCAAATGACCCTGAATCACCTCTAGGATCTAGCTGGGTTGCCTGCCCAGGTTTATCCTGTTGAGTGAAGATGATATTTGCTACAGGAGCGAGAAATAAGCTGTAGTGCTGATGGAAGGGAAGGGACATCTGAAATGAGTGGGGAGGAAGATGTTGAATATCAGTTAAGACTGTGGAGGCAGCTGTATAGCAGGCACTGCAGCTCCTTCCCTTCCCTTCTAGAGTCAAGTCCTTCAGGCCATCTGGACTAGATGTTGAAGAGGACCCTGTGATCCCTCGGCCTTGCACCTCCCTCTAGGGTGAAGTGAGGGAACGCACTATCACAGGACGGTAGAGGACCCAGGTAGTGGTTTGGGATCTAGGCACAGTGAAAGGGCATGGGAACATCTGAGAAGCCCACAAGTTAGCCTCTGTGGGGCACAAGATGTGCCTAACACGTTCTTTGTTTGTTTGTTTTTTGGAGATGGAATCTTGTTCTGTTGCCCAGGCTGGAGTGCAGTGGCACGATCTCAGCTCACTGCAACCTCCATCTCCTGGGTTCAAGTGATTCTTCTGCCTCAGCCTCCCAAGTAGCTGGGACTACAGGCACGTGCCACCATGCCCAGCTAATTTTTGTATTTTTAGTAGAGACGGGGTTTCACCATATTGGCCAGGCTGGTCTCAAACTCCTGACCTAGTGACCTACCCGTCTTGGCCTCCCAAAGTGCTGGATTTCAGGCATGAGCCACCGCGCCCAGCCCAGATTCTTTTTACCTCACAACCTCAGCAGCTTGCTGTGCCCTAGGCCAGTCCTGGGCTAACAGTGAACCACAATTGGTTTCTAGTCTACCATTCACTCATTCAGTGACTTGGTAAGTCTCCTATTTGACCATCTATAGAAAATATTCACTCTCAAAGAGCCATCTCTCTGCCACCCAGTATGGATCTGACTTGATTTCCCTAGTAACTAGGCAGGATGTGGCATCTATCTCCATCTTAAAACTGAGGACAAAAGTGAAATACAATTGATGTTTGGATTATCTGTGATCACTGTTCATCTAGCCAAGCAAAGGCAAGCATTGAGAAATGGGTATTTCATTCTGGTCCAATGGTATAAACTAGGACCCAGAGGTGCAACTGGCTGGTTTGTCAACTGACTCTCAAGGTGGAAAGACCTGACCTTAGATAGAGACAGCTCTGGGTTTGAGTCCTCACTCTCTCTTACACACATGATACCTGATGCACTCTCACGCTCTCTCTTACACACTGCTCGTGTATCATGCATTGATAGGGTACATTTCCAGAGGTGGGTTGCTGAATGAAAGGATAAGTACATTCATCATTGACCAAGCCTTAATCCGTGTGCACCATGGTTTCACTTCATGACACACTGTTATTGTTGGTTTGTGTAAGGTATCAGTTTTCTTTTATTCACTTGAGTCCTTCATCTTTCATCTCCATTACCAATTGATTCTTCCTGTGTTTATTTAGAGATATGGTTTCTTGAAAAATGTTTAGTGTTTGTTTGACTCTCTGTGGATGCTTTTAAACTGGTGCACAGATATTGTGCTATACATTTTTCTTTTTTTCTGCCAAGTTTGCAAATTAGCATAGGCGCCAAAACCTCTGTGCCAAAACCTACCTAACAAATACATGCCTGAGAGAGAATCTTGGATGATGAAATAGCAGAAGAACCTTTGCAGAGTCTTGCAGGAAGTTAGAATCTGATCTTGCCTGCTGGGCATGGCTGTGGGGCAGAGGGGTTGACTGTGCCCTGGAGCAGTGGATTGGTGGGTTTTGGCAAGCAGCAAATAGGTTGGGAGGAAGCTCTTCATCCCAGAGCAACAGCTGAGATGCTCAAGCCCAAGAGATGACATTAGGGCTGTCCCAAAGCCCTGCTTGGGTGAGGAATTGACCCATGCAGTCTTCTCAAGTGCCCTCAGGCTTTCATTCCCTCATCTCATCCCGCACTGCTCCCCCTGGGGCCCTTCCCCATCTCAGGTAGGGCTGGTAACAGTTTGGGGTGCCGCTTCCTGCCAGGACTGCTACTTCCCAGGTGTTCAATGATGAAACCCTGTCCGGATCACCTGCCTGGGCTGGCAGCAAATGGGAATCATCAAATCTTGGACTCATCCCCTTCCCCTTCCCTAAGTTTACCTTGAGACAGCCAGACTACGCCCACTACAAAGATGAAATGCACTTGACAACACATACCATCTAAAGCAGAATTGCCAGAATGGATGAGCAAGGAACTAAAACATGCACGTTAAACATACTTACGTAGATAAGGGAAGATGTTAGCAATACCAGGCGAGAACAAGTCCTTATTTAAAAAAATCCCAAGTGTAAAAGTGAGTTAGGAAGCATATAATCATCGAAATGGGATAGCTAGCTGAAGAATGTCACAGAGTTAGAAGCTTAGATTGAGAAGTCTTCTCAGGCAAAAATAATAGAAAGAAAATAGAGAAAATAGCAAGGAAAATTCAAGCCAGGTATAGTGTGTGCCTGTAGGGAGGCATTTGGGAGTGTGTGCCTGTCAGCCATTTGGGAGGCTGTTGCAGGAGGATTGCTAGAGCCCAGGAGTTTGGGCTGTAATGGGCTATGCAGATAGGGTGTCTGCACTGATTTGAGCATCAGTATGACGACCACCTAGGAGTGAGAGACCGCCAATTGGTGTAAGGAGGAGTGAACTGGCCAAGGTTGGAAATGGAGCAGGTCAAAACTCCCACTGCTGATCAGTAGTGAGATCACACCTGTGAATAGCTGCTGTACACCAGCCTGGGCAACATAGGGAAACTCTTGCCTCTTTAAAAATCCAGAGAGATATGGAGTACAGATGCACCAACTTCCAGATAGTAGAAGTCCCTGAAAGAGACAGGAAAAAGAGAGGGAGGAAAATGTTCAAAGAAATAATGAATATTAAATTGTTTTCGTTAAAGAGAAGTGGAAGGACTTCAGAGTACAAAAAGGCCAGATAAAGAAAAACTGTCAATTAGACACATTGCCGTGAAAGTTAAGAACATCAAAGACAAAGAGAAATTCTCAAGGCTTCTAGAGAGAAAGCCCAGATAACCAGTCAAAGACGAGGAGTTAGAGTAATATGAGACTCCTTATTAGCAATATTGGAATAGGATTGGAAGACATGGAGGAATGCTTTTAAGGTACAAAAGGCAAAATGGAAAAAAATTGAACTGAGGATATATGTCTTACCAAATTGTTATTCATTGTGAGATTGTAGAAAATGCTTTCAGGAATAAAAGGCCTTAAATAATTTTGTACACAAAGACTCACGTTGAAAATATTCTTAGATGAATACTCAGAAATGCAAAGTCTTTGCTGGAGGGAGAGACGTATCCTCTTTCCCTAGACCTTTCTTTTCCCTAGATCAAGATACAGCCCTGTCCTTCAGAAGCTCTTAGTTAGAGACAAACACCTGCACTCTAGATATTTCTGACCAAAAGAAAAGCCCTGGCAAGCATTTGACTAAGGCCTTCTTTCAAGCAGCTTTTCACTGCCTCTAAAGAGCAATCGCTGAGGAGTAATATGGACCCAACCTCATCCCGGCAGTCTATGAGGGTAGCTGGAATGAAAATGACCCTACTTATGTTGTAATTAATAAATGGTACTTGTTCTAAGTCAAAGGACAAAAAAATATTGCTAATTCTAAAAGCATCAAGGGCCAGACATGGTGGCTTACACCTATAATCTCAGCACTTTGGGAGGCTGAGGCAGGAGGGTTGCTTGAGCCTACGGGTTCAAGATCAACCTAGGCAACATTGTGAGACTTCAACTCTACAAAATTAAAAAAAAATTAGCTGGTGTGGTGATGCACACCTGTAGTCCCAGCTACTTGGAGGCTGAGGCGGGAAGATCACGTGAGCCCAGGAGATGGAGGCTGCAGTGAGGGATTATGCTACTGTACTCAAGCCTGGATGACAGAGTGAGATCATGTCTCAAAAAAAAAATCATTAAGGTCATTTGTCTTTCCTCAATTCAAATTCGACCAGTGTTTCCCAATTGGGGCTCAAGGGGTGATGCTAGTCTGTGAACTGCTTCCCATTCGTGGGGAGATACATACAGAGATTGAGAGTGTTAGGAAATTTCAAAGTAATTTGACAGAGTAATTTTATTATTGCATCCAATAATAAAACATCTGGGTTTCTGTTTTGTACATTTTTAATTTAACAAAACTATTGATTTGATGGAGAGTTGGAAAAAATAAAGAATAAATTGGTCCACCACAAATAGTTTGAGAAGCACCACATAATACTGGATATTGGCAAATTCTTTCTGCAGAAGACCATATGTTCTCTGGCAATGATTCAGTTCCCACAGTTGTCACGTGAAAGCCAGCTTAGAGAATTTTTTTTTTTTTGAGACGGAGTTTCGCTCTTGTTACCCAGGCTGGAGTGCAATGGCGCGATCTCGGCTCACCACAACCTCTGCCTCCTGGGTTCAGGCAATTCTCCTGCCTCAGCCTCCTGAGTAGCTGGGATTACAGGCACGTGCCACTGTGCCCAGCTAATTTTTTGTATTTTTAGTAGAGACGGGGTTTCACCATGTTGACCAGGATGGTCTCGATCTCTTGACCTCGTCATCCACCCACCTCAGCCTCCCAAAGGGCTGGGATTACAGGCATGAGCCACCGCTCCGTCGGCATAGAGAATTTACAACCCAAAGAGCATGATTGTATTATGAGAAAACTTTATTGCCACTAAAATATGATTTTAACATATCATTTTTGCATGAGAAATTCTTCTGATTTTTTTTCAAGCATTAATAAACATAAAAATCATTCTTATCTTGCCTGCTGGACTAAACAGGCAGTGCATAGATTTGGCCCAGAGGCCATAGTTTGCCAACCCTTGGATTAGATGATATCGTCTCTGAGAGTTAGTATCTATCTTAGACACAGGAATGTTTGTGTGTGTTTGATGATGCCAGTTTTTTTTTGAATAGGAGCTACATTCATAAGTTAAAACAATATAAAAAGTTATCTATCAAAAAATCTTTCTCTCACCCCATCTGTGCCAACCTAATTTCTTACCAGCCCTACTCCCTAAAGGTAGCCATTTTGATGAATCTCTTGCGTGTTCTTTGAGTGTTACTGGCAATATTAACACAAACATATTCACAGATGTATTTTTCTACATAAATGTGGCACACTGTTTATACTAATCTCGTCTTTGCTCTTTTCTGTTACCACCATATCCTGAAGCCCTTTGTCCACTGGAGCAGAGAGAGCTTCCCTCATTATATGAATGTAATGGGTCCCTTTTTGAGTTGGTATCATGATTTCTTTAACAAGTTCTCTCAACACATACTCTTGGATTCTTTCCAGCTCAATTCAGAACCATGCTGCAATTAACAAACTTGCTCATACATCACTCTGTGTGTGCACGTGTGTGTGTATGTGTGTGTGTGCAATTTGCCCTCTGTGGGTGTTTTGCCCTCCCACCAGCTACTGTGAAAGTGCCCATTTCTCCATGCAGCCTTGCTAGTAAGTCAAGTTGTCACACTTCTGGATTTTTATTCATTGTAATAGATAAAAATGGCATCTCAGTGGAATTTTAGTGTGCATTTCTCTTGCTATGCATGAGAGTGAACATGACCGAGCTACCTCTAGCAAATGAAACATTTGGCGCAGAATTAGAAGAGGTGCTTCTTCTGGGAAGACAGATTATGGGAAGGCACCTCCTCTGGGGGAATGTAGAGCTTGCTGGGCTGTGCAGGGACTTTCTCCTGTAGGAAACTGAGCTCCCACCTGTGTCCCCTGTGCAGGGTACCTTTGTGAAGGGATCCACACCCACCACCCCAGATGGGGGTTATTAGTGAAACAGGTGGGGCTGTAGCTGGTCCAGGTGGAAATTTCCCAGTGGAACCCTGAACGGCAGGAGGGGAAGTAGCATCCAGGTGAGACTAGGACCCGCTGCACAATGTGTGTGACCGGGTTGGGAGCAGTGGCTCATGTCTGTAATCTTAATACTTTGGGAGGCCAAGGTGGTAGCATTGCTTGAGGCCAGGAGTTTGAGACCTGCCTGGCCAACATAGTGAGACCCCATCTCTATTTGAAAATAATAAAAATAAGTAGATTTGGGCAGCCCAGCACAAAATGAAATGTGGGAAGGAACTCTTGACTGAAGATTAGTAAGAGTTTTCAGATAGCCACAGCAGAGCATTAAACCAGGCGTGGCACCCTTCCAAACACAGGGCCGTGTGGGCCTGCAGGGGCTGCACACCTGGGAAACCAGCCTGCTGATGGAGTAACACCCGGAGGGTCCAGCTGGTGGCCAACATTGCAGTGCCCCACTTTTTCTCCTTACCAGACTGGCCACATAGTAAGAGAATTACATTCCATGAGGAAGATGTGGACTACAGCCTCCCAGAGCAAGACCAGCCTTCCTGCTTTCTCCCAGCCGGCCGGTAGGAGCTGCCATTGCCCAGGGAAGGGGAGGGAGATGTCTAGGTTTTGCCTGTAATAGTCATGGCAGCTGTAGACATATCAGACCCAAGGCTTTTCACTTGTCATCATTCTAATTCTCAAACATGCTGATGTAGGACTCACCAGTGTTATCTCCATTTAGATGAGAGAACTAAGGCTTAGGGAGATGGGGGAGGGGGGACTTGACACAGTCAGTCTGACTCTAGAGCCTATTTCATTTTGTTTTGTAAAGAAAGACAAGTTCTCCCTGTGTTGCTCAGACTGGCCTTGAACTGCTGAGCTAAAGCAATCCTTGCATTTCAGCCTCAGCCCCCTGAGCAGCTGGGACAACAGACACACAGCATCACACTGGGCTCAGAGCCTGTACTTTTAACCCCTACCCGTTTGTTCTCATACTAACAGTGCATAGGGCAATACACACACACACACACACACACACACACACACCCCTGATTTGCTAATTGGTTTATTCAGAAAAGAACCCTCGGAGTGCACCTGCTTTGGTTAAGCAGGAAGTTGAGGTGGAGGAGAGCAGTGGAAGGCTGGAAATCTCTTGCTGGGCATCTCATTCTGGGTGGGGATGGAAGGGCTCCTGCCTGGCCTCTGGAATGGGTGACAGGTGCTTTCTGCATTGCCAAAGAACTTGGTTAGGGTAGGGAGGGAGGGTATGAGAGAGGGAAACTCAGAATTGGGTGGCAGGGCTTCCAGGGAAGAGGGGACTCAGCAGCGGGGGGTGCTCCCACTGCACTGTTTATTGGAGTAGTACTGATACTTTTTATTATAGCTCCTCTTGTTTCTAGCAAAACAGCTGGCAGCAGCCTTGTCACACTGACACAGTTGACTTCTGCAGGAGTCCTGTTTTGCTGAAATCATAAGAAAATAAACACAAGATGGAGTTTTGTTAATATTCAGTGGCTTCTTGTGGGAACCCTGGGGTAGAAGATACAGCCCCATCCTCCAGAAGCTCCTAGTCGGAGACAAACACCTGTGCTCCAGATATTTCTGACCAACGGGGAGACAGAATTCCTGCCCATAGGATGCTGGCCTCCAGCCTGGTGGGGACACAGCCAAGCACTGGGAGACTCTCTCAAAGGCATTCCTAACAGCCATCATCTCTTCTTCTTGCTAACAGATGTATCTAGGATGCAAAGCCATAGTCCCGGGGCTCTGGGAATGGATTGTGATTGGCGTAAGCCAGGCAGGGTCATCCCTTTTTCCTTTGCAGTGATTGGCCTCTGTGTATCATGTAACCTTGTTCCAACCAATGAGCAACAAGGGGAAGTCTGCTGAGGGCTTCTGGGAAGGATCTGTTTCCTTCCTCCAAAAAGACAGATGCCCAAGAGGAAAGCCTGTTGCACGGTGTGAGGCCAGGATGGCGGAGCTGCAGCCTGTGTCTTGACATCCCAGGTGTAGATACTGCCCATGTGACATAGCTGAAGGCTAGGAGGAGGCTGGATTCTTGATGAAATGGCTGGAAAGCTGCCCCAGGCCTGGCACTGCCTTCTTTAGTTATGTGACAGTCACAACATATCCCCATTATCCAAGCCACTATCAGCTTGGAATCATGTGGCTTGTGACCTAACACCTGCTGAGGATACAGCCTCTATGGAGAGGCCATGATGGGAGACATCACTTCTGATCTTAAAGGACTCAGGCTGTGGGCAGGAGTTCACGCTTTCTCCAAATCCCACACATGGTCAGCTGTCTGGGGACACCAAGCAAAGCCTTCCAGTGCCACCCCGCTCTCCTCCCCTTCAGGGCCAAACTTTCTCCAGAAGGTTGTCTTTGCTTCCATCTCTACTTCCCTTCCCATCGGCTTCGACCTGCTCTAATCTGGCTTTGCCTTCCTTACTCCGTGGAAACAGCTTCCCCAGGGTCCCTCATGCCTTCCTGCTTCGACATTCAGGGGAGCCTTGTCGGCCCTTTTCCTGGAGGACTCCTCTGTGCAGTTGATCCTTGCTGATCATCTCCTCGCCGCCTCCTTGACCTTCTCACTCAGTTTTCCTTCTCCCTTTCTGTCTATCCCTCCTCTGTCTCCTTTCTGGGCCTTTAAACAGCAAATGAGCGATCACACCCACCTCTCAGTTCTCCACTGCCGGCTTCTGAATCTGTGTCCCCAGTTCTGACCTCTCCCCTGAGCTGTATTTGTAGAGACAGCTGCCTGCTGGACCCCTCCCTGGGTGCTGGAGGCCTCAAACTCAACATGTTGGAAACAGAACTGCTCCTCCTCACCATCCACCACCTGTTCCTGTGGTCTTTGTCACAGTTATGCCATCCAGCCAGCCACATATCCACCCAACAGCTCCCTCTCCCCACCTCTCCCCACTGGTCACCCGGCTCAGCTGATTCCACCTCATTTTTTTCTCCACCTTTCCCATCCTGAGCCCTGTTGTTTTATGTCAAGCTGTTGCTCCCTCTTGCTTGCATGATGGCAATAGCTTTCTCTGCCCCGCTTCCACTTGTCTCCTGCGACGCTGTCCCCACAGTGAGTCCTCTAAAATGCAAATCCGACCCTGTAGCTCCTTTGCTTAATAGCATCCTATTGCTTTAGGGCAAAAACCTAAATACAGCCTGTCCTGGAGGGCCGGATTGACCTAGCCCCTTCCTCTGCCTCCAGCATCATGGCTTGGTACTGCTTCTCCCAGCAGGCCAGTAGGAGCTGCTATTGCCCAGGGAAGGGGAGGTAGAGGTCTAGGTTTCGCCTGTAATAGTCATGGCAGCTGTAGACCTATCAGACCCAAGGCTTTTCATTCATCATCTTTCTAACTCTCAAACACACCCATGCAGGAGGCACCAGTGTTATCTCCATTTAGATGAGAGAACTAAGGCTTAGGGAGATGGGGGAGGGGGTACTTGACACAGCCAGTCTGACTCCAGAGCCTATATATATATATATTTTGGTTTGCTTTGTTTTTGTAAAGAAAGACAAGGTCTCCCTGTGTTGCCCAGACTGGCCTTGAACTCCTGAGCTTGTGGCTTGTGAGCTCAAGCCATCCTCGCACTTCAGCCTCAGTCCCCTCACGTTTCTGCTGGGCAGTACAGAATGGCTTACAGTGCCCTTTGGTGCCTTTGACCATGCTGTGTCCTCTTCTGGGAATGCTCCCAGCCCTCCTCTTCCCTGACTGTCTGCACAACCTTTCAGACTCAGCTTAGAGGTCACCCCTTCCAGGATCTTCCTCAAGCCTCAGGCTGTGTTAATGTCTTAGCTGTTTACTTCCCACTGGAGTCTTTACCACATTGGATTTTCACTTTCCTGGCTTCCCACTCAACCGTGAGCTTCCTGAGGCGGGAACTGTGTCCCCGTGTGTCTATCTTTGGTGCCCAGCACAGTCCCTGGCAATGTCTAACAAATGAGGGACATGCGATGGTGAGGTAGGACTCTTACCACAGGTGATGCTGCTCCCCTTGTTGCTAAACTTGTAGCTCAGAAATTTGGTGCCACATCCACGTCTCTCCAGGCGTTTGTAGCAACAGTCATGAGCCAAACAGCAGCTGCAGGGAGGCATCCTATTGGGGCTACTGTCCCACAGCTCCAGGAAGCCTGGTGCCCATATCTCACCCCCACCTCTGACCCTGGGCAGAGACCCAGCGACTTTGCAACAGTCTAGAGCAGAAGTTCCAACATGCTGGCTGCTTTTCCAGCCTGGCCATCCTGAGACCTCTGTGCCCAGCAGGAACCAGCACTGTCTTTGCAGCTCCTGGCCCTGCCTGGACCAGAGTCTAGGAAGGTAGTGAGGGATGGGTGGCCTCACCGATCCGTTGCATCCTTGGGGGATCCTTTGCCACCCACGCCACAGTGGCAGCCATAGAAGCCATAACTGGTTGTGGCTTCCTTTCCTGTCGCCAACTTGATCATTTTCCGGAAATTCAGCAAATCACCATGGGCCTGCAGTAGGCCTGGAAGGAAATTTGGGACTTTCCTGGAGGGCACGGGGTCCTGTGCCCTCCTTCTTTGCACCTCTCTGCTACTCTCCTTCCTCCCAAATGGCTTCTTTTCTCCCCCGGAGAGAGGATGGCTACAATGGGAGAGAAAACTAAGGGACAATAGTGCTTCCCTCCTGGGGCTGCCCCTCAGTGCTCAGAGGTCAGGGTCAGGGTCAGTTCTTACCAAAGACCATGATCACTGCCAACAGTAGGAGGGTCTTCATGGTAAGAGTTCTTGGGTGACAAATGCAGATGGCCTGGCCTAGCTCCTCTGCTGGGTTGTCTCAGCTTCTGTCCTGGCTGGTGCTCCCCTGTTCCTGCTTGGCAGCTCTGAGACACACAGACATGCTCTCCCATACAACCTCAGTCCGGGGTGACATCCTCTGTCACACCCAGAGCACACAAGGAGTGCCCTCCAGCAATGCACACACACACATACCACCTCCTGACTGGCTCCCAGCTCTGCAGAATGTTTGCACACACATCAGGCCCTCAGACCTGTGGAGAGCCCCATGATACACTAGTGAGACCTGCCCTATGCTTCATCAGACTGAGAGTTCTTGGGAGACTGGAACAAGGTTCCTCCCAACTAACCAGGAGGTTCCTGAGGTCAGAGGATGTGTCCCCCGCTAGACCTAGCTCGCATATCCCCATGCTGGATTCAAGGCTTGGAATTTCCAAGGCACCCATGGAGTCTCAGCTTCAGTATTTTCCTCCAGAATGAAGGCATCAGCCTCTCTCTGCAAGGCTTTCCAGCCCCTTCCACATACACACATTCCCAAACACATACTTGCTCACACACCTATGCACACATACACATACTCTTGTACTTACTTGCCAGTGTGAACATCCTCTCATATACTACACTCACACACCCACCCAACACACTCATGCACACACACCCTCTTGTGAATACCAAATCACACACATGCATGCTTATGCACACACATGCCTACATGCACACACATGGACAACACAGCCACTTTCAAAGGCAGTGAATGAGCAGGAATTCTTCTCTTGACTGTTTACCTCTCAGCGGAGTCAGCGTTGTATCTCCAGGCTGCCTTGTTTTTTTCTGCACTCCTGCTTCCCTTAAATAGCCGTTCCCTCTGGGAGGTTGGGAGTAGGTGAGGCATGAGGCTGAGGATGGGCGTGGCCAGTTGGGGGACTCAGGATTGGCCATCCATGTGTAATCCCTTTCCTTCCCCTCATCAGCTGGCAGGACAGAGTTGAGGATTGGGAAAACTTACGTGTCCGTAGCTGATGCCAAAATACATTCCAGGCCATTTTGCAGTCTCTCCATGGGCTTAGTTTCTGATGGAGTCAATTCCCGTAACCAGCTCTGGGTGTGACCAATGGTCAGCCGCCTCCCTGCAGTCGCTTCCAGGGGTGGAAAGGACTGTTTGCTGTTGCAGACTGTGGACTCATTTGCATGCCCAAAGGGACCACCAATTGCTGAGCAAGGATTGCTCCCTTCTTCTGCTCAATGTGGCATTTGGGAATAGAAGAGAGGGCTTTTAATGGTACTCACTCAGTCACTTACTCATTCATTCACAGGAAGTATACACTGGGTCTCTACAATGTTCCAGCACCTGTGCAGGCCTCAGGTGTGCACCCCATAGTCCACCAGGGAGATGGTTTAATGGGGTTGGATTTTGCTTCCCACTAACTTGGGCCAGGACCTCCACCTTCTCTTCTTCCTCTACTTCTTTTCCTCTGCCCTGTCCCATATGAGTTTCTAAACCTGGAAAAAGCCAGAGGCTGTCCTTGAAGTTCCCACCAAAGCCCTGCCTTCGCTTTAGCCCCAATCCTCACCTGTTCAGAGATGGGGCTGATGAATGCTCCCTGGATCTGTTGCTCTTTTCCCTTCAGCCTTCAGGCTCACATCGACTCCAGCTTTAATTTGTAAAATAAACATCTTTTTCACTGCTCTCCAGTACATGCTAAGAATTTAGCTTCCTCGGCCTTAAGTAAACACTCTGCGATACGAGTCCTAAAAAAGTCAGTGTGGCAGAGGCTCTGGTGCTTGTGAACATTCCATCTGTTTCCTACACTCTAGAGCCCCTTGCAAGGATGGGGACCTGGGACCCTGCTGCTGGCTGGTAAAACACAAGCATTGCTAGTAAGGGTCACTTCTGGGTTTCTCCAAAAGGGGACAATGAGATGCAACTCCCCAGCTCTTCCCTGCCCCTCCCGGTAGAATCAGAAGATGAAAGCAGTCTAGGGTGTAGCATCATTGCACGGAGGGCAGTTGTTCTAGAAAGTCCTGCAGCGCACAGTGGTCTTAGTGTGAGTGAGAGATAGACTTCTGTTGTATTAAACGGCTGATAGTTGAGACTGGCAGTTACTGCAGCATAACCTAGTCTGTCCCAACAGCCATCAGACAGCTTTCCTCTCGAAAATACCGTTTACCTCCAGTGCTTGACTGTGTAAGGGGTTGGACTGTGGTCCTCTCCTTTCTGCCCTCAATTCCTGTGTTGAAGTTCCAGTACCTTAGAATGTGATCTTATTCAGAAATAGGGTCATTGCAGATATAATGAGTTAAGATGAGGTAATTCAGACAGCTAGGATGGGCCCTAAGCCAATATGACAGAGGCCATTATAAAAAGGGGAAATTTGAAGGCAGGAAAGCCCTGGGAGAAAGCCAGGCAAAGATGAAGGCAGAGATCAGGGTGATGCTTCTACAAGCCAAGGAATGGCAAAGATTGCCAGAAACACCAGAAGCTAGGAGAGAGGGATGGAGCAGATTCTCCCTCATAGCCCTCGGAAGGAATCAAGGCTATTAGACCCTTTGATGTCGACCTCCAGAACTGTTAGACAATACAATGCCTGTTGTGTAAGCCACTCCATTGGTTGTATTAGGTACAAAGTACGCCAACGAAAACCAACACTGGATTGCCACTCCTATAGCAGTTGGTTTTATGGCCACGTCAGGGTTCAGAGGTCTCATCCCCAGGGATAGACCTCAGTGCATAACCTCAATCTGATCATGAGAGTATATCAGACAAACCCAGATTGAATGACATTCTATAAAAGCTTGACCAGTACTAATCAACAATATCAAGGTCATAAAAGGCCAAGAAGAGTAAGGAGCTGTCACTTTTGTTAAACATGGCACTTTTGGAAACCGCGGTTCCTACAATAGGCAGAACTGCTTCCCACTCTGTATACCGGGTAGCCCTGGTCCAGGCTTCAGGCGGAAGAAGTGCTCCAACACTCAAGGACTCTGGAGATGTCAGATAGTGCCTCTCCTTTTCCCATCGTTTTAGGATGTTTTTTAGGAATTCAAAGCCCATGAATTGGCCTCTTGTTCATCATCCATCCCAGGCCTAATCCAAGCACTTGGTCTCAGGGAGCCAAGCAGAAATCTCTACTTTTATGGGCCTTCCACTTTAGCAGAAAGAGACAGACAATCAGCAAAAGACATGCTAGTCAATGACATCATGTGTTAGGTGGTGACACCACGGTGGGGAGAGAGGCAGTAGGTGACAGAACAGGAGCACCATCATCTCAGACAAACACTGCCACTTTAGGTTCCAGCTCCCTTTCTAGCTTCATGCATTTTAAGGAAATCACTTCTCTTCTAACTATAAGCAGCTGGAAAGAGCAGACAGTAGGGAAACACAGATAAGATAGTTCAGGCACAGAGGGAGGTGTGTGGAAAGTCTCTTGGGTAACCGCCAAACTTCACGCTCATACAATGGGTTCCAGTAAAACAGTGATATTGTGTCCTTCAGTAGGTCTTAATGAGCACATTCCTTTCCCTTCAGGTGCACTAAGACAGGGAAGTAAAAGCAGACTTGGTGGGGACGGGTTATGCCTGCAGCAGAAAGATGTACAGGAACAGACACAGAAACTCTCCCTCCAAGATAAGCACAACAAAAAGACACAGAAACAGTCCATGCCTCTGATAAACTCTCCCAGCCTGAATCCTTAAAAATTCTTAGTCTGTAAGAGAGTGTGCCTCTGATCTAACGTGGCCAGATGCCCCTCTTGTTTTCTCTAAAATAAACCTGTCCTTTATTGCCAAGCCACCTTTCATGTTTATTTCCTCTTTCTTTCTTTTCTTTTTTTTTTTTTTGGGATGGAGTTTCGCTCTTGTTACCCAGGCTGTAGTGCAATGGCGCGATCTTGGCTCACTGCAACCTCCACCTCCTGGGTTCAGGCAATTCTCCTGCCTCAGCCTCCTGAGTAGCTGGGATTACAGGCATGCACCACCATACCCAGCTAATTTTTTGTATCTTTAGTAGAGACGGGGTTTCACCATGTTGACCAGGATGGTCATGATCTCTTGACCTCGTGATCCACCTGCCTCGGCCTCCCAAAGTGCTGGGATTACAGGCTTGAGCCACCGTGCCTGGCCCTCTTTCCTCTTTCTTTAATTATTTCAGTAGGGTTGGAGGAGGAGTATCACGAGTGCATGTGTGGCAATTTTAGAGAGGATTGGAGTGCTCAAAGAGGAGGTGGTTTGAGCTTAGTTGGTGTTCAGAACACTTCCCTTGCATTGTTAATAACTAAAAGAATCTGCCTATTGACAGCAGTTTTTGTCCTTTGCCAATCAATATCTGCATAAGCCATCGTTTTTAATAGCAGGATTATGATTGAAATTTTTCTGCTACTGTTTCCTAATGTTCCTTTGTGAACACACATTACTTTAAAAAATTCTTATTTTGAGATAAATTTTCACTTACAGAAACAATTGCAAAAGTGAAGTTTCCAAATGCCCGTCACCCAGGTTCCCTAATGTTAACGTCTTTCACGACCATTGTAAAATCATGGAAACCAAGAAACTAATGTTATTAACTAATCTACAGACATTATTTTAATTTCACCAGTTTTCCTACTCATGTCTTTTCTCTTCCAGGCTCTCACATCACATGTAGTTTTCACGTCTCCTTGGTCTTCGCTCATCTGTGACAGCTCCTTATTTTCTTGGCCTTTTATGACCTTAATATTATTGATTAGTACTGGTCAAGCTTTTGTAGAATGTCATTCAAGTTGGGTTTGTCTGATATACTCTCATGATCAGATTGGGGTAATGCATTTTTAGCAAGAATATTATGAAGTGATATTGTGTCCTTCACAATGATACTGGTATATCTCACAGCAGTGATGTTAAACTTTTGATGTTAATTTTGATCATTTGGTTAAGATGGTATCTGCCAAGTTTCTCCACTGTAAAAGTTACTATTTTTCCTTTTGTAATTAATAAGTGTGTTGTGGGGAGATACTTTGAGATGATTCAAATGTCCCTTTTCTCACCATATCTCCTTCCACTCACAAATTTTAGCCATTTCAGCATCAATCGAAGGTTCTTGGCTGTACCAATTATTACTGGTGTTTTTCTGGTTTCCCCATTCTTTTTAAATGAAGAACTTGAATTATACTATGGGCAAGAGCTTTTTCTTCTAGTTATTTATTCAACTATTTATATTAGTAGTGGCTTATTTTCTATACTATTTATTTTCTCACTCAAATTGTTCCATCTTGGCCATGAAAAGCTCCTTTAAGTTGACACCTATCTTGTCTTAACATGTTCCCATCATTTTTTTTTTTTTGAGACAGAGTCTTTCTTTGTCACCCAGGCAGCTAGAGTGCAGTGGTGTGATCACTGCAACCTCCGTCTCCCAGGTTCAAGCGATTCTCATGCCTCAGCTTCCCAAATAGCTGGGACAACAGGTGTGTGCCACCATACCCAGCTAATTTTTTTTTGTATTTTTATTAGAGACAGGGTTTTGCCATATTGCCCAGGCTGGTCTTGATCTCCTGAGTTCAGGCAAAAACACTTCCTTTCTTGCACCACAAGAGGTTCAACCTTATCTTGCATTTTAGGTTTCCAAGCCCTGGAATCAGCCTTTACTCTGAGAAGAACTTCTTTCTTTTTCTTCAGAATGGTATCTAGAAACATATGTCTGGGAGTGAGGGGTGCTCATTGCTAGTGGGATGTCACTGCTTCTGGGTCATCAAAGTTGGGACACACACACACACACACAAACACACACAAACACACACACACACTCAGATATAATGACTTCATACTGATACCTCCGATTTATTTTTTTGGAAAAAATTCCAAACCATGTAGCTCATTACAGCCTTCCCCCTTCCTTATTTATAACTCCCTTCTCTGACAGGCTTATTTTTCACAATATATTTACTTATTTTTTTTCAATTATAGTACAAATGAAGTAGTTTCAGAATTCTTAACTCATAACTCTGTCAGAAATAAATTTACTAACTACAGTACCATATTTGTTTATGGTTATTGGTATCTTTAGCCTTTTGGTATACTATTGAAATACTGTTTTCTGAAGTTACGTGGGTTATCTCTTTTCTTATACCCTACTTTAAGTGTGGTTATTATATTGATTTGTCATATAGTTATATATTTATTTGTGATCATTTGTATTCCATTTTGGGTTCTACCTTTTTCCTGGTTGATTTTAATCATTTATTGCTTTTGAGGGTATGTCAAGCTTTCCCGTGTGAAACAAGGTGAAAGCCATACTAAAAAGTACACTCAGAGGGGTTGCTTCTCACTCATGCCTCCTATCTCCTCATTTTCCTCTTCTTCCCACCTCATTCTCTCCCCATGGCCCATAGGTAACTGTATTAGCTATCTATTGCTGTGTAATAAGTTATCACAGACTTAGCAGCTTAAAACAACATAGGTTGCTTATCTCACAAGACTGCAAACAAGATGTTTGGGTTGTGTTCCAATGTAAAGATCACACTCCTGGCTGGGCACGATGGCTCACACCTGTAATCTCAGCACTTGGGAATCTGAGGCAGGTGGATCACGAGGTTAGGAGTTCGAGACCAACCTGGTCAACATAGTGAAACCCTGTCTCTACTAAAAATACAAAAAATTATCCAGGTGCAGTGGTGGACGCCTGTAATCCCAATTACTCAGGGGGCTGAGGCAGGAGAATTGCTTGAACCTGGGAGGCAGAGGTTGCAGTGAGCCAAGATCAAGCCATTGCACTCCAGCTCGGGTGACAATGCTACACTCTCAAAAAAAAAAAAAAAAAAAAAAAAAAAATCATACCCCTCTGCTTGGTCCTCTGTCCTCTCCCATACTCCTCCATAGCCTCAGCTCCTAGAGTTCCCTTCTGTAGGCGGTTAAAACACGACAGCTCCCTTCTTCACCGCCACCAGGAGAATCTCACTCCAATCTGCTAAGACTGAATCTTCCACAAAGTAGTCTCATCAAGGGTCTGACTACTCCACATCCTTTGCTGTGTTCTGTTAGTTAGAAGCAATTCACAGGTTCTTCCTGTGAATTCCCCTCAAGGGGAAAGGATTATACAAAGGTAAACTCACTGGAGGTCATTTTAGGGTGTTTATCATGCTAGTCAATCTCATTTGTTTTTGGTTGACTCTTCCTAAAATTCTTTTGCATAAATGCGTAGGCACATGTTTGTTTTCTTTTAGCCACTGATTTCTTACACAAAGCGTAACATACCACAGATCATTTTATACTTTGCTATTTTTACCTAACAGTATATTTGGGAAATCACTTTGTATAAGCAGATAGAGATCTTCTTTCTTTCTTTTTTTTTTTTAAAATACATTTAATTTATTTTCCTCCCAACTCACGGAAGTCTTTCCTGGTGGCCTCCCTGACAGGGTCAAAGCCCCTCTTGCATTTTTGTAGTCCTCCATGGTGGGAGTATACTATAATTTTTCCAACCATTCTCAGAGAATAGGCATTTAGGTTTGTTCCCGTGTTTCATAATTACAAACATTGCTTCAGTCAGTGACCTGTGCATATGTATTTTCATAACATTGCAGGTGTATCTTCTGGACAGATTCCTGGAAGTGGGATTACTGGGTCAAAAGGTAAGTGCATGTGTAATTTTGTTAGGTGATACCAAATTCTCCTACAGAATGGTTGAACTAGCTCACATTCTCACTAGTAATGCTTAGGACTGCCTTTTCCTCCAAGGCCTCAGCAACAGAATGCTTCGTTAGCCTTTTCATTTTGCATTCATTCTTACAGTTTTAAGAATATCACTGTTCCTTCAATAAATATTTATTGAGGACCTATTCAGTAATCCAGGCACTGGGTGATAATGCAATGGTGGGCAAAACAGAAACAATTTCTTCCCTGAGAGCATTTTTCAATCTGGCATCAGAGAGACATCAGTCAGATAATCACACACACACACACACACACACACACACACACACACACACAAGCACAATTATAGAATGTCATATACTGTGATATTCTATGATCCATTGGGACAGCATGAGGCAGAGAGTCCTCAACTAGTCTGGGGATCAGAGAAGGTTTTCTATGGAGGTGGCATTTTACTGGAGGTCTGGAGGGAGTTTTCTAGGTAAGTGTTTGCTGTGGCTTAGCTCACTCAACATTTATTCCAGCCTTCTGGTATATCTGTATTGCAGAGGCTAGAAGGCTAAACACTGCATTTCCTTCTCTCTCACTCTCATCTTAAAAGACTTCTTGAAAGAGCAATGATGTTCAAAGTAAAATTATCTGAGAGTACAGAGAGTCCCCACATATCCCCTCTTTCCCAAACACACATCCTCCTTCACCATCAACATCCTGTACCATGTGGTACATCTATTAGAATCAATGAGCTGACATTGACACTTCAAAGGAAGTCCATAGTTTACATTAGGGCTCATTCTTGGTGTTATACACTCTATGAGTTTTGGCAAATGTAATGTGACATGTATCCGTCCTTACACTATGAGACAGAGTAGTTTCACTACCTTAAAAATTCTGTGTTCTCTGCCTAGGTATTCCTCCTTCCCCCAAACGTGATACTGACAACCAGGATCTTTTTACTGTCTTCATAGTTTAACCTCTTCTGAATGTCATGTACTTGAATCATACAGTATGTAGCCTTTCAAATTGACTTCTTTCACTTAGTAATATACCTTTAAGTTTCCTCTCTGTCTTTTGGTGACTTGATAGCTCATTGCTTTTTATTATTGAGTAATATAACATTGTCGTGTGTACCACAATTTACTTATCCATTTACCTAATGAAGAACATTCTTGGTTGCTTCCAAGTTTTGGCAGTTATGAATAAAGCTGCTATAAAGATTTGAAACATTTCATATGCAGGTGTTTGTGTGGATATAAGTTTTCATCTCAGTTGGGTAAATATCAAGGAGCACAATTGCTGGATCATATAGCAGGAGTTTAATGTGTATTTTTGTAAGAAAATACCAAACTGTCTTCCAAATGGCTGTACCATTTTGCATTCTCTCCAGCAATGAATGAGTTTCTATTACTTCACATCTTCACCAGCCATTTTGAGACCAGCCCAATTGTCCTGTAGAACTGATGTTTATGGTTTCTTTGAATAAACATGGAAATGGACTCTCCTAGTCTTAAAACTTGAGAAAGTTACATTTGTCTTATCTGAGTTTCTTTCTTAGGAAACCAACCAACAGGCCTCTCCGATAGTATCAAAGAACTGAAACTTACCAGGTAACTGCATCTGGACAATAAGACACCAAATCCCTCACCTGTCATAATGGCCTAACTGACTACCTGCTTCCTGTTGACCAACTCCTCTTCCTTATCCTTTCCTTACTGCTGTTTTCCTACACATGGATACCTTTCTTTGCTGCTACATAACTTCCCTGTTTTAATGGGTTGGGGAGATGGATTTGAGACTGATATCCCATCTTCTCAGCTGTAGCATCTGATCAAAGCCTTCTTTCCTGGCAGTGCTCACTGTCTCAGTGTTTGACTTTCTATGCCACAAGCAACAGGGCCTAGGCCAAACCCCTGAGGCTTCAGTAACAATTTGCTGTTGTCAGTATTTTGGACATTAGCAATTCTAATATGTGTGTAATGATATCTCATAGTTTTAATTTGTAATTCTTTTTTTTTTTTTGAGATGGAGTCTAGCTCTGTTGCCCAGGCTGGAGTGCAGTGGTGCCATCTCAGCTCACTGCAACACCTGCCTCCTGGAGTCAAGCGATTCTCCTGCCTCAGCCTCCCAAGTAGCTGGGATTACAGGTGCACACCCCCATACCCAGCTAATTTTTGGTAGAGATGGGGTTTCACCATATTGGCCAGGCTGGTCTCAAACTCCTGACCTCAAGTGATCTGCCTGGCTCAGCCTCCCGAAGTGCTGGGGTTATAGGTGTGAGCCATTGCGCCCAGCTTTAATTTGTAATTCTAATGATGTACTATATTCAGCATCTTTTCATGTGCTTATTTGCCACCTGTATACCTTTGGTGAGATATCTGGTCATGTCTTTTGCCAGTTTTTTAATTGGATTAAATTCTTTTTTTTAATTTTAGTTTAAGTTCTGGGATACATGTGCTGAAGGTGCAGGTTTGTTACATAGGTATACATGTGTCATGGTGGTTTGCTGCACCTGTCAACCTATCAACCTGTCAACTAGATTTTAAGCACCACATGCATTAGGTATTTGTCCTAATGCTCTCCTTCCCCTTTCCCCCCCACCCCTGAAAGGCCCCATGTGTAATGTTCTCCTCCTTGTGTCCATGTGTTCTCATTGTTCAACTTCCACTTATGAGTGAGAACATGCGGCATTTGGTTTTCTGTTCCTGTGTTAGTTTGCTGAAGATGATGGTTTCCAGCTTCATCCATGTCCCTGCAAAGGACATGAACCCATTCTTTTAATGGCTGCATAGTATTCCATGGTGTATACGTGCCACATTTTCTTTATCTAGTTTATCATTGATGGGCATTTGGGTTGGTTCCAAGTCTTTGCTATTGTACATAGTGCTGCAATAAACATACATGTGCATGTGTCTTTATAGTAGAATGATTCATAATCCTTTGGGCATATACCCAATAATGGGATTACTGGGTCAAATGGTATTTCTGGTTCTAGATCCTTGAGGAATCGCCACACTGTCTTCCACAATGGTTGAATTAATTTACACTCTTACCAGCGTAAAGGCATTTCTATTTCTCCACATCCTCATCAGCATCTGTTGTTTCCAGGCTTTTTAATGATCACCATTCTAACTGGCATGAGATGATATCTCTTTGTGGTTTTGATTTGCATTTCTCTAATGACCAGTGATTTTTTTTTTTAATTTTTATTGCATTATAGGTTTTGGGGTACATGTGCAGAATGTGCAAGATAGTTGCATAGGTACACACATGGCAGTGTGTTTTGCTGCCTTCCTCCCCTTCACCCACACTTGGTATTCATCCCCAGGCTATCCCTCCTCAGCCCCCCCGCTGTCCCTCCCCCATTTCCCCCAACAGTCCCCAGTGTATAGTAGACCCCCTCTCTGTGTCCATGTGTTCTCATTTTTCTCACCCACCTATGAGTGAGTATATGCAGTATTTCTTTTTCTGTTCTTGTGTCAGTTTGCTGAGAATGATGTTCTCCAGATTCATCCATGTCCTTACAAAGGACACAAACTCATCATTTTTGATTGCTGCATAATAGTCCATGGTGTATATGTGCCACATTTTTCCAGTCCAGTCTATCATCGATGGGCATTTGGGTTGGTTTCAGGTCTTTGCTATTGTAAACAGTGCTGCAATGAACATTCGTGTGCATGTGTCCTTATAGTAGAACGATTTATAGTCTTTTGGATAGATACCCAGTAATGGGATTTCTGGGTCAAATGGAATTTCTATTTCTAGGTCCCTGAGGAATTGCCACACTGTCTTCCACAATGGTTGAACTAATTTACATTCCCACCAACAGTGTAAGAGTGTTCCTATTTCTCCACATCCTCTCCAGCATCTGCTGTCTCCAGATTTTTTAATGATCGCCATTCTAACTGGTGTGAGATGATATCTCAATGTGGTTTTGATTTGCATCTCTCTAATGACCAATGATGATGAGCACTTTTTCATATGTTTGTTGGCCTCATGTATGTCTTCTTTTGTAAAGTTTCTGTTCATATCCTTTGCCCATTTTTGAATGGGCTTGTTTGTTTTTTTTCTGTAAATCTGTTTGAGTTCTTTGTAAATTCTGGATATCAGCCCTTTGTCAGATGTGTAAACTGCAAAGATTTTTTCCCATTCTGATGGTTGCCGATTCACTCCAGTGACTGTTTCTTTTGCCGTGCAGAAGCTGTGGAGTTTGATTAGGTCCCATTTGTCTATTTTGGCTTTTGTTGCCAATGCTTTTGGTGTTTTCTTCATGAAGTCCTTGCCTACTCCTATGTCCTGAACGGTTTTGCCTAGATTTTCTTCTAGGGTTTTTATGGTGTCAGGTCTTACGTTTAAGTCTTTAATCCATCTGGAGTTAATTTTAGTGTAAGGTGTCAGAAAGGGGTCCAGTTTCTGCTTTCTGCACATGGCTAGCCAGTTTTCCCAACACCATTTATTAAATAGGGAATCCTTTCCCCATTGCCTGTTTTTGTCTGGTTTATCAAAGATAATATGGTTATAGATATGTTGTGTTGCCTCCGATGCTTCTGTTCTGTTCCATTGGTCTATATCTCTGTTTTGATGACCAGTGATTATGAGCTTTTTTTCATATGTTTGTTGGGTGCATAAATGTCTTCTTTTGAGAAGTGTCTGTTCTTATCCTTCACCCACTTTTTGATGGGGTTATTTGTTTTTGCTTGTAAATTTGTTTAAGTTCCTTGTAGATTCTGGATATTAGACCTTTGAAGGGTGAATAGATTGCAAAACTTTTCTCCCATTCTATAGGTTGCCTGTTCCATCTGATGATAGTTTCTTTTGCCGAGCAGTTCTTTAATTTAAAGCAATTTGTCAATTTTGGCTTTTGTTGCAATTGCTTTTGGTGTTTTAGTCATGAAGTCTTTGCCTATGCCTCTGTCCTAAATGGTATTTCCTAGGTTTTCTTCTAAGGTTTTTATTGTTTTAGGTTTTACATTTAAGTTTTTAATCTATCTTGATTTAATTTTCCAATAAGGTGAAAGGAAATGGTCCAGTTTCTGTTTTCTGCATATGGCTATCCACTTTTCCCCAGCACCATTTATTAAAAGGGAATCCTTTCCCCATTGCTTTTGCCAGGTTTGTTGAAGATCAGATGGCTGTAGATATGTGATGTTACTTCTGAGACCTCTGTTCTGTTCCATTGGTCTGTATATGGGTTTTGGCACTGATACCATGCTATTTTGGTTACTGTAGCCTTATAGTGTAGTTTGAAATCAGGTAGTGTGATGCCTCCAGGTTTGTTCTTTTTTGCTTAGGAGTATCTTGAATATATGGGGCTCTTTTCTGGTTTCATATGAAATTTAAAGTAGTCTTTTCTAGTTCTGTGAAGAAAGTCAATGGTAGCATGATGGGAATAGCATTGAGTGTATAAAGTACTTTGGGCAGTATGGCCATTTTAACGATATTGATTCTTCCTATTCATAAGTATGGATTTTTTTTCCATTTGTTTGTGTCCTCTCTTATTTTCTTGAGCAGTGGCTTGTAATTCACCTTGAAGAGGTCCTTCCCGTCCCTTGTGAGTTGTATTTTTAGATATTTTCTTTGTAGCAATTGTGAATGGGAGTTCACTCATGATTTGGCTCTCTGCTTGTCTGTTATTGGTGTATAGGAATACTTGTGATTTCTGCACATTGATTTTGTATCCTGAGACTGCTGAAGTTGCTTATCTGCTTAAGGAGTTTTTGGGCTGAGATGATGGGGTCTTCTAGATATACAATCATGTCGTCTGCAAACAGAGACAATTTGACTTCCTTTCCTTCTATTTGAATCCCCTTTATTTCTTTCTCTTGCCTGATTGCTCTTGCCAGAACTTCCAATACTATGTTGAATAGAGTGGTGAGAGAGGGCATCCTTGTCTTGTGCCAGTTTTCAAATGGAATGCTTCCAGCTTTTGCCCAGTCTGTATGATATTGGCTATGGGTTTGTCATAAATAGCTCTTATTATTTTTAGATATGTTCCATCAGTACCTAGTTTATTGAGAGTTTTTAGCATGAAGTGGTGTTGAATTTTATCAAAGGCCTTTTCTGTATCTATTGAGATAATCCTGTAGTTTTTGCCATTGGTTATGGATTATGTTTATTGATTTGTGTATGTTGAACCAGCTTTGCATCCTAGGGATGAAGCTGACTTGATCGTGGTGGATAAGCTTTCTGATGTGTTGCTGGATTCGGTTTCCCAATATTTTATTGAGGATTTTCACATTGATGTTCATCAGGGATATTGGCCTAAAATTTCTTTTTTTGTTGAGTCTCTGCCTGGTTTTGGAATCAGGATGATACCGGCCTCATAAAAGAGTTAAGGAGAAGTTCCTCTTTTTCTGTTGTTTGGAATAGTTTCAGAAGGAGTGGTACCAGCTCCTCTTTGTACCTCTGGTAGAATTTGGCTGTGAATCCATCTGGTCCTGGGCTTTTGTTCTGTTGGTAGGCTATTAATTACTGCCTCAATTTCAGAACTTGTTATTGGTCTATTCAGAGATTTGACTTCTTCCTGGTTTAGTTTTGGGAAGGTGTGTGTGTCCAGAAATTTATCAATTTCTTCTATATTTTCTAGTTTATTTGCAGAGAGGTATTCATAGTATTCTCTGGGATCAATGGTGATATCCCCATTATCAATTTTTTATTGTGTCTATTTGATTCTTCTCTCTTTTCTTCTTTATTAGTTGGGCTAGTGGTCTATCTATTTTGTTAATCTTTTCAAAAAACCGGCTCCTGGATTCATTGATTTTTTTTTTAAGTTTTTTTTTGTGTCTCTGTCTTCTTCAGTTCTGCTCTGATCTTAGTTATTTCTTGTATTCTGCTAGCTTTTAAATTTGTTTGCTTTTGCTTCTCTAGTTCTTTTATTTGTGATGTAAGGGTGCTGATTTTAGATCTTTCCTGCTTTCTGATGAGGGCATTTAGTACTACAAATTTCCCTCTGAACACTGCTTTAGCTGTGTCCCAGAGATTCTGGTACATTGTCTCTTTGTTCTCATTGGTTTCAAAGAACTTCGTTATTTCTGCCTTAATTTCATTGTTTACCCAGTAGTCACTTAGGAGCAGGTTGTTCAGTTTCCATATAGTTGTGCAGTTTTGAGTGAGTTGCTTAATCCTGGGTTCTAATTTGACTGCACTGTGGTCAGACTGTTATGATTTCTGTTCTTTTGCATTTGCTGAGGAGTGTTTTAGTTCCAATTATGTGGTCAAATTTAGAATAAATGCTATGTGGTGCTGAGAAGAATGTATAGTCTGTTGATTTGGGGTTGAGAGTTTTGTAGATGTCTATTAGGTCCTCTTGGTCCAGAGCTAAGTTTGAGTCCTAAATGCCCTTGTTAATTTTTTGTCCTGTTGATCTGTCTAATATTGACAGTGGGGTGTTAAAATCTCCCATTATTATTGTGTGGGAGTCTAAGTCTCTTTGTAGGTCTCTAAGAACTTGTTTTATGAACCTGGGTGCTCCTTTGTTGGGTACATATATATTTAGAATAGTTAGCTCTTCTTGTTGCATTGATCCCTTTACCACTATGTAATGCCCTTCTTTGTCTTTTTTGATCTTTGTTGGTTTAAAGTCTGCTATATCAGAGACTAGGATTGCAACCCCTGCTTTTTCTGCTTTCCACTTGCTTGGTAAATATTCCTCTTTCCCTTTATTTGAGCTTATATGTGTCTTTGCACATGAGATGAGTCTCCTGAATACAGCACACTGAGGGGTATTGACTCTATCCAATTTGGCAGTCTGTGTCTTTTAATTGGGGCATTTAGACCATTTACATTTAAGGTTAATGTTGTTATTTGTGAATTTGATCCTGTCATCATGATGCCAGCTCGTTATTTTGCACATTAGTTGATGCAGTTTCTTCATAGTGTCATTGGTCTTTATATTTTGCTGTGTTTTTGCAGTGACTGGTACCAGTTTTTCCTTTCCATATTTAGTGCTTCCTTCAGGAGCTCTTGTAAGGCAGCCCTAGTTGTCTGCATTTGCTTGTCTTTAAAAGATTTTCTTTCTTTTTTTTTGAGATGGAGTTTCGCTCTTGATACCCAGGCTGGAGTGCAATGGCGCAATCTCGGTTCACCTCAACCTCCGCCTCCTGGGTTCAGGCAATTCTCCTGCCTCAGCCTCCTGAGTAGCTGGGATTACAGGCACGTGCCACCATACCCAGCTAAATTTTTGTATTTTTAGTAGAGACAGGGTTTCACCACGTTGACCAGGATGGTCTCGATCTCTTGACCTTGTGATCCACCCACCTCAGCCTCCCAAAGTGCTGGGATTACAGGCATGAGCCACTGCACCCAGCCAAAAGATTTTATTTCTCCTTCACTTATGAAACTTAGTTTGGCTGGATATGAAATTCTGGGTTGAAAATTCTTTTCTTTAAGAATGTTGAATATTGGTCCCCACTCTCTTCTGGCTTGTAGGGTTTCTTCAGAGAGATCCCCTGTTAGTCTGATGGGCTTCCCTTTGTAGGTAACCTGGCCTTTCTCTCTGGCTGCCCTTACATATTTTCTTTTGTTTTAATCTTGGAGAATCTGACGATTACATGTCTTGGGGTTGCTCTTCTCGAGGAGTATCTTTGTGGTGTTCTCTGTATGTCCTGAATTTGAATGTTGGCTGGTCTCACTAGGTTAGGGAAGTTCTCCAGGATCATATCCTGAAGTATGTTTTCCATCTTTGTTCCATTCTCCCCATCACTTTCAGGGACCCCAATCAATCATAAATTTGGTCTTTTCACATAGTCCCATATTTCTTGGAGACTTTGTTCATTTCCTTGATTCTTTTTTTCTCTAATCTTGTCTTCATGCCTTATTTCAGAAAGTTGATCTTCAATCTCTGATGTCCTTTCTTCTGCTTGATTGATTTGGCTATTGATACTTGTATATGCTTCACGAAGTTCTTGTGCTGTTTTTCAGCTCCAACAGTTCATTTATGTTCTTCTCTAAACTAGTTATTCGTGTTAGCAGTTCATGTAACATCTTGTGAAGGTTCTTACCTTCCTTGGGTTAGAACATACTCCTTTAGCCCAGAGAAGTTTGTTATTACCCACCTGCTGAAGCGTACTCTGTCAATTTGTCAAACTCATTCTCTGTCCAGTTTTGTGCCTTTGCTGGAGAGGAGTTGTGATCATTTGAAAGAGAAGAGGCATTTGGGAATTTTCAGCATTTTTTGCTCTGGTTTTTCCTCATCTTCATGGGCTTACCTACCTTCGATCTTTGAGGTTGACGACCTTTGGATGGGGTTTCTGTGTGTGGGTCCTTTTTGTTGATGTTATTGCTTTCTGTTTGTTAGCTTTTCCTCTAAGAGTCAGCCTCTCTTCTGCAGGTCTGCTGTAGTTTGCTGGAGGTCCACTCTAGACCCTATTTACCTAGGTATCACCAGTGGAGGCTGCAGAACAGCAAGGGTTGCTGCCTGCTCCTTCCTCTGGAAGCTTTGTCCCAGAAGGGCACTGGCTTGATGCCAGGCAGAGCGCTTCTGCATGAGGTGTCTGTCAAGCCCTGTTGGGAGGTCTCTCCCAGTCAAGAGGCAGGAGGATCAGAGATCCACTTGAGGAGGCAGTCTGTTCTTGAGCACTGTGCTGGGAGAACTATCCTTGTCAGGATCCACTGCTCTCTTCAGAGCCAGCAAGCAGGAATATTTAAGTACACTGAAGCTGTGCCCACAGCTGTCCCTTTCCCCAGGTGCTCTGTCCTAGGTAGATGGGAATTTAATCTACAAGCCCCTGATTGAGGCTGCCACCTTTATTTCAGATATGGCTTGCCCAGTGAAGAGGAATCTAGAGAGGCAGTCTGGCTACAGCCACTTTGCCATGCTGTGTTAAGTTTCGCCCAGTCTGAACTTCCAGGTCTCCTTAGCACCGTCAGGGGAAAACTGCCTACTCAAGCCTCAGTAATGGCAGATGCCCCTCCCCCCGACCAAGCTGGCTCATCCCAGGTTGACTTCAAACTGCTGTGCTGGCAGTGAGAATTTCAAGCCAGTGGCTCTTAGCTGGCTGGGCTCTGTGGGAGTGGGACTCACTGAGCAAGACGACTTGCTCCCTGGCTTTAGCCCCCTTTCCAGGGTAGTGAACAGTCCTGTCTTACTGAGGTTCCAGGTGCAACTGGGGTATAGAAAAAAAAAACAATTCCTGTAGCTAGCTCAGTATCTGCCTGAACAGCTGCCCAGTTTTGTGCTTGAAACTCAGGGCCCTAGCAGTGTAGGCGTACAAGGGAATCTCCTGGTCTGCAGATTGCAAAAACCATGGGAAAAGCATTGTATCTAGGCCAGGTAGCACAGTGCTGTCTTCCCTTGCCCAGTAGCACAAGTCACAGCTTCCCTTGGCTGGGAAAAGGAGGCCCCTGGCTCCTCTCACTTCCCAGGTGAGGTGACACCCCACCCTGCTTCTGCTTGCCCTCCATGGGTTGGACCCAATGAGATGAACGGGGTACCTCAGTTGGAAATGCAGAAATCACCCACCTTCTGTGTTGGTCTCACTGGGAGCTGCAGACCAGAGCTGTTCCTTCTCAGCCATCTTGCCAGATCTCCTGTTCTTTTTTTATTATTGAGTTTTAAGAAATCTTTGTTTATTTTAGGGAATAGTTCTTTATCAAATACGTCTTTTATAAGTGGCTTCCTCCCTCATCCCTTTACCTTTTTCTACATTATCCTGTTTATTTCCTTCTTGACAGTTATCTCAATCTTGAGTACCTATCTATTTAAGTGTTTTTTTTTTGGTTAACCAAAAGAAGGATGAGAAGTGGAGATCTGTAGGCTTCTTAGGTAGGGGTGACTTAAGACTTTCCTTATTTTCTCCACTCCTCTACTTGTTTTTCCCTGAGAGATGACGTATGAGTTCTGATCCTCTGGAAGCAGATGCCAAGATGTAGCTGGAAATGTAAGACATATATGGGCCAAAACAGCCATGAAAGCTAATGGGGGGAATTGAAAGAGGAGTAGAGAGAGAGAGTAAGGTGATGCAGGGCAGGTGAGCCCCCAAATTGGGGCTTAGCCTGGGAGGGTTCTTGGCTTCACCCAGGAAAGATTTCAAGGCTGAGCTGGTGGTGTTAGCAACTTCTATTTGAAGCAACAGTATGCAGCAGCAGCAGAGGCACTGCTCCTTGCAGATCAGGGCTTCTCCATAGGCAGTATGCCCAGAGTAGCACCTCAGAGGGAGTTCTGTAGTCATACGTACACCCAGTTTTAACTACATGCAAATTAAGGGATGGATTATGAAGCAATTTCTGGAAAATGTTGGTAACTTCTGGGTTATCAGGTTGTTGGCATGGACAAGGCAATAATGTCCAGGTGTTGCCGTGGCAACAGTAAACTGACACAGCACGCTGGTGGATGTATCTTATGGGAAGCTGCTTCTGATATGGAATGGCAGAATGGCTGGGCTGCTGGTTAAACCCTACCCTCAAGATTGGAACCTTAGCCCAGCCCTGCAGGATCAGCTCTTTTCACTTAGGGCCAAGGTTCCAAGCTTGAGGGTGGGGTTTAGCTGGGAGCCCAGCAGCTCTGTAACACTTCTGCCCTGATCCTGTTTTAGCTAGTCCTCAGTTTGGTCTGGTGTCCAAGCCCCTCCTCTGGAGTCAAGTCCCACCTCCTACCTCAAAGGGAGAGAGAAAAGGAAAGAACAATGGTTAGGAAGAGGCTCAAACTGTGGCACAACTCTGAGAATGTTTTAGCAATCTGATGAGGTGTTCTCATGTGAACAATGTCCATTAGAGGAGTCTAATGGGCATCAGAGCACTGGGAAACAATTGCCTATCTCTAGTCCTCTGTCATGACCATCATGGCAACAGCACTGGAGAACATGGCTTTGACATGAATACTGTGGCAGATCCCAAAAGAGCATGGGCTTGGGGCTGTCCACTAAGTACACTCCTTGAACAGGTTCTCATTTTAAGGGAGAGCTGAGTGGTGCTGTCCAAGGCTGTCACAGGAAGGGTTACTCAGGATTAGTTGGACTTGAGGACACTGATTGAGTTGTGGGTTTTTTTTTTTTTTTTTTTGCCATTAGATGGGTCATTGAGCATTAAAGGATTAAGCATAGCAGGTAGAGCAACCGGAACTCTCACAGCTTGCTGGTGGGAATGTAAAATGGGACAAGCACTTTGGAAGGAAATTTGACCTTTTTTTATAACATTAACATAACCTTATCTGTTGAGCAAACATGTCTAGTCCTAGGTTTATTCAAGAGAAATGAAAACTTAATGTTCACACAGATACTTGTAAAAGAATGCTCATCACAACTTTTATTCAAAATACCCCAATACTCGAAATAGCAAAAATGTATGTTATCAGGAGAACTGATAAACAAATTGTAGCATGTGCAGCCTATAAAAAGCTGCTCAGTAAAGAAGAACAAATTACTGCCAAAGGGATACACCCAGGTAATCCTCATCTGATCACAATATAGAACATTTCTGTCTACCAGAAAGTTATTTTGTGTCCCTTCTTTCCTCTGGATATATTAGCTTGCTTGGGCTGTGTTTTGTAAATATAAATTCTTTATAATTTAGTCTTGAGGTCCCCACTTCTAATACCTCTGCTTTGGGGATTAAATTTCAACATGAATTTTCAAGGCAACACAAACATTCAAACTACAGCATTCTGCCTCTGCCTGCCAACAGTTTGTATCTTTCTCAAATACAAAATACATTTATTCCAACCTAGTAACTCCGAAAGCCTTAACTCATTCCACCATCAACTTTAGAGTCTAAGTCGAAAATCTCATCTAAATATCTAGATATTTAAATATCTAAATATCTAGATTTAAATATCTAACATCAGATCTAAATAACTAATATCATTTAAACCAAAGAGGATAATTGCAAATTCTCCTCATTGATTTAGATTATATTTAGATATGAGTCTGTTGAACCACCTCTCTTGATGGTGGCTGTAAATATAACCTGACCAGGAAAGCAGTTAGGTTCAGGTGTGTTGGTCAGGTGAGACACAAAGGTGGCAGCACAACAAAGCACATGGAATAACAGAAGCAGTTTTGTTACTTACATGTCCCAGAGAGGACAGCATGTATCATGGGGCCAACAAGAAGGCAGATGCAGAGCATGCATGCTCCTCTCAGCCAGTGTGTAGGGAGCAAGAACGAGAGAGAGAGAGAGAAAGAGAGAGAGAAAGACCTGTAGGTCAAATGAAAGCCTTTACTGGGATCCAGCGCCTTACCCAAGCACATTCCTGTGGGGAGTTCTTCCTGGTGGGTTTAGAGCAAGGAGGCCAAGTTCCATGGGGTCATGCTGTGTCTGAGAGGTGGTCTCTGTGGCATGTCTGGGCAGTGTTGAAGGGCATGAGGAACAGAAGGAGTGAATCAAGCGTGTGGTACCTTGCTGTCCCATAAAGAGGTGGGGGAGGTGGTCATCCGAGGCAGAGGTTTAAGGCAGATATCTGGACTGACCATCAAGGAACTAGGATGAAGTATAGAACCAGCAACTGTCAAGGGTGATTGCACCCTGCTTCTGGTATGAGAATGTTTAGCTTATATTAAAATGGATGCCAAGGAAACATAAAATTATGAGAATTACTACAGGCTGCCATAGAGAAGTACCACAGACTGGGGGTCTTAATAGAAATTTATTCACTGTGGGAAATAGGAGCTAGAAGTCTGGTCTGAGATCAAGGCATTGGCAGAGCGTTTCTTCTGAGGCCTCTCTCTTGGCTGGCAGACGTGTCTTTGCCCTGTGTCCTCACATGGTCATCCCTCTGTACATGTCTGTGCCCTAATCTCCTCTTCCTATGAAAACTCCAGTCATATTGGATTAGGGCACACCCTCATGACCTTATTTTAACTTAATCACCCATTTAAAAGCACTGTTTCTATACACAGTCGCATTCTGAGGTACTGGGGTTAGGACATCCACATAGGAATTTTGGAGGGGCACAATTACACATTGGGAAAAGCACTGATCGAATTATTTTCACTTAGTTAGCCTACTTTAGAGCTTCCCATAAATGGAATCATGTGTTGTGTGTACTCTTTTATCTTCGGCTTCTTCCATTCAATGTAATAATGATGGAGCTCATTCGTGTTGTTTCCTTGGCTGTGCAGAAGCTTCTTTCTTTGACAGAATCCTATTTTTCTACTACTTTTGTGTTTGTTGCCTGTGCTTTTGGGTTCACATCCAAAAAATTGTTGGCCACCAAAATGGAGCTTTCCCCTTATGTTTTCTTCTAGTAGTTTTAAATTTTCAGATCTTACATTTAAGCCTTCAATCCATTTAGAGTTGATTTTTGCATATGGTTTGAGATAAGGGTCTAATTTCATTCTTCTGCTTGTGGATGTCTAGTCCCAACATCGTTTATGAAGACTTTGTCTTTTGCCTGTTGTGCATTGGCCTTAGTCCATTTGTGCTGCTATGATAAAATACCAGCAACCAGGTAATTTATAAAAAAAACAGAAATTTATTTCTCACTTATGAATGTTAAGTTCAAGACCAAGGTGCCTGTAGGTTCAGTGTCTGCTGAGAGCTTGGTCTCTGCTACCAAGATGGCGCCTCATGGCTGTGTCCTCTGGGGATTGGTGGGAGTGGTAGAGAATTGCTGAGAGCTTGGTCTCTGCTACCAAGATGGCGCCTCATGGCTGTGTCCTCTGGGGATTGGTGGGAGTGGTAGGGAATTGCTGAGAGCTTGGTCTCTGCTACCAAGATGGCACCTCATGGCTGTGTCCTCTGGGGGTTGGTGGGAGTGGTAGGGAATGGGTGCTGTGTCTTCACATGGCAAAAGAGAGAGAAGGAAAAATGCTGTATGAAAGCTCTTTTATAAGAGCCTTAACCCCACTCATGAGGGAAGAGCCCTCACAACCTAATCACTGCCTAATGTCCCCACCTCTTCATAGTTTTGCAATGGGGATTAAGTTTCATCATGAATTTTCAAGGGGGGCACAAACATTCAAACCAGGGTGCTCTGCCTCTGCCTGCCAACAGTTTATATCTTTCTTATATACAAAATACATTTATTCAACCCTAGTAACCCTAAAGGTGTTAATTCATTCTGGCATCAACTTTAGAGTCTAAGTAAAAAATCTCACCTAAATATCATCTAAACCAAGGAGGATAATTGCAAATTCTTCTCCTTGATTTAGGTATTTAGATGTGAGCCTGTTTAGATATAAAATCAAACAAGTTATATGCTTCCAAAATACAGTGGTGGGACAGGAATTCTCATTTCAAAAAGAAGAAATAGGAAAGATGAAACGGTAACTGATCCCAAGTAAGTCCCAAACCCAAGAAGACAGAAAACATTAAATCTTGAGGCTTGAAAATAATCTTCTTTGACACCATGTTCTGCCTTCCAGACACACTGGGGAAGGGGTGTGTCCCCAAGGTTCGGGACGACTGAACCCCATGCCTTTGCCAGGTGCAGCCCACATTGTAGCTTTCATGGGTTGGAGCCTAGTGCTTGAGACTCTCCCTGACTGCAGTTGCATGTTGGTGGCTCTACAGTTTTGGGATCTTTGGGTTGATCCCACTCCCAGTGTTCCACTAGACATCCTTTTGGAGTCTTTCTGTGGTGGTCCTGACCCCATGGCTCCTCTGGGTATTGCCTTAGTGGAGGCTGTCTGCAGTGTCTTACCCCTGTGGCAGTTCTCTGCCTCGGCCCTGAAGCTTTCTGGAACATCCTTTGAACTCTAGATAGAGGCATCCATACTTCTACACCTCTTCCATTGTGCACACCATCAGAATTAGCGCCATGTGCAAGCTGCCAAGGGTTACCCCTGTGCCCTCCAGATGGGTGGCCTGAGCTACAGTTTGGCCCATTTGAGCCAAAGGTGGGGTGGCTGAGAAATCTAAGCCATACTGCAGGGAGCAGAGATATGAGGTGGCACAGAGAAGCAAGCTCCAAGGTCCTATGGGCACCCTGAGCCCCTCCCTTGAAACCATTCTTCCTCCAAAGCCCTGGCACTCGGGCCTTGAGTGGCAGCCCAGAAGATCTGCAAAATGTCTTCAGGGTCATTTTTTCATTGTCTTGTTAAATAGCATCTAACTTTCTTCTATCTATACTAATCTCTTTGAGATGTTCACTTGGCCATACCCTTGATCTCTTCTCCAAAACATGACTTTATTTTTTACAGGCTGAGAATTTTCCAAATCTTTGTTATGCTTCCCTTTCAATTATAAGTTCTATCTTTAATTTGTTTCTGGCCTCTCACATTTTTCTATAAGCAGTATAAAGAAGTCATGCTTCTCCTTTAATACTTCATGTAGATATTCCTTCCACCAAAATCCTCGTTCATTGCTTGCAAGTTCTGCCTTCCACAAAACACGAAGACATGGATAAAAGTCGACCAAGTTCTTGGCCACCTTAGAACATGGATGGTCTTTTTTTCCAGTTTCCAATAAAACATTTCTCATTTTCATCTAAGACTTTATCAGAATGTTCTTTACTATCCATATTTCTACAAGCATTTTGATTATGATCATTTAATCTCTAAGAAGACTGAGGCTCTCTCTACAGCTCTCTTCTTTGGAGCCTCCCGCAGAATTTCCATTAACATTCTTTTTAAAGCCATCTAGGCTTTTTTTAAGCATACACTTAAAAATTATCCCAGTCTCTACCTAGCACCCCATTTCAAAGCCACCTCTACATTTTCAGATATTTGTTATAGCAACATATCACTTCTCAGTTCTAATGTCTATCTTAGTCTGTTTGTGCTGCTATAAAAAATGCCACAAACTGGGTAACTTATAACCAAAAAAAAAAAAAAAATTATTTCTCACAGTTCCAGAGGCTGAGAAATCCAAGATTAAGGTGCTGGCAGGTTCAGTGTTTGGTGAAAACCTGGTTTCTGCTTCTAAGATGGCATCTTTTTGATGTGTCCTCAGGAGGGAACAGATGCTGTGTCCTCACATGGCAGAAGGAACAGAAAAGCAAAAAGGGATAAACGCTGAAGCCTCTTTTATAAGGCTCTTAATCCCATTCATGAGGGAGGAACACTTATGACCTAATCACCCCCTAAGACCCCACCTCTTAATACTATCGCATTGGAGATTAAGTTGCAACATGAATGTTGAAGAGGACACAAATATTTAAGCCATAATAGTGTTCTTGGCATTTTTTGTGACAAATAAATTGATCATAAATGCATGGACTTATTTCTGGGCTCTCTGCTCATTCCATTGGTGTATGTATCTGTTTTTTATACCAACGCTATGCTGTTTTGATTACTATAGCTTTGTAGTATACTTTAAAGTCTCATGTCATGATGACTCCAGTTTTTTTCCTTTTGCTCTAGATCACTTGTCTATTTGGTGTCTTTTGTGGTTTCATATGAATTGTAGGGTCTCCTTTGTTTTATTTTTGTGAAAAATGCCACTGGAATTTTCATAGGGATTGCACTGAATCTATAGATCACTTTGGGTAGTATGGACATTTTTAACAATATTGATTTTTTCAATCCATGAACATAGGGTATTTTTTTCGTTTACTTGTGTCTTATTCAATTTATTTCATCGGTGTTTTTAGTGTACAGATCTTTCACTTCCTTGGTTAAATTTATTCCTAAGTATTTTATTTTTTAATAGCTAGTAAAAAGAGGATTATTTTCTGGATTTTCATATTTAGGGTAGTTTATTATTAATGTATGGAAATGGTACTTTTGGTATGTTGAATTTATTTATTTATTTATTTGTCAACTTCTGGAAGCACAGAACATGTATGTTGATTTTACATCCCACAATTTTACTGAATTCCTTTTTTAGTTTTAACAGTTGTTTAGTGGAGTCTTTAGAGTGTTTTATGTATATGATTATGTTCTCTATAAACAGGGACAATTTACCTTCTTTTCCAATTGGGTCACATCTTATTTTCTTCTTTTGCCTAATTGTATTTTCCACCCCTTCATTTTTAGTCTATGTGATTTATTTATTTATTTTTGAGATAGAGTCTTGCTTTGTCACCCAGGCCGGAGCGCAGTGGCACAATTTTGGCTCACTGCAACTTCCACCTCTTGGGTTCAAGTGATTCTCCTGCCTCAGCCTCCTGAGTAGCTGGGATTATAGATGTGTGCTATGATGCCCAGCTAATTTTTGTATTTTCAGTAGAGATGGGGTTTCACCATGTTGGCCAGGCGATCTTGAATTTCTGACCTCATGATTCACCTGCCTCAGCCTCCCAAAGTGTTGGGATTACAGGCATAAGCCACCACACCTGGCTAGTCTATGTGTATTCTTAAAGGTGAAGTCAGTCTCTTGTAGGCAGCACATAGTTGGGTCTCATTATTATTACTATTTTGAGACAAAGTCTCACTCTTGCCCAGGCTGGAGTGCAGTGGTGTGATCACAGCTCACCATAGCCTTGACCTCCTGGGCCCAAGTGATGCCCCCTCAGCCTCCTGAGTAGCTGGGACTATAACTGCATGCCACCATACCTGGCTACTTTTTTATGTTTTTTAGAGACAGGGTCTCACTTTGTTGCCCAGGCTGATCTCAAACTCTTGGGCTCAAGTGATCCTCCTGCCTTGGACTCCCAAAGTGCTGGGATTGCAGGTATAAGCCACTTTGTCTGGCTGGCCTTATTTTTTTTTCCATTCAGTCATTGATTGGAGAATTTAATCTATTTACATTTAAGGTAATTATTGATAGGTAAAGATTGGCTACTGCCATTTTATTAATTGCTTTCTGGTGGTTTTGTAGATCAATTGTTCCTTTTTTCCTTTCTTGTCGTCTCCCTTTCTGATAAAGCGATTTTCTTCAGTTGTATACGTTTTTGCCTTAGTTTTAATTTTTTGTGTATCTGCTATAGTTGACCCTCGAATATCACAAGCTTGAACTTTGTGGGTCCACTTATACACAGATTTTCTTCCACCTCTGCCATTCCTGAGACAAAACCTTCTCTTCCTACTCCCCAGCCTACCCAACCTGAAGATGACCAGGATAAAGAATTTTATGATGATCCACTTCCACTTAATGAATAGGAAATAGATTTCTTCTTTTCTTTCATTTTCTTCATAACATTTTCTTCTCTCTAGCTCCTTTATTGTAAGAATATGGTACATAATACAGGTAACATGCGAAACATGTGTTAATCAACTGTTTATGTTATCAGTGAGGCTTCCAGTCAACAATAGGCTATTAGTAGTTAAGTTTTGGGGGAGTCAAAATTATATGTGCATTTTCAACAGCATGGGGAGGTGGGAAAGTTGGTTCCCCTAGCCACTGTGTAGTTCATGAGTCAAATATATAGATTTTTGCTTTGTGATTGCCATGAGGCTTATGAAAAACATTGTATGTGTATAACACGTTTTAAGTTGATAACTTAACTTTGATTGCATTAAAATAAAGTCTGCACTTTTATTCCTCCCTTCCACATTTAAAATATTTGGTGTCGCAAAATTTTAAAAATTTTTGTATTGTGTATCCCTTAGAAATTATTGTAGCTATTATTATTATTATTATTATTATTAGAGACAGAGTTTCACTCTTGTTACCCAGGCTGGAGTGCAATGGCACGATCTCCGCTCACCGCAATCTCCGCCTCCTGGGTTCAGGCAATTCTCCTGCCTCAGCCTCCTGAGTAGCTGGGATTACAGGCACGTGCCACCATGCCCAGCTATTTTTTTTTTTTGTATTTTTAGTAGAGTCGGGGTTTCACCATGTTGACCAGGATGGTCTCGATATCTTGACCTCAGGATCCACCTGTCTCGGCCTCCCAAAGTGCTGGGATTACAGGTGTGAGCCACCGTGCCCAGCCCCATTATTATTTTTAATAGTTTTATCTTTTAACCTTCATACTAAAGGTATAAGTGACTTATACACCACCAGAGTAGTATTAGAGTATTTTGAATTTGACTGTGTGCTTACTTTGTCAGTGAGTCTTATGTGTTCTTGTTACTAATTAGCATCCTTTTCTTTCAGCTTAAAGAGCTTCTTTTAGCATTTCTTGTAAAACAAATCAGGTGGCGATGAACTCCCTCAGCTTCCATTAATCTGGAAAGTCTTTCTTTCGTTTATGAAGAATAGCTTTGCTGGATATGAGTTTTGTTTTGTTTTGTTTTGTTTTTTTGAGATGGAGTCTCACTCTGTCACCCATGCTGGAGTGCAGTGGTGTGAACTCGGCTCACTGCAAACTCTGCCTTGCAAGTTCAAGTGATTCTCCCACCTCAGCCTCCCGAGTAGCTGGGATAACAGGCATAAGCCACCACATCCAGCTAATTTTTGTATTTTTAGTAGAGATGGGGTTTCATCATGTTGGCCAGGCTAGTCTTAAACTCTTGACTTCAAGTGATCCACTGGTCTTTGTCTCCCAAAGTGCTGAGATTACAGGCATGAACCACTGCGCCTGGCCTGGATATTATATTTTTGATTGACAGATTTTTTTCCTTTAACAACTTTCAATATATCATCCCACTCTCTTTCGGCCTGTAAGGTTTCTGCTGAGAGGTCTGCTGCTATCCTTCTTAGAACACTGTTATATGTTATTTGCTGCTTCTTGCTGTTTTCAAAACCTTTTCTTTATCCTTGATTCTTGACAGTTTGATTTTATGTCTTGGTGTAGTCATGTTTGAACTGAGTAATTGGAGACTTTTGACCTTTCTGTACCTGGATATTTATATCTTTCTTTTTCAAATTTGGAATGTTTTCTGCTGTTACTTCTTGAAATAAGTTTTCTGTCCCTTTGTGTTGCTCTCCTCTAACTTAAACATTTGCTTTTTTGATGCTGCTCATAAGTCCTATAAACTTCTTCAGTTTTTAGTTTCTTTTTCTCTTCTGACTGTGCATTTCCAAATAATCCGACTTCAAGTTTACATATTTTTTTCTGCTTATTTCTACTGTTGATACTATGTATTACCTTTTTCACTTCCTTCATTGTAGTTTTTAGTTCCAGAATTTGTTTGCTTTTTTCTTTTGCTTTTATTATGATTTTTTAAATTGACATATAATAATTGTACTTCTTTGTGGGGTTCAGTGTGATATTTTGATACAGGTATGCAATGTGTAATGATCAAATCAGGGTAACGGGCATATCCATCACCTCAAACATTTATCATTTATTTGTAGTGAGAACATTTAAAATCCACTCTTCTAGCTATTTGAAAATACATAATTATTTGTTGTTAATTATAGTCACACTATAGTACTACAGAACACTGGGACATATTCTTCCTATATGGCTGTACTTTTGTATCCATTAACCAACCTTTGAGCGTGTCTTCTCTTCCCTTCCCTTCTCTGCCTCTAGTACCACCATTCTACTCTCCACATCTGTGAGATCAACTTTTTAAGTTTCCATATGTTCATAAAAACATACAGTATTTGTCTTTCTGCACCTGAATTTTTCATTTAACATAATGTCCTCCAAGCTCATCCATATTACTGTGAATTACAGAATTTTATTTTTTTAATGGGTAAATAGCATTCCATTATGTATACATACCACATTTTCTTCATTCATGTGTTTATGGACACTTAGGTTGATTTCATATCTTAGCCATTGGGAATAGTACTGCAATAAATATGGGAGCACAGATATCTCTTTGTCATACTGATTTCATTTCCTTTGGATATATATACTCAGTAGTAGGATTGCTAGATCACTGGTAGTTTCAGTTTTTTGAGAAACTTCCTTATTATTGTCTACAATGGCTGTACTAATTTACATTTCCACCAACAGTGTATAAGAGTTTCCCTTTCTCTACTTCCTTCCCAGCACTTGTTACATTCTTGTCTTTTTTCATAGTCATTTTAACTGGGGTGAGATAATATCTCATTGTGGTTTTGATTTGCATTTCCCTGATGATTAGTGATATTGAGCATTTTTTCACATACTTGTCATCTGCATGTCTTCTTTTGAGAGATATTGATTCAGTTGTTTGCCCGTTTTTAATTGGGTTATTTGAGTTGTTTAAGTTCCTTGTATATTCTGGTATTAATCCCCTGTCAATTGAATAGTTTGCAAATATTTTCTCCCATTCTTCAGGTTGTCTCTTCATTCTGTTTGTTTCCTTTGCTACACAGAAGGCTTTGAGTTTAACTAACACCGTTTGTCTATGTTTGTCAAAGTGTCTGTGCTTTGAGGTGTTCTTCATAATACCTTTGTTCAGATCAGTGTCCTAAAGTGTTTCTCCTATTATATTTTTTTCTCATACTTTCATAGTTTGGAATCTTATGTTTAAATCTTTAATCCATTTAGAGTTTATTTATTTATTTGACAGAGTCTCACTCTGGTCCCCTGGCTGGAGTGCAGTGGCACTCAGCTCACTGTTGCCTCGACCTCCCAGGCTCAAGTAATCCTCTCACCTCAGCCCCCCAAATACTTGGGACTACAGATGTGTGCCATCATGCCCAGCTAATTTTTGTATTTTTTGTAGAGGTGGGGTTTTGCCATGTTGTCTACAGCTGGTCTTGATCTCCTGGACTCAAGTGATCTTTCTGCCTCAGCCTCCCAAAGTGCTAGGATTATAGGCGTGAGCCACCGTATTCAGTCCTCAGTCTAGAGTTGATTTTTTAATACAGTGAGAGATAGTGGTCTATATATTTTTTCTGCATATGGACATCCAGTTTTCCCAGCCCTATTTGTTGGAGAGACTGTTACTTCCTCCGTGTATGGTCTTCTTGGCTATGTTAAAAATGACTAGGCTATAAGTACATGGATTTATTTCTGAGTTATCTATTCTGTTTCAATGGTCTATTTGTCTGTTTTCATGCCAATACCATCTTGTTTTATTTTTAAATTTCTTTTTATTTTTGGTAGAGATGGCATCTCTCTTTGTTGTCTGGGCTGATCTTGAACTCCTGGCCTTAAACAATTCTCCTATCTCAGCCTCTCAAAGTGCTGGAATTACAGGCATAAACCACTGTACCTAGCCACCATCCTGTTTTGGTTAATATAGGTTTGTAGTATATTTTGACATTTGGTAGTGTGATGCCTTTAGCTACATTCTTTTAGCAAGGATTGATTGGACTATTCAGAGTCTTTTGTGGTTACATAAAATCTTTAGTATTTTTTTCTATTTCTGTGAAGAACACAATTGGTATTTTGATATGTGTTTCATTGAATCTGTAGATCATTTTTGGTAGTGTGGTCATTTTCACAATATCAGTTTTTCCAATCCATGAACATGGGATGTCTTTTTATTTTTGTGTATGTCCTCTTTAATTTCTTTTATCAATGTCTTATAGTTTTCCTTGGAGACATCTTGCATCTCTTTTTAAAAATTTATTCCTAGGGTTTTTTTAAAAGCTATTGTAAATGGAATTGGTTTCTTGATGTTTTCCCACTAGTTAGTTGTTGATATATAGAAATAGTACTAATTTTTGCATTTAATTTTGTCTTGTGACTTTACTGACTTGTTTGTCATATCTAAGTTTCTTTTCTGTGAAGCTTTTAGGTTTTTCTATATATAAGATTATGTCATTTGCAAACAGGGAAAATTTGACTTCCTCCTTTCCAATTTGGATGCCCTTTATTTCATTTTGTTGCATAAATGCTCTGGCTAGGGCTTCCAGTACTATGTTGAATAAAAGTGGCAAAAATGGGCATCCTTGTCTTGTTTCAGACCTTAAAGCAAAAAGTGGCTGCTTTTCACTGTTCAGTATGATTTAGGCTGTGGGTTTGTATTTTATTGTGCTGAGATACATTCCTTCTATATGCCTAACTTGTTGAGAGGGTTTTTTTAATCATGAAAAGATGTTAAATTTTATCAAATGCTTTTTCTGTTTCTATTGAAATGGTCATATGGTTTTTGTCCTTTCTTCTCTTGATATGTTTTACATTTATTTATTTATATATGTTGAACCATTATTGCATTCTTGAAATAAATCTCACTTGACCACAGTGAGTGATCTTTTCAATGTGCAGCTGACTTAAGCTTGCTAGTATTATTTTGAAGGTAGAACTATTTAATAATATTGGTTTTGCTTGTTAACATCAGGGAAAAATAACTTACTTTATTCAGGTAAAATATATATCATTCTTTTTTTTTTTTTTGAGACGGAGTTTTGCTCTTGTTACCCAGGCTGGAGTGCAATGGCGCGATCTCAGCTCACCGCAATCTCCGCCTCCTGGGTTCAGGCAATTCTCCTGCCTCAGCCTCCTGAGCAGCTGGGATTACAGGCATGCGCCACCATGCCCAGCTAATTTTTTTGTATTTTTAGTAGAGACAGGGTTTGTTGACCGGAATGGTCTCGATCTCTTGACCTCGTGATCCACCCGCCTGAGCCTCCCAAAGTGCTGGGATTACAGGCTTGAGCCACCGCGCCCGGCCTTAAATATATATAATTCTTATGCCTTTGTGTCCTCATAGCTTAGCTCTCACTTATAAATGAGAACATACGATCATATGATGTTTGGTTTTCCGTTCCTGGTTACTTCATTTAGAAAAATGATGAATAAAGAAGTTAAATGTAAAGTTTCAAACATGAAAATATAAATGTAGACACTCATATAAGGGTGTCCTTTCCCCATTTTATGTTTTTTGTTTGCTTTGTCAAAGATCAATTGAGTGTGAGTATTTGGGTTTATTTCTGGGTTTAAAAAAAAATCACCATTTCAATCTTGCTGCCTGTTATTTGTCTCTTCAGAGTTTCTATTTCTTCCTGGTTTAATCTAGGAGGGTTGTATATGTCCAGAAATTTTTCCATCTCCTCTAAATTTTCTAGTTTGTGCACACAAAGGTATTCATAGTAGCCTTGAGTAATCTTTTGTGTGTCTGTGGTATTGGTTGTTTCTCCTGTTTTGTTTATCATTGAGCTTATTTGGATCTTCTCTCTCTTTTCTTGGTCTATCAGTATTGTTCATTTTCTCAAAGAACAAACTTTTTGTTTTACTTATCTTTTATATATATATTTTTTCAGACAGAGTCTCACTCCATTGCAAGGCACCAGGCTGGAGTGCAGTGGTGCAATCTCAGCTCACTGCAAGCTCTGCCTCCCAGGTTCGAGCAATTCTCCTGCTTCAGCCTCCCCAGTACCTGGGACTACAGGCGTGCACTACGACACCCAGCTAATTTTGTATTTTTATAGACGGGGTTTCACCATGTTGGCCAGGATGGTCTTGATCTCTTGACCTCGTGATCCACCCGCCTCAGCCTCCCAAAGTGCTGGGATTACAGGTGTGAGCCACTGCACCCGGCATCTTTTGTATTTTTTGTTTTAATTTTATTTAATTCTACTCTGTCCTTTGTTATTTCTTTTCTATTGCTGGGTTTGGGTTGGTTTGTTCTTGTTTCTCTATTTCCTTGAGATGTGACCTTAGGTCAATTTGTGCTCCTTTAGAACTTGCCTCTTAGCACTGCTTTTGCTGTATCCCAGAATTTTGATAAGTTGTGTTATTATTATCATTCAGTTCAAGGAATTTTTAATTTTTCATCTTGATTTCATTGTTGACCCACTGATCGTTCAGTGGCAGATTATTTAATTTTCATATATTTGCATGGTTTTGAGGGTTTTTTTGGGTATTGATTTCCAATTTTATTCCACTGTTGTCTGAGAGAGTACTTGATATAATTTTGATTTTCTTAAATTTGTTGAGACTTGTTTTGCGACCTATCATATGGTCTATCTTGGAGAATGTTCCATAAGCTGATGAATAGAATGCATATTTCGCAGCTGCTGGGTAGAATGTTCTGTAAATATCTGTCGGTCCCTTTGTTCTAGGGTATAGTTTAAGTCAATTGTTTCTTTGTTGACTTTATGTCTTGATGACTTGTCTAGTGCTGTCAATGGAGTATTGAAGTCTCCAACTATTATTGTGGGAGATTGCCATCAATCTCATTTCTTAGATCTAGTAGTAATTGTTTTACAAACGTGGGAGTTCCAGTGTCAGGTGCACATATATTTAGGATTGTGATATTTTCCTGCTGGATTAGTCCTTTTATCATTATATAATATTCTTCTTTTTCTTTTTAAACTGTTGATGCTTTAAAGTCTGTTTTGTCTGTGTTACGTTTTGAAGAGAAGATGAGGGTTAAAGAAAGACACACACACAGAGAAAGTGCAGCTTAACAGCAAGTACAGGCTTTAATGTCCAGCATAAGACCTATAGAGGTGGGAGACCAGCTTAACGTCAGTGCCCACCACTGCTTACAGGGTGGGGCCATTTATAGGCCTGGGCAGGAGGGATCTGGGGAGACATGGCCTGCTTTCTGGGAAAATGTTGATAACATGTTCCCAGGATGAGGTAGTTCTGGCCCTTGTTGCGGTGGAATGTGGTGTTTTTTCCCAGCAGAATATGATAAGAGGAAGGTTATTTCCCAATGGCTGAATCCCTATGGAATGTTTCACTTTGAGCAAGGTCTGCAAAATGGCGGGGGTGGGGGGTTACAAAACAGTGCAGTTTGAACTTTCTTGCCTTCTACTTCAGCATAAAAGGACGAAGAGCACTGTTGATTATCTGGCTGTTTCCTGTTGAATTAGGGGTACTGTAATCAGGTTTGGGGTTTTGAAGTAGTGGGTGTTTGACTTTAGAGTTGTTTTTCTGGAGGTGCTCATACTGGACTTGGTGGAGGAAAAGGACCGTATCAATGTGTTTCTGGATGACTGCCTGAACAAGGGAGTTCAGCCTTTGGGAGACTGAGTGGGATGATATGAAGGTGAGTATATATGGGCCAATTGTTAGTGAAGAGGAGGAAGATTGGGGGCCCTGAGAAAGGGATAATCTGCTATCTTGGTTTTGAGTGCAGCAGAGATGTTCAGTCCTGAAATGGTAAAGGTTCCTTTGTCCCCCTCACCGGGTGTGCAATGGGAGTGTGACTCACTTCTTCAGTACCCTGCTGCTCAGACCTCTAGGGGAGTATACAGAGGGGCAGGCTGTGGGGCTGTGACCCCATGGCAGTGTCTAGGGGTGAGTGTTTACAGCTGAGGCCCTAGTGGGTATGTGTTAGAATGTGCTCTTTTAGTTTAGCCATCTGTAGGCCGCTTGTGTTAACCAGCTCAGTTAGATCCTCTACCTGGTCACAAGGACAGACAGCTTCCTGCATCCTGGGTTCTTGTTTTGGCATACCAGAAGAATTGGATTACACATGGGCTTGGAGAATGAGTGCAAGGTTTAATTGAATGGAAGTAGCTCTCAGATGGGGGAGCCAGAAGAGAGATGGTTTTCCCCTGAAATCGGGCCACTTGGTGGCCTGGGCTCTCCTCTAACTGCCCCTGCCAAATTCCACGTCTTTCTGCAGGTTGGTGGCCTGCCAGCATGCCAGTGTCTGTTGGTGCATTCCTTTTGAATTCCAGACGCCCATGTGTTCCTCTGGTGATCTGCTCCTCTTGATGTCCAGCCGCTTGTGAGTCTGCCTGCTAGAGTCTTGGGTCTTTATGGGCACAGGATGGGGGCATGGCAGGCCAGGGTGGTCTTGGGAAATCCAACATTTTGGCAGCAAATGCCTGTCCTCACCTAGGTTTGTAGGAGTGGTGACCTAGCCAGGGGCCATAACCTCCTCTACCCAGCACTTCCCTTTCCCCCTTCTGTATCATTTAAAGGGACCACACTCTTCCCTTTCCAGCACTTCAGACCTGCTAACAGGGGAATGATGTGTATAGTTAGTCTGGTGTGTGTGGAGGGGGAGGAAATAGAGATGACTAAAGGAAGCTGAATAGTTTGGTTGTTGGCAAAATGTTAACATCTGGAGATTGAAACACCAGGGTATATATTCCTGACCAATTTGCTGGCAGGCAAAGATGAGTTTGTGCTACACAGAAGGAAAACAATCGGGGTGGATAGACAAAAGTTGTAGGTTGTGGTGGCAAGCCATGAGAAGGTGGGGGTTGAATCCTGGATAAACTTTTTGTTCAGACCTTTTATTTTTCCACGTTGAATGGTTGTTAGTAAGGGTAGCCCCTGGGAAGGCTTGATAGGGAATGTCGGTCAGGGAGGAAAGGAAGCCTCTTTGGTTTTAGAGAGAGAGAGAGAGAGAGAGAGAGAGAAATAGGTTTTTGTAAATTAATAGCCACTGTGGTCCTGTAGGGTTGAAGGATATAGGTTGCAGTTAAGAGAATGGATTGGCTAAGTAGATGAGTTGTAGGTTTATTTTGGACCTGGTTTATGTGGTTAGATTAACAGGAAGGGCTGTGAACGGCTGGATTTGTGTGGACAAACACATTTAACAGTTGGAAGAAAGAGGGGAGTATAACTGATTTAAGAGGTAATGTGTGAGGTTGACAAAGGGGACCCTGCTGCCAGAGGCTGGGGGTGGGGACTTAGAGTATCTCACAAAGAAGATAAAAGGAGATTTCAGTAGGAGTGAAATTTTGGAAGATGCCGTTTAGCCATAGCTCCTGGATTAGTGTAGGAAATCAGAGTGGACTATCCAGGGAAGGGGGACCAGGAAAGATCTGAAACGATGTATGAGTGAAGAGATTTGAAATTGGAGGCAGAGAGTGTTATAGACCAGGGCCTTCTGGATTGGCAACTTTGGAATTTTTGTTAAGCACAGCCAGGATAGCCCTGTGAGGGAGGAAGAATTTTTTTTGCTGGGGGGAGTATTCTGGAGGTGCACTTGGTGCTCTTTTTAGTTTGGAATGGTGTATCCAGTGTGGAAAGGATGCTAGTTTTCCCGTTGTGGGAGTAGTTAGGGTAACCTGGTGAGCACCCATCTACTTAGGTTGGAGAGGGGAGGAGGGGAAGTCTGTGACCCAGATCATTCCGCTGGTTGTAGGGACAGGGAGGAGTGTTTTGAGAGTGGACTTTTAGGCTGGGGCAAGTAAGTGTTTATGAACTGTCTTATTAGATGTTGAGTGAGGTGTAATGCAGGCCAAGTATCCCATATAGAAGTGGGAGGAGGTACAGGGAGATTCTGGAGGATACAGGGGCATTGTACATGAGTTTAAATGGGCTTAGGCTGAGGGGCTTTTCGGGCATGGCTCATAAACCCGTGAGGGCCAATGGGAGAAGTGAACTTCGGGCCATCTTAACTTCTAGGGACTGTTTGGTTAGTTGTTTTAAAAGGGCATGGGCCTGTTAATCTGACCTGATGATTGGGGGTGATAAGGAATATGGAATGCCCATTTAATATTTAGAGTCTTCGCCAGCTGTTGGTGAACTTGTGAAACAAAGGCTGGCCTATTGTCTGGTTAGAGGAAGGGAGTCCAAATGGGAGGACAATGTGAGTAAGGAAAAAAGAAGTGACGTGTGTGTGTGTGTGTGTGTGGTATTTTTTTTTTTTTTTGGTGGTGGTAGGAAAAGATGGACAATAATAGATACAGTCCATCCAGAGACTGTATCTATTATTGTCATAAAGTACCGACTCATTTTATGGGGGGTCATGTGGGTGAAGTTGATTTGCCAGTCTTGCCCTGGCAGGTGTCCTCAGGCCTGGTACGTGGGGAAAGGAGGTGGTTTGATGGCTCCCTGAGGAGAAGTTTGAGTGCAAAGAGAACATGCCTTAGTAATATCTTTGAGATTGGCAGTCATGGTGGGAAAATGTGTCTAAGAGTTGGAGGAGGGGCGGTAACCAGTATGGAAATGGTCGTGTACATATGAAAGGACAGGAGGTTCCTGGGACTTGGGCAAGACAGTTTTATTATTGAGGTAAAATAATCCTCCTTCCTGGAAGAGTGAGGTTTGTTCTTCCTGGGTACATACAGGGTGTATGCTGGGAAAAATGGGCACTAATGATGGGGTTTTAAGAGCTGCCTGCCAGGCTGCTGAATTTGCTAAGAGGTTTTCCTTAGTTATGGCACTTACAGCCTTTTGGTGTTCCTTGCAATAGATAATGGTGGCTGATAGTGGTAGTTTGGCTATCTCCAGCAGTTTGTGTATGAGTTTGCCATTTCCTACAGGGATTCCTTTTGTAGTTAGAAAACCCCTTTTCTGCCAGATTAAGGTGTGAGAGTGTAGGATATGGCATGCATATTTGGAATTGGTATAAATGTGAACTCTTTCCTTTTCCCCTTTGCAAGGGTGGACAACTAGTTCCACCTGTTGAGAGGTAGTTCTGCCTGTTGAGAGGTAGTATGGGGTGGGAAAGCATTGGATTCTAGGAGTTTGTTTTTGGCAATGATGGTGTAGCCAGCTGCTGGACATGGCTCCCTAAGAGAGCTTCCTTAATGAACCATGTAGGTGTTCCCCACAAAGGGGCTTCCAAAATGTGCTGGAAGTGGGAGGAGAGGGAGGCTAAGAGGTCCAGACAGGAGTGAGAGAGCTCAGGTGTTTACAGAGAAGAGGGTGGCCAGGTTGAGAGTTTTAATCTCGGGAAGGTGACAAGAGGGTTACTTGTGAATAAGACATATACCTGCTGTAAGCAGGATGGTAGGAAGGATAGAAGGGATTAATGGCTCATGAGGTCCTGTAGACTATGGGAAGATGCCATAACATAGTCATGTGTTGGTAGACAGTGAGTTTCTGTGCCTCTGACCCCAGCAATGTGATCACACCCAAGATTTTTTTTTTTTTTTTTTTTTTTGAGATGGAGGCTTACTCTGTCACCAGGCTGCAGTGCAGTGGTGTGATCTTGGCTCACTGCAACCTCCAACTCCCTGGTTCAAGCTATTCCTTTTGGTTCAAGCTATTCTCCTGCCTCAGCCTCCTGAGTAGCTGGGATTACAGGAACGTGCCACCACACCCAGCTAATTTTTGTATTTTTATTAGATATGGGGTTTCACCATGTTGGCCAGGCTGGTCTTCAACTCCTGACCTTATGATCCACTCACCTCAGCCTCCCAAAGTGCTGGGATTACAGGTGTGAGCCACCATTCCTGGCCTACACCCAAGATTTTCAGGCAGCGTTGCCAGGCTTGGATGACAGAATCCAATTGTTTTGAGAGGTAGGCAGTGGTTTGTGGGATGTTGCTGTATGTTTGGCAGAGTAGTCTAAGAGCAAGGCCTTGGTTAGAATGTACATACAATGTAAAGGGCTTAGTGGGGTTGGGCAGTCCCAGTGCTGGAGTCATTAAAAGGGCATTTTTTTTTTTAAAGTTTTTGAAGTGGTAGTTGATGGAGCAAGCTGGGTTCAGGGGTTCTAGGATGAGCCTTGTGAGCTATTTCTATCTGTGAATTCATGTAGAGTGGCTTGGCCAGCAAGCTGAAGTTGGAAATTCATAGCTGTAAGTATCCCACAAGGCCCAAGGAGAGGAGGCCCTTCTTTGTGTGGGGAAGGGGCATGTCCCTAATTAGCTTCTTTTGTTGGGTTGGGGTGGCCAAATAATTAGGGCTGTTAAATACAGTGAGTTCCGAATTTATCTTCAAAGAATCAGTGTGCCAGTATGTTCAGTTCCTGTGTTCTTTGTTCTCCATTTTTAAAGTTTAACTTCCTTGTTCTCTTTATCTCCTTGCCCCTAGTTTCAGTAAACAACTTTCTCACCAGCTTTAATCAGTAGTTCCCATCTGTTCCCTTGGTTTCCTGCTCCATCCTGAGTCACCCCTGGTCACATGCTCTGACCTGAGTCACCTATAGTCATGTGTTCCATAACCATTTTTCTTGGTGAAACTGCTCACCCCACCACTCAGGCTTATACTCCTGCTGTCTTTAAAATGACCAATTGGAATTAGCTTAGACTGTGCAGTCCAACTCTAAGCAATAGGGGAATAACACAGCAGTACGGGCTACCAGCATCAGGGATAAGAGCCCCTTCCCCTCCCCTGTTCAGGTATTCTCTCACCATTGCTCCATCCATGAGACCCACCCTTCTATAGAAGTAAAATTGCCTTGCTGAGAAAATTTATGTTCAAGTGCTATTTCTTTTGTGGCACTGAAAATTTTCTTCTATTGGGTTAGAACAATCCCAAGATAAGTGACCTGGTTTTGGGCTACCTGAGCCTTTTGGGTGAGACCTGTTATCTTCAACTATGGAGGAAGTTTAAAATCTGAGTGGTGTTGGATGGACAAGTTAAGGGAGGAGCTAAGATGATGTATTGGAGGAGGGTGTTAGGAGCAAGGGAAAGTTCAGGTCCTTGGTGAGGGCCTTTTCGAATAGGTGGGGGCTATTTCAGAACCCCTATAGAAGTCTATATTAGTTGGGCAGATGTGTGAGTATCAGGTTCTGACCAAGTAAAAAGACTTTGGGAAGCCAGATCCAAGGGGATAGTGAAAAAGGCGTTCTTTGGATCCAATATAGAGAAGTGTGTGGTAGAGAGGGGAATATGGGAGAGTAGAGTGTACAGGTTGGGGGTGGATTGGAGCCACCACCTGGTTATTAACCCAGATATCATGGACCAATAGGTAAGACCCGTCTATATTTTCTTGACAGCCAGGATTGGGGAGTTATGGGGAGAGTTGACAGGCTTGAGAACTTGAGCTTATAAATGTTTACAGTTAATATGTTTGAGGCCCCTGGCGCCAGCTGGGTTAAGGGGACATTGAGACTGATGAGGGAAAATGGAGAGGTTTTGGAGGGTTATTTTGACTGGGATGTGATGTTTGGCTATTGTGGGTTTAGAAACATTTCAAACATCAGTATTAACAGAAAGTAACAAGGTGGATAATGAGGAGCAGATAGAGTGGCAAGTATTCTGAGGGTGTCCCCTGAGAAGGCAAGCCATGATCTCCTGGTGACTGGGAAGACCTCTCACCCAGTGCTGGAATTTTCTGGCAAATTGGCAGAAATAGAGAGAAATCTGGAAAGGAGGAAGAGAGAGATTCACCCACTAATTGGAGACAGGTGTTGGATGTGATGTCCAGCAATGAGGGTGATCACTGCCAGAGCCACCTGGAAAGGGGAAGGAAGGAAAAAGAGGATTGGGGGTTTGATCAGGATCTGGAGGTCAGCCCAGGGCTGGAGAAGAAAAGAGAATGAGGAAAACGGACCTGGGAACAGGGAATCTACTCAGGATCTGGAAGCAGGCCCAGGTCTAGTTTTTGCTGCTTGCCGTTTTCCAGACTGCAAGAGAACCCAATCCCTGTCCCGGATTTTGAAGGGAAGGCTAGGGTTAAAGAAAGACAGAAACAGAGAGAAAGAGAGAGAGAGAGAGAGAGAGAGAGAGAGAGAGCGCAGCTTAACAGCAAATGCAGGTTTTGTGTCCAACATAAGATCTTCAGAGCTGAGAGACCAGTTTAATGCCAGTTCCCACTGCTGCTTACAGACTGGGGCAAGGGTGTGGAGGACATGGTATGCTGCCTTAGAAGATGTTGATAATGTGTTCCCAAGATGAGGCAGGTCTGGCCCTTTTCCAGTGAAATGTGGTGTTCCTTGCATATTCTCCCAGAAGAGTATGATAACAGACAAGCTGTTTCTCACAGCCTGAACCTCTGTGGAATGTTTCATTTTGACCGAGGTTTGTGAAATAGTGGGCTTCTTACGAAATGGTGCAGTTTGGACTAACAGTCTGATTTAAGAATAGCTACTCCTGTTTGCTTTTGATGTCCATTTGCATGGAATATTTTTTACCACCCCCTTACCTTAAGTTTATGTGAGTCTTTATGTGTTAGACGAGTTTCTTGAAGACAGCAGATACTTGATTGGTATATTCTTATCTATTCTGCCATTCTCTATTTTTTTAAGTGGAGCTTATAGGTCATTTAAACATTCATCGTGAGTATTGAGATGTGAGGTATTATTCAGTTTATTGTGCTAGTTGTTGTCTGAATACCTTGTTGTTTTTTTTATTTCATTGTGTAATTGTTTTATAGGTTTTGTGGGATTTATGCTTTAAGGAGGGTTTTTTTTGGTGTATTTCAAGGTTTTGTTTGAAAATTTAGAGCTCCTTTTTAGCATTTCTTGTAGTGGTGGCTTGGTAGTGGCAAATTCTCTCAGTATTTGTCTGAAAAAGACTTTATCTTTCATTTCTGAATCTTAGTTTTGCTGGATACAAGATTCTTGGCTGATAATTGTTTTGTTTAAGGAGACTAAAGACACTTAATCCCTTCTAGTTTATAGGGTTTCTGCTGAGAAATCTACAGTTAATCTGGTAGGTTTTCCTTTATAGGTTACCTGATACCTTTGCTTCACAGCTCCTAAGATTTTTTCCTTTGTCTTGACTTTAGATAACCTGATAACTGTGTGTCTAGGTAATTATCTTTTTGTGATGAATTTCCTGGGTGTTCTTTGAGCTTCTTGAATTTGCATATCTACATCTCTAGCAAGGCTAGAGGAATTTTCCTCCATTATTCCCTCAAATAAGTTTTCCGAGCTTTTAGATTTCTTCTTGGGGAACGCCAATTATTCATTCTTAGATTTCATCATTTAACATAATCTCAAACTTATTGGAGGCTTTATTTTTTAAAAATCTTTTTTTTCTTTGTCAGATTGGGTTAATTAAAAAGCTTTGTTTTCAAGCTCTGAAATTATTTCTTCTACTTGTTTTCTTTTATTGTTGAAACTTTCCAGTGTATTTTGCATTTCCATGTGTCTTCCATTTCCTGAAATTACAATTTTTAAAAAATTTATCCATTTCTCTAAAGATTTTCTTGTCCATATCCTGTATTATTTTTAGAATTTCACCTCTCTCTGGTGCCTCCTTGAGTAGCTTAATAATTGAGCTTCTGAATTCTTTTTCTGGCAATTCAGAGATTTCTTCTTGGTTTGGATCCATTGCTGGTGAGCTAGTGTGATCTTATGGGGGTGTTTAAGAAACTTGTTCTGTCATATTACTAGAATTGTTTTTCTGGTTCCTTCTCATTTGAGTAGACTATGTCAGAGGAAAGATCTTGGATTCAAGGGCTGCTGTTCAGATTCTTTTGTCCCATGGGGTGACCCCTTGATGTGGTGCTCTCCCCCTTCCTTTAGGGATGGGGCTTTCTGAGAGCTGGACTGCCCTGATCATTATTGTTCTGGGTCTAGACACCCAGCAGAGCTACTGGGCTCTGAGCTGGTACTGGGGAATGCCTCAAAGAGTTCTGTGATGTGATCTGTCTTCAGGTCTCTTGGATAGCAGCATCTGCTCCAGTGGAGGCAGCAGGGAAGTGAAGTGAACTCTGTGAGGGTCCTTGGTTGTAGTTTTGTTTGGTGTGCCAGTTTTCTTGAATGCTGGTTATGCTAGCAGTGAAACTGTTACAAGGACAGACTCAGGACCTCTGGTTGGCTGGGATGTTACAGGCAGTGGAATTAGCTGTTGTTTCCCCTTTTTTCAGAGCAGCATTGTTCTGTTATGAGTTCCTGTAATGGCTTGCATTGGCTGACCTCCAGCCAGGGGCTGGTGGTTTCAAGAGACCATCAGCTGTGGTAGTATGGGGGAATACAAGCTTGCCTAGGTAAGTATTCAGCTACCAGAGCTGGTAGAGATGGACCATCAGGTGGGGGCAGAGTTAGGCATGTCTGAGCTCAGACTCTTTTTGGGTGGGGCTTGCTGTGGGGGATAGGCATGTGGTTCTCAGGCCAATGGCTTTATGTTCCTAGGGGGATTATGGCTGCCTCTGCAGTGTCATACAGGCCACCTGGGAAGTAGGGGAAAGCCAGCAGTGACAGGCTTCACCCAGTTCCCATGCAGCCAGCAAGGCTGGTCTCATTCGCACTGTGCTCCACCACCAGCACTGAGTTTATATCCAGGAAGCTGGTGAGCAGGGCTGAGATCTTGCCCCAGGCTACAAGCCTCCACGCTGAGAAAGCAAGCAGGGCTTTTAGGCCTTGCCCCTCCTTGCTTGCTGTGTATGCTGTGCTCATACCTGCAATTCCTGTTCTCTGCTCCCCCCACTGCATCCCCCAAGAAACCATTCTTGCCAGAAAAGTTCACAGCCAGTCAAAATTATTACAAAGTTTAACTGGAAGTTTCCTTCTCCTTGTGGTCTTTCCCCAATAACCCTGGCAGCCCTCCCCAAGGACCCCTGTGAGACAAAGTCAGAAATGACTTTCCTGGGGACCAGGAGTGCCCACAGGACTCTTCCTGCTGCTTCTCCTACTTTTATATTTTGCCCTGCTCTCTAAATTTGTTTCAGCTCTAGGTAAGTTTAAATCCTTTTGTAATCCCAGCACTTTGAGAGGGCAAGGCAGGAGGATTGCTTGAGCCCAAGAGTTTGAGACAACAACATAACAAGACCCCATCTCTACAAGAAATAGATTAACTGGGCATGATGGTAAATGCCTATAGTCCCTGATACTCAGGAGGCTGAGGGAGGAGGATCACTTGTGCCCAGGAGTTTGAAGTTGCAGTAGACTATGATTGGACACGGCACCCTGGCGTGGATGACAGAGTGAGACCCTGTCTCAAAAATATATATATCAGTAATAATAGTGGTCAACTAAGTGTCCTAGGCTGTAGAAGCTTTGGCAGAAACAGCAGCCGTGTAGTCATTGATGTCCTCAGTGTCAAGAGCTTTTGGGTCCTCCTATTTTCATTTTCCTCACAATGGGGAAACAGCTGAAGGTATTCCTCTTTTTTTTTTTTTTTTGAGACGGAGTTTCGCTCTTGTTACCCAGGCTGGAGTGCAATGGTGCGATCTCGGCTCACCACAACCTCCGCCTCCTGGGTTCAGGCAATTCTCTTGCCTCAGCCTCCTGGGTAGCTGGGATTACAGGCATGTGCCACCATGCCCAGCTAATTTTTTGTATTTTTAGTAGAGACAGGGTTTCACCATGTTGATCAGGATGGTATCGATCTCTTGACCTTGTGATCCACCCGCCTCGGCCTCCCAAAGTGCTGGGATTACAGGCTTGAGCCACCGTGCCTGGCCAAGGGTATTCCTCTTGGCATCAGATCTGACATTGTCTACACTCAGCTGCAGTGGTGCTGGGTTCCAGGTGTAGGTGCTTGGAGAGGCTGTGGGACTAGGTTCCTAAGCTCAGGTAGTGTCTTGTGAACCTATTGTGGCACCTGAGTCTTGAGTTACAGGCTTACTGTCTGTGGATGTAAGCTGCCCATCAAGCAGGAATCTGTGACTGTGGCATCCCCTAGCATCTTGTGACCAAGGGTCTGAGCTGTAGCTGTGATTTTGCTCCAGAGGAAAGGGCTTCTCTGAGAAATTCCTCAATGAAATTGTTTATCATATCATGAGGGTCAATTATGGCCAAAGCAGGGACATTAATGTCTTTTGGAGGGCAGTATCATTGATTCTGGCCTCTGGGCAACAGAAGGTGTCAGTAAACTTGTTTCCCCAGGGTTCCTTCAAGCAATGTTATATCTGGCACAGTAATGTTCAAAGAGGACAAAACAAGGACTAAACAGACAAGAATTACACTTGGAGAACTAGTTCTACAATTCAGCTCTACATTGTTGCAAAGAATTATTGGACTTCACACCAAATCTCCTCATTGCAATAGTCTGACCCTGCAAGCTCTTCTTTTGCTGTAAACATTTTCTAGAAATAGGAAATATCCTTTGAGAAAGTCGGGGGAAGCGGGGAGAGAGAGAAGCCATTCATTGTGTTCCATGTTTTATAAGAACTTTACATACTCACTGTGTATATTCCATTCTATATAGTTTTTAGGTAATTCAAGATTTGCAGGCTTTTAATCAGATCACAAAAAGGATAGACCTTAAGTATTAGCTTGGCCAGGTTTCTTAAACTTAGGTTTATAATATAACCATCTGTAATATATCTCTCATTTGACCTTGTGGGCCATAACATAAAATTTATAAATTAGATATTGTGGACGGTATTCTCACTATCATACTCTATTCACAAAGAACCACAATGGACTGGAATGGGTTTTGTTTTGAGTCTTTTTTCTTTCTTTCTTTTTCTTTTTTAAAATTGCACTTCAAGTTCTGGGGTACATATGCAAATTTTGCAGGATTGTTGCGTAGGTACACACATACCATGGTGGTTTGCTGTCTCCATCCTCCCGTCACCTACGTCAGGCATTTCTCCCCATGTTATCTCTCTCCAACCTCCCCACCCCACACTGTCCCTCCCCTAGCCTCCCACCCTGCAACAGACCCCAGTGTGTGATATTCCGCTCCCTGTGCCCATGTGTTCTCATTGTTCAACACCCACCATTGAGTGAGAACATGCTGTTTGGTTTTCTGTTCTTGGGTCAGTTTGCTGAGAATGGTTTCCAGATTCATCCATGCCCCTACGAAGAACATGAACTCATCCTTTTTTATGGCTGCATAGTATTTCATGGTGTGTATGTGCCACATTTTCTTTGTCCAGTCTATCATTGATGGGCATTTGGGTTTGTTCCAGGTCTTTGCTATTGTAAACAGTGCTACAACAAACATACATGTGCATGTGTCTTTATAATAGATCGATTTATAATCCTTTGGGTAGATACCCAGTAATGGCATTGCTGGGTCAAATGGAATTTCTATTTCTAGATCCTTGAGGAATTGCCACACTGTCTTCCACAATGGTTGAACTAATTTGCACTCCCACCCACAGTGCAAAAGTGTTCATATTTCTCCACATCCTCTCCAGCATCTGTTATCTTCAGATTTTTTAATGATTGCCATTCTAACTGGCATGAGATAGTATCTCAATGTGGTTTTGATTAGCATTTCTCTAATGACCTGTGATGATGAGCATTTTTTCATATGTTTGTTGGCCTCATAAATGTCCTCTTTTAAAAGTTGTCTGTTTGTATCTTTCACCCACTTTTGAATGGGTTTGTAAATCTGCTTTAGTTCTTTGTAGATTCTGGATATTAGCCCTTTGTCAGATGCCTAGATAGCAAAATTTTTTTCCCATTCTATTGGTTGCCAGTTCATTCTGATGATTGTTTCTTTTGCTGTGCAGAAACTCTTAAGTTTAATTAGATCCCATTTGTCTATTTTGGCTTTTGTTGCCATTGCTTTTAGTGTTTTAGCTATGAAATCCTTGCCTATGCCTATGCCTATGTCTATGTCCTGAATGGTTTTGCCTAGGTTTTCTTCTGTGTTAGGTCTTATGTTTAAATCTTTATGGTGTTAGGTCTTATGTTTAAATCTTTAGTCCATTTGGAGTTAATTTTAGTGTAAAGTGTAAGGAAGGGTCCAGTTTCAGCTTTCTGCCCATGGCCAGCCAGTTCTCCCAACACCATTTATTAAACAGGGAATCCTTTCCCCATTGCTTGTTTTTGTCAGGTTTGTCAAAGATCAGATGGTTGGAGATGTGTGGCGTTGCCTCTAAGGCTTCTGTTCTGGTCCATTGGTCTATATCTCTGTTTTGGTACCAGTACCATGCTGTTTTGATTACTGTAGCCTTGTAGTATAGTTTGAAGTCAGGTAGCATGATGCCTACAGCTTTGTTCTTTTTGCTTAGAATTGTCTTCACTATGCAGGCTCTCTTTTGGTTCCATATGAAGTTTAAAGTGTTTTTTTCCAGTTCTGTGAAGAAGGTCATTGGTAGCTTGACAGGGATAGCATTGAATCTATAAATTACTTTGGGCAGTATGACCATTTTCATGATATTGATTGTTCCTAACCAGGAGCATGGAATGTTTTCCCATCTGTTTGTGTCTTCTCTTATTTCCTTGAGCAGTGGTTTGTAGTTCTCCTTGAAGAGGCCCTTCACGTCCTTTGTTAGTTGTATTCCTAGGTATTTTATTCTCTTTGTAGCAATTGTGAATGGGATTTCACTCATGATTTGGCTCTCTTTCAGTCTGTTATTGGTGTGTAGGAATACTTGTGATTTCTACACACTGATTTTGTATCCTGAGACTTTGCCGAAGTTGCTTATCTGCTTAAGGAGATTTTGGGCTGAGACAATGGGGTCTTCTAAATATACAATCATGTTGTCTGCAAAGAGATACAATCATGTTGTCTGCAAAGAGATACAATCATGTTGTCTGCAAAGAGAGACAATTTGACTTTCTCTTTTCCTAATTGAATACCCTTTATTTCTTTTTCTTGCCTGATTGTTCTGGCTAGAACTTCCAATACTGTATTGAATAGGAATGGTGAGAGAGGGCATCCTTGTCTAGTGCCAGTTTTCAAAGGGAATGCTTCCAGTTTTTGCCCATTCAGTATGATATTGGCTGTGGGTTTGTCATAAATAGCTTTTATTATTTTGAGATATGTTCCATCGATACCTAGTTTATTGAGAGTTTTTAGCATAAAGGGCTGCTGAATTTTGTCAGAGGCCTTCTCTGCATCTATTGAGATGATGAAGTGGTTTTTGTCTTTGGTTCTGTTTATGTGATGGATCACGTTTATAGATTTGTGTATGTTGAACCAGCCTTGCATCCCCAGGATGAAGCATACTTGATCATGATGGATAAGCTTTTTGATGTGCTGTTGCATTCATTTGCCAGTATTCTGTTGAAGATTTTTGCGTCAGTGTTCATCATGAATATTGGCCTGAAGTTTTCTTTTTCAGTTGTGTCTCTGCCAAGTTTTGGTATTGGGATGATGTTGGTCTCATAAAATGAGTTAGGGAGGACTCCCTCTTTTTGCATTGTTTGGAATAGTTTCAGAAGGAATGGTACCAGCTCCCCTTTGTACGTCTGGTAGAATTTGGCTGTAAACCTATCTGGACCTGGAATTTTTTTGGTTGGTAGGCTGTTAATTGCTGCCTCAACTTCCGACTTTGTTATTGGTCTGTTCAGGGATTCAACTTCTTCCTGCTTTAGTCTTGGGAGGGTGTAAGTGTCCAGGAATTTATCCATTTCTTCTAGGCTTACTGGTTTATGTGCATAGAGTTGTTTGTAGTAATCTCTGGTGGTAGTTTGTATTTCTGTGGGATCAGTGGTGATATCCCCTTTATCGTTTTTTTATTGCATCTTTTCAATTCTTCTATCTTTTCTTTTTTATTAGTCCGGCTGGCAGTCTATTTTGTTGATCTTTTCAAAAATCCAGCTCCTGGATTTATTGATTTTTGAAAGTTTTCTTTTTGTGTCTATCTCCTTCAGTTCTGCTAAGATCTTAGTTATTTCTTATCTTCTGGTAACTTTTGAATTTTTTTGATCTTGATCCTCTAGCTTTTCAATTTTGACCATAGGGTGTCAATTTTAGATCTTTCCTTGCTTCTCATGTGGGCATTTATTGCTATAAATTTCCCTTAGACACTGTTTTAAATGTGTCGCAGAGATTCATTCACAACATTCAAATGTGTCTTCATTCTCGTTGGTTTTGAAGAACATCTTTGTTTCTGCCTTCATTTTATTGTTTATCCAGTCATCATTCAGAAGAAGTTGTTCAGTTTCCATGTAGTTGAGCAGTTGTGGGTGAGTTTCTTAATCCTGAATTCTGATTTGATTCCACTGTTGTCTGAGAGACTGTTATTATGATCTCTGTTCTTTTGCATTTGCTGAGGAGTGATTTACTTCCGATTATGTAGTCAGTTTTAGAGTAAGTGCGATGTGATGCTGAGAAGATTGTATATTCTGTGGATTTGGGGTGGAGAGTTCTGTAGATTTCTATTAGGTCCACTTGGTCCAGCTCTGCATTTAAGTCCTGGATATCCTTGTTGATTTTCTAGCTCATTGATCTGTCTAATATTGGCAGTGGAGTGTTAATGTCTCCCACTATTATTGTGTGGGAGTCTATGTCTCTTTGTAGGTCATTAAGAACTTGCTTTATGTATTTGGGTGCTCCTGTATTGGGTGCATATATATTTAGGATCATTAGCTCTTCTTGTTGCATAGATCCTTTTACCATTATGTAATGCCCTTCTTTGTCTCCTTTGATCTTTGTTGGTTTAAAGTCTGTTTTATCAGAGTAGGATTGTAACCTCTGTTTTTTTTTTTTGCTCTCCATTTGCTTGGTAAATCTTCCACCCCTTTATTTTGAGTCTATGTATGTATGTCTTTGTACATGAGATGGGTCTTCTGAATACAGCACACCCATGGGTCTTGACTTTTTATCCAGATTGTCAATCTGTGTCTTTTGATTGGGGCATTTAGGCTGTTTACATTTGATGTTAATATTGTTATATGTTAATATGATCCTGCCATTTTGTTACTGGCTTGTTGTTTTGTCTGTTAGTTGACACAGTTTCTTCATTGCATCATTGGTCTTTAACATTTGGTATGTTTTTGCAGTGGCTGGTACTGGCTGTTCCTTTCCTCGTTTAGTGTTTCCTTCAGAAGTTCTGGTAAGGCAGGTGTGGGGGTGATGAGATCTCTTAGCAATTGTTTGTCTGTAAAGGGTTTTATTTCTCCTTCACTTATGAAGCTTAGTTTGGCTGGATATGAAATTCTTGGTTGGAAGATCTTTAAGGATGTTGAATATTGGCCCCATTATCTTCCAGCTTGTAGGGTTTCTGCTAAGAGATCCACTGTGAGTCTGATGGGCTTCCCTTTGTGGGTGACCCAACCTTTCCCTCTGGCTGCCCTTAGCATTTTTTCCTTCATTTCAACCCTGGTGAATCTGATGATTATGTGCCTTGGGGTTGCTTTTCTTGAGGACTACCTCTGTGGTATTCTCAGTGTTTCCTGGATTTGAATGTTGGCCTGCCTTGCTAGGTTGGGGAAGTTCTGGATAATATCCTGAAGAGTGTTTTCCAGCTTGGATTCATTCTCCCCATCACATTCAGGTATACTGGTCAAGTGTAGATTAGGTTTTTTCACATGATCCCATATTTCTTGGAGGCTTCGTTCATTTCTTTTCACTCTTTTTTCTCTAATCTTGCCTTCTTGTTTTATTTCATTGAGTTGATCTTCAATCTCTGATATCCTTTCTTCTGCTTGATTGATTCGGCTATTGAAACTTGTATATGCTTCTCGAAGTTCTTGTGCTGTGTTTTATAGCTCCATCAAGTTGTTTATGTTCTTCTCTAAGCTGGTTATTCTAGTTAGCATTTCGTCTAACCTTTTTTTCAAGGTTTTTAGTTTCTTTGCATTGGGTTAGAAAATGTTCCTTTAGTTCAGAGAAGTTTGTTATTACCCACCTTCTGAAGTCTGCTTCTGTGAATTTGTCAAATTCATTTTCCATCCTGTTTTCTTCCCTTGCTGGTGAGGAGTTGTGATCCCTTGGAGGAAGAGAGGCGTTCTGGTCTTTGATGATCTCATCTTTTTTGTGCTGGTTTCTTCCCATCTTTGTGGATCTGTCTACCTTTGATCTTTAAAGTTGGTGATTCTGAATGGGGTCTCTGAGTGGATGTCCTTGCTGTTGATGTTGAAGCTATTTCTTTTTTTTCTTTTTTTTTTTTTTTGGTTTTCCTTCTAACAGTCAGGTCTCTCCTCTGCTGTGGGACTGCTGGAGATCCACTCTAGACCTTGCTTGCCTGGGAATCACCTGTGGGAGTTGCAGATAAGGAAGTATTGCTGCCTGATATTTCCTGTCATAGCTTTGTCCCAGAAAGGTACCTGCCAAGTGACAGCCAGAGCTCTCCTGTATGAGACGTCTTTTTGGTTATACAGGGGTCAGGGAGCCATGTGAGAAGGCAGTCTGTCCCTTGTCTCCTTGCAGAGGTGCTGCTGGGTTGTCATGGACTCAGTCCAGCTGCTCTGTAAGCTTCCTCTTGCTTTTGTTTACACAGTTAGGTTTAGACTCATGTCAGCAATGACAGACGCCCTTCCCCACACTGAGTTTGATTATCCCAGGTTGAGCTCAAACTGATGTGTTGGCTGCAAAACTCTCAAGTGAGAGGGCTTCAGTTTGCTGGTCTCTTGAGGGATGGGACCCACCCCACTGTATCACTTGTCTCCCTGCTTTCAGCTCTCCCTCTTTCTGGGGAGTGGGTAGCTTCATCCCACAGGTGCTCTCAGTGCTAGTCAAAATGTTCACCTAGATCTGTGCTGACAACCCATGGCATCTGCCAGAGCTGCCACTCAGATCTGTGTTGGTAACTCACAGAACTTTTCAGCCTGGCGGGGATCTCCTGGTCTGTGGGTTGCAGAGGGCATGAGTACAGTATCTCGACCAGAGTGCTGTGGGGGAAGTCCCCAATCCTCTGGTCAGTTGCACTTCCTGGGTGAGGCAGTGCCCTGCCCTGCCACAGTTTTCCCTCCTTGGGCTATACTCACTGTCCAACCAGTCCCATTGACATGAACCTGATACCTTGGATGGAAATGTGGGGATCACTCCCCTTCTGTATCTTTCTCACTGGGAGCTATGCTCCAGAGCTGTTCCTATTTGGCCATCTTGGTGGAATCCTAAGTCTTTTTTTCTACTCTTATATTTAAAATTTTCCACCCTTAATGATTTTGTTCAAAATAGACAACAACATCATTAAACAAAGAAACAAACTAACAAACACACAAACAAAAAACTGCCTTCTTACTCTCTTCAATGTGTCCTTTGTTATTTAGAAAGTTTATTTTGCTTTGCTATACCTTTTGCTATAGTATAGCCATAGTATATGCTGTAATAAAGCTATACTGTATGTCCTTTGCTATATCCAGGTGCTGTAATCTTTCACCTGGTTTCCTTAACTTTTGTGAAGGTATTTTTGTACATGGATAGTTATTCAGATGTTGTTTCTGCAAAGGCATAAGCAATGGAGAGTCCTATTCAGCCATCTTACTTATGTGCATCTCCCCATCATTTTGTTTTGTTTTGTTTTTGCATATCCTACTTTCTGACACCACAAAAGGCTCCAAACTTATTGTCTGTTTTTGAAAGTCCTGGAATTAGCCATTTTTTTTTTCCTGAGATGTCATGGTTCTTTTCTTTTTCTTTTTTTCAGAATGTCACTTAGAAACAAATATCTGGGAACTAGAGTGCTCATTGTTAGTGGGATATCACTTCTTCAAAGCTGGGAAATACACACACACACACACACACACACACACACTCACATATTCACTCATTTACTTGCATGATAAATTCATACTGTTACCTCCAATTCCAATCAAAGACATCAACAATTATTCTGTAAAAAGAAAATAAATCTTAGGGACCCAAAATCACTCAGCTAAAGGGAAAAGTTAAGCTGGGAACTGCTCAGGGCAAACATATCTCCCATTCAAAGTCACCCCTCTGATCACTGAGATAAATGCATTCTGATTCATCCTTTGGAGGGGTTAATCAGAAACTCAAAGGAATGTGACCATTTGTCTCATATCTACCTATGACCTGGAAACTCCCTCCCCACTTCAAGTTGTCATTGGTTTTGGACCAAACCAATGTTCATCTTACATATTTTGATTGATGTCTCATGTCTCCCTAAAATGTATAAAAACAAACTGTGCTCTGACTGCCTTGGACACATATCATCAGTACCTCCTGAGGCTGGGTCGTGGGTATGTGTCCTCAACCTTGGCAAAATAAACTTTCTAAATCAACTGAGACTTCTCTCAGATATTCAGCATTTACATTTTGGCAACCACAAAGGGATTCTGAATGGAGGTACCTCTGACCTTTGACAAACCTCCTATAGGTGCTTGGTACCAGCATAAGCTAACTTTGTGGCTCAAACCAATAGGACAATTTGCTGAGGTCTGGGAGCACCCCCTCCAGAGAATCCCTGATCTCCCAAAATTTGGTCGAGATCTAAAATTTATTTTGCTGTGCAACTCATCCTCCAATCCCCATTTTTTGGGTTTTACTTGCTTCCAATAAGGAAGGCAAGATTTCCTGTTTCCATGATGTTGGAAGGCAGGTAACTCCTTTATGGAGTTTGAACTCACTCCCAGTAGGGAGGGTGAGTTTGAGATTTTTTCCTGCTTCTAGGATGGTAGAGGACAGTCTTCAGTCTGAGACCCATCCCTAGCTAAGTAGCTGAATTTGGGTTGTCTTGGCTAAAGAGTAAAAACCAGCTGGTCTTAATTTCTTTTCACCATTAGAGTTCTCAGTGATCATATTGTTGGTTTTTGTTGTTGTTGTTGTTTGTTCTGGTCTTTCCCAGCCAGATTTGACCAACTCTACCTGACTTGGTGTGTGTGTGTGTGTGTGTGTGTGTGTGTGTGTATGTGTATATATTTAAGAGGCCTTTATAATTTCTATAATTTTATGCTTAATTGGCAATTCAATCAAATTTCCCTCTAGTACACCAGACTTTTTCTCTCTATACCTTATGATGTAAATTTTGCTATTTTATTTTCACCTGAGTTGTTTTTAATATGTAAATTTAAGGCTACTTAGCTGATAACTGCCTAGAGTTATCAATAATTGATACAGGTTACCTATTGAAATAGTTTTTCAAGAATTTTAAAGTCTAAGAGAGGAAAAAAGAAGTCTTATGAATCTAAAAGGTATACTTCTATTGGCATACCTAATCTAGGTATTTATGTGTTGTGTGCAATGTTTCATTACTGAAAATATATAAAAGAGCTCTAATTAACTGGCTTAAGAAAACAAAAGCTCTTGAATTAAATACTTTATCAGGAAAAAAGAAAAGCGTAGTCAAGTGCTTTTTCAAGTTTACATAACTTAAGTAAAATCTTTTTTTTTTTTTTTTTTTTTTGAGACAGAGTCTCATTTTATCACCAGGCTGGAGTTCAGTGGTACAATCTCAGCTCACTTCAACCTCTGCCTCCCTGGTTCAAGCAAGTCTCCTGCCTCAGCCTCCCAAGTAGTTGGGACCACAGGCACACACTATCACACCCATCTAACTTTTATATTTTTAGTAGAGACGAGGTTTCACCATGTTGGCCAGGATGGTCTCAATCTCTTAACCTTGTGATTTACCCGCCTTGGCCTCCCAAAGTGTGGGATTACACCACACTGTCCAGTAAATATCTTTAATAAATAAGCTAGCTTTAAAATTATTGGTAAAGTATAATATTAGAAATATCTTAAGAATTTCCAGCATGTATTTTTTGTTTGTATTTATTAATCAAGAAATTTAATACATATCCCTGTCAAATACTATAAGGCATCAAAATTTAGAATAGGGGTTACTGTCTGCTGGTGTTGATGACCGACTGCAGCTCCAGCCACCACCTGATGTTTGCTGCAGTACCATAGAGCTGGTAGCTGCACTGGGATAACCCCTTCTAGTAGACTTCTCCAGAAGCGCTCATTTGCCCATCTTACCCTGGCAGTTGGAAATAGTTTCTCATATTTCCCTGCAGACCCAGTACTTTGGGACTAACAGTGACGCTTCTTTGGTTGTCTCACTCTCTCTTTTAGACTTGTGCTTCCCTAGCAAAAATTACAGGAGGCCTATTTCCCATAATGAATCTCTTATTCTTTATGCCATAATGTTTCTGCTTCCCTCACTGAACCCTGGCCAGTACATGTAGTATTCATGTTTTGGATAACCAAGTGCTGTGGAGAACCAAGTGCTGCAACAGCCTCAACTAGTCTGGGGGTCAGAGAAAGTTCTCTAGGGAGATGATATTTTACCTGAGGTCTGCAGGGAGTGTAGGAGTTGTCTGGGTAAGCATTTTCTGTATCTTGGCTCACTCAACATTTATTCCAACCTCCTGGCATCTCTCCCTGAATTCCAGAGGCTAAAAGGCTAAACACTGCATTTCCTTTTCTCTCTTTTCCCTCCCTTTAAAAGATTTTACTTTTTAGAGCTGTGAGGTTCAAAGCTAAATTGGGTTGAAAGTGTAAAGGGTTCCCACATACCTCTTCAGCCCCAAATACACATCCTCTTGCATCGTCAACATCCTGCCCCAGTGCAGTACCTCTCAATGCCTTCCCTCTAAAGATCTACTCATCATGTGCCAGACTTTCCAATGTTCCACTCCCTCAGTGGCAGGTGTTCCGCCTGGCTGCATCTCGTCTGCCATCTTGCCTCCATCCTAGGCTCAGTCTTTGGAACTCAATAAAAGTTCCTTTTTCTTCCTAGTTTGCTGGAGTTTTTAATCATGAATAAATGTTGGACTTGGTCAAATGCGTTTTCTTTATCTATTGTTATGATTGTGTTGTTTTGTTTCTTTAGGCTGTTGTTGCAAGAGGATGCATTAATTGATTTTAAAATGTTGTATCAGCCTTGTATATGTGGAATAAACCCCACTTGGTTGTGCTGTGTAATTCTATTTATGCATTATTGGATTCAGTTTGCTAATATTTTGTTGAGGATTTTTGCATTTATGTTTATAAGATATGGTGGTGCGTAATTTTCCTTTTTTATAATGTCTTTGTCTAGTTTTGGTGTTAGAATATTACTGGCCTCATAGAATGAGTTAGGGAGTATTCCTTCTGCTTCTACCTTCTGAAGGAGACGATTTTTTCCTTAAATGTTGGTGGAATATTACCAGTGAAACCATCTGGGCCCAGTGGTTTCTATTCTAGAAAGTTATTATTGATTCAATTTACTTAATAGATGTTGGCCTATTCAAATGATCTATTTCTTCTTATGTGAGTTTTGGCTACCTGTGTCTTTCAAGGAATCAGTCCATTTCATCTAGGGTATCAAATTTCTAAGCATGAAGTTGTTTATAATGTTCCTTTTATTCCTTTAATGTCCATGGAATCAGTGGTGATGGCCCCTCATTCATTTATAATATTAGTTTTTTCTGTATTTTGTCTTTTTTTTTAGTTGCCTGGCTAGAGATTTATTAACTTTGTTGATCTTTTCAAAGAATCAGCTTTTCTCTATTGATGTCCTATTTTCAATTTCATTGGTTTCTACTCTAATTTTTGTTCTTTTTCTTCTACTTACTTTGAACTTAATTTGCTCTCTCTCTCTCTTTTTTTGGTTTGTTTCCTAAGGTTAAAGAGTAGATTACTAGTTTCAGGTCTTTTTTTTTTTCTTCTAATGTGTGTGTTTAATGCTATATTATCCTTTAAACACTGTTTTCACTGCATCCAATAACTTTTTTTTTTTGGTAGGGGGAGATGGAGTCTTGCTCTGTTACCCAGGCTGGAGTGTGGTGGCATGATCTCAGCTCACTGCAACCTCCACCTCCCTGGTTCAAGCGATTCCCTCAGTCTCCCGAGTAGCTGGGACTACAGGCATGTGCACCACACCCAGCTAATTTTTGTATTTTTAGTGGAGCCAGGGCTTCACCATGTCGGCCAGGCTGGTCTTGAACTCCTGACCTCAGGTGATTCATCCACCTTGGCCTCCCAAAGTGCTGGGATTACAGGCGTGAACCACTGTGCCTGACTGCCTCCCACATATTTTGACGTTATATTTTCATTTTCACTTAATTCAAAATAGTTTAAAATTTCTCCTGAGATTTCTCTTTTGACCCATGTGTTATTTAGAAGTGTGTTGTTTAATCTCCAATTATTCTGAGATCTTCTAGCTATCTTATGTTATTGATTTCTTGTTTAATTCCATTGTGGTCTAAAAGCATACATTGTATGATTTCTATTCTTTTACACGTGTTAAGGTATGTTTTATGGCCCAGAATGTGGTCTGTTTTGGTGAGTGTTCCACATGAGCTTGAGAAGAGCGTGTATTCTACTGCTGTTTGGGAGAAGTATTCTATAAATGTCATTTAGATCCAGTTGATAGATGGTGCTGTTCAGTTCAACTATGTCCTTACTGACTTTTTGCCTGCTGGCTCTGTCTATAATAGCGGCTTTGTCTATTTCTCCTGCAGTCCTCTCGGTTTTTGCCTCATGTATTTTGACACTCTGATGTTAGGGGCATACACATTAACAACTGTTACGTCTTCTTGAAGAATTGACCCCTTTATCATTGTGTAAATGTCCCTCTTTATTCCTGATAATTTTCCTTACTCTGAAATCTGCTTTGCAGAAATTAGTGTAGTGACTCCAGCTTTCTTTTGATTAGTGTTAGCATGGTATAGCTTTCTCCTTCCGTTTACTTTTAACCTATATGTCTTTATATTAAAGTGGACTTCTTATAGACAACATGCCTGGTCTCTTTTGCAGCTAGGTTTCTGAATGAGATTCAGGATTTGTAAATAAGTTACACTCGTATGAGCCTTGAAATCAGAACTGATTTAATGGCCAAGTGAGTCAAGGCTGGAGGAAGTTTTTGCCAGTACAGCGTGTAGGAGGGGTGTTAGAGTCTCGAGCTGCAGCTCCAGCAGCAGATTCTCGATTTAACAAGTTGTTTTCTGGATTGTGTCAGGGCCAACAGTTTCCTCTGCAGCCCACTCGTGAAGTTGAAGATATTAGTAGCTAAGTGAAGAATATCTTCAGGGTACACAAAATTGGTTCAACTAAACTAAGCATTAAAGATGATCACATGGGCCAGGTGCAATGGCTCATGCCTATAATCCCAGGACTTTGGGAGGTCGAGGTGGGAGGATCATCTGAAGACAGAAGTTCAAGAACAGCCTGGCCAACATGGTGAAACCCCATCTCTACCCAAAATACAAAAATTAGCCAGGCATGGTGGTATATGCCTGTAATCCCAGCTATTGAGGAGGCTGAGGTGAGAGAATAACCCAGACTGGGTGATAAAGCTAAACTCTATTTCAATTTAAAAAAAAACAAAAGGTGATCACATGGTCAAGTGTGGGGGCTCATGACTATAATCCCAGCATTTTGAGAAGCCAAGACAGTAGGATTGCTTGAGCTCAGGAGTTCGAGACAAGCCTGGTCAACATAGCAAGACCTTGTCTCTACTAGAAAAATCAGCCAGATGTGATGGTGCATGCCTGTAGTGCCAGCTACATGGGAAGCTCAGGTGGGAGGGTAGCTTGAGCCTAGAAAGTCATGGCTGCAGTGAGCCCTGATTGCCTCACTTCAGCCTGGGTGACAGAGTGAGGCCTTGTCTAAACAAAAGAGAAAGAAAGACTGTATGGCCCTATGGCCATTTTGGGGTCTTCGTGGGCCATTTGGGGGACAACAGACTCAAAGGAGGACCACTTAGTTGGAATTGAAGTACAAATATGGGACAAGGGTTATGTCAGTCAGATAAATGAAGGGATTACTAACAGTGGAGGTTATCTATGAACTGGTTTGCTCAACATCTATTTCATCTCCTTCTAGTGCACCTTTCTACTCTGCAGAGGCTGGAAAGCTGAAAACGAAGGCTAAGACTTCCTTGCAGGTAAGCTTTCATCATTTTAAGATTCTGCCTATCAGATATATCTGCTTGGGAACTAAAATCAGAATTGAGTGAATGGGAAAAGAGGCAGGATGTGAAGCATCGATTTGCTGGTATAGGTTGTCATAATGTAGGTGTAACTCTGGGGATGGTAACAACAGCTGCATGATTGATGAGCAGCTCCTTGTCGTGCTCCTTGTTGTGGTAGAAGCAGCTGTTTCCTTGACAGATCAGTTCTGGGATGTGACTGTGGGAGTCTTAAGACATGCAGTCAGGCAGCTGGAAGGACAGATGCCTCATCTGACCACTGTTCTATGGACCAAAGGCAGGATAAGCATGGTGGGTGCAGAGGGTGTAGTTCAAAACATGAAACCCTTGCCTGGAAAATGAAGAGCCAGGCCCTGATTTGTAATGAATATTCTTAAAATGAAAATAATTATGCAGAGTTAGAGGAGCTTTTAACAAGGATGGAGCTTAGTCGTCTCAATTTATTGATGGAGAAACAGGCTTAGTGAATTCATGGCAGAAACGGAGCTCCGATCCTCAGTGAGTCTTTGCCCTGTGCCGTAGCTATCAGGGAACATGAAAGCTGTCCAATGCCACCACCTTCTTTCCTCATGTTTGCCACCTGCTTAAGACTCTCCTTCAAGTAAACAGCATGTCCTTACTGACCACAACGTAGCCATCGTCTGGGCGACTCTGGCAGTGACCTTGATAGCCTCTAGAATGCGAAACACACTTGACTTGTACAAATACAAACACTTGGTGGCTCTTTGGCTGCCGGGGAGCATTATGGCCCTTCTGTTGAGTTTCTCTGGGACATATGAACTTCTGATCTTAACTGACTCCTTTAGTTGGAGCAGGGAATTCCAGTGCCTTTGGAAATAGAAAATGGATATGATTCAGGATGAAACATCCATGGAAACAGACCTTTCAAGATCAATTTAAAAATATATATAACTACTGGTTAGCATCATCATAAAATTAGATAGTTCTTCCTCCTTATTTAGAACATGGAATACAGGCCAGGCATGGTGGCTCACACCTGTAATCCCAGCACTTTGGGAGGCCGAGGCGGGCAGACCATTTGAGGTCAGGAGTTCGAGACTAGCCTGACCAACATGGTGATACCCCATCTCTACTAAAATTACAAAAAATTAGCCAGGAATGGTGGTACATAACTGCAGTCCCAGCTACATCGGAGGCTGAGGTGGGAGGATCGCTTGAACCTGGAAGGGGATTTGTAGTGAGACTCTATTTCAAAAAAAAAAAAAAAAACAGAATACAAGGTCAGGCATGGTAACTCATACCTGCAATCCCAGTACTTCGGGAAGCCAAGGTGAGAGGACTGCTTGAGGCCAGAAGTTCGAGGCCAGCTTGGGCAACATAGTAAGACCCTGTCTCTACTTTTTTCTTTTTCTAAAAGAAAAAGAAAGAAAACAGAGTAGAAAGGGTAGCGTCTGGGTCTCCGGTTTTGTTTGTTTGTCTGTTTGCAGGTCCTGCTATTCCAAGTGTGGACCCTGTACCAGCCCCATGGGAATCACTAGGGAACGTGTTAGAAATGTAAACATCTCAGGCTTTCCCCCAGACCTACCTGGTAAATCACAATCTGTATCTTAGCAAGATTGCTCGGTTGACTTGTAGGCACAGGAAAATGTGAGACATACTGCCGGAGAGCACCAAATCATGTCAAACACAAAATAGACCTCAAACAAAGGAAGAAAATGAAGTATTTGCCATGCTTGCATTGTAATGAGAATGCACGCAATAACCTAAGGGCATTTACTGCAATAGGAATTCTTTTTTTTTTTTTTTTTTGAGACAGAGTCTTGCGTTAAATCCTCTGTGCTCTGCCTGTTCATCCTTCTGTCCTCCCAAACTCCTGGCAACTACTGATCTTTCTACTGTCATCATAATTTTGCTTATTCTAGAATGTCGTATAGCTGGAATTATACAGTATATAACCTTTTCAGATTGACTTCCTTTATGACCTTATGTTCCTCTGTGTCTTTTTGTGATTTGATGGCTTATTTCTTATACTATTGCTAAACAGTATCCCATTGTATGTCTGTATCACAGTGTGTTTATACTTTCACCTATTGAGGAATCTTTTGGTTGCTTTCAGTTTGGGGCAATGATGAATAAGGCTGCTATAAACATTTGTGTGCAGGTTTTTGAGTGAACATAAGTTTTCAGCTCTATTGGGTAAATACTTAGGAGTACAATTGCTGGATGGAATGGTAACACTATATTTAGCTTTGTAAGAAACAGTCAAATGGGAGCGGGGTGTGGTGGCAAGCACCTGCAGTCCCAGCTATTCAGGAGGCTGAGGCAGGAGGGATTTCTTGAGCCTAGGAGTTCAAGACTGGAGCCTGCTATGATCACACTTGTGAGTAGCCACTGAACACATCCACAAAGAAACTACCAAACTGTCTTCCAAAGTGGCCGTGCCATTTTGAATTTCCACTGGCTTTGAAGGAGTCCCTGTTGCACGTCCTTGGCAGCATTTGTGGTGTTAATGTTTTGAATTTTAGCCATTTCTAATAGGTCTGTAATGGTTATTTTGATTTGCAATTTCTAATGACACATGGTGTTGAGTGTGTTTTCATATGCATATCTGTCATCTGTATGTCCCTTTGGCGAAGTGTCTGTTCAGATCTTTTGCTCATTTTTAAATTGAGTTACTTGTTTTCTTATTTTAGTTTTAGGAGTTCACTGTATATTTTGGACACAAGTCCTTTATCAGATATGTGTTTTGGAAACATTTCTCTCTAGTCTGACTTTTATATTCTTCATAGCAGAAGTTTCTTTTTTTTGAGACAAAGTCTTGCTCTGTTGCCAGGCTGGAGTGCAGTGGCCCAGTCTTAGCTCACTGCAACCTCTGCCTCCCAGGTTCAAGCAATTCTCCTGCCTCAGCCTCCTTGGCAGAGCAGCTGGGACTACAGGCATGCACCACCATGCCCAGCTAATTTTTGTATTTTTAGTAGAGATAGGGTTTCACCATGTTGGCCAGGATGGTCTTGATCTCCTGACCTTGTGATCCACCTGCTTTGGCTTCCCAAGTGCTGGGATTACAGGCATGAGCCACTGCGTCAGGCCTGAAATTTTATATTTTAATGAAGTCCAACTTAACATTTCTTTTCCCAACTCCATATTCAGTGTTATCATGTTGGTAGCTTGGAATCAGCCATATTGGGGGTATTTACACTAAAGAAATTGCACACTCTACAAATCAGGGAGTTCCTCCTTCCTTACAAGAGTTGGTTGCTAAATCATTTTATAGCACATGACTGCCACCTACTTTCTATTGAATCATTCCAATTGGTCTATTACTTTAGTCATAACTTTTTTTATGTACCAGAGGTTTTTTTGTGTGTACAGGTATAAGATATTGGTATTTTATTTTTCTTGATGTAATTGCTCTTGGAAAGGCATGGTAGCTCATGCCTATAATTCCAGCACTTTGGGAGACAGACGCAGGAGGACTGCTTGAGGCCAGGAGTTCCAGAGTAGCTGGAGCAACATAGCGAGACCTAATCTCTACAAAAAAAAAAAAAAAAAATTAGTCAGCAGTCAGCTGTAATGGCATGTGCTTATAGTCCCAGCTACTTGGGAGGCTTGGGTGGGAGGATCTCTTGAGCCCAGTAATTCGAGACTGCAGTGAGCCATTATCACACCACTGCATTCCAGCCTGAGTGACAGAGTGACACCTTATCTTTTTTTTTCTCTGCAACAAGTTCACACTCTGTCACCCAGGCTGGAGTGCAGTAGCACGATCACGGCTCATTGCAGCCTCTACCTGTGAGGCTCAAGTGATCCTCCTGCCTCAGCTTCCCGAGAAGCTGGGACTACAGGTACATGCCAACATGCCCAGCTAATTTTTGAATTTTTGGTAGAGATGGAGTCTCCCTATGTTGCCCAGGCTAGTCTCGAAATCCTGGGCTCAAGTGATCCCACCTCAGCCTTCCAAAGTGCTGGGATTACGGGTGTGAGCCACCTCATCCAGCAAGACCCTTTCTCTTTGCAAAAAAGAATAACCAAAACATGTCTAAAGAAGAGAGAAGGCTGGGTGCGGTGGCTCAAGCCTGTAATCCCAACACTTTGGGAGGCCGAGGCGGGTGGATCATGAGGTCAAGAGATCGAGACCATCCTGGTCAACATGGTGAAACCCTGTTTCTACTAAAAATACAAAAAATTAGCTGAGCATGGTGGCACGTGCCTGTAATCCCAGCTACTCAGGAGGCTGAGGCAGGAGAATTGCCTGATCCCAGGAGGCGGAGGTTGCACTGAGCCGCGATCGCGCCATTGCACTCCAGCCTGGGTAGCAAGAGCGAAACTCTGTCTCAAAAAAAAGAGAGAAGAGGGATTTTCCTTAGTATATATGAAGACTTAAAAAAATTATAATAATTAGGCCAGGCATGGTGGCTCACGCCTATAATCCTAGCACTTTGGGAGGCTGAGGCAGATGGATTGCCTGAGCTCAGGAGTTCGAGACCAGCCTGGGCAACACTGTGAAACATCGTCTCTACAATAAACAAAAAATTAGCCAGGCATGGTGGTGTGTGCCTGTAGTCCCAGATACACAGGAGGCTGAGTCAGGAGGATTGCTTGAACCTGGGAGGTAGAGATTACAATGAGCCAACATTGCACCATTGCACTCCAGTCTGGGCGACAGAGTGAGACTCTGTCTCAAAAAGAAAATATATATATATATGTATATGGTAATTAAGCAGAGTGATAGATGTTAGGGCAAGTTTAGAAAAATAGATCAAAGCAACATAAAGGAAGCCCAGAAATAGATCTAAGCATAGGTAGAAACTTATGTGATCATGAAAACATTAAAATCAGAGGGGAAATATTGGTCTGTTCAACAAAAGGTGTTGGAATCATTGACTTTCCTTATGGGGAAATAAAGCTAAATTTAAGCTTCATACTATACACACAAATAAACTCCAAATGGAGTAAAGGATTAAAGCTCCAAGTGTCAAACCCCCAAATTTAGAACCAATGGAAGAAAGATATTCAGAAAAATATTGTTAAACTCATGATCGAAGAGTTATGTAGGATTTTGCAAACAAGGTACTAACCATTACAGATAGATAACTCATATAGCATAAAAGGTAGAAGTTTTTATATTATAAAAATGCTGGCTGGGTGCAGTGGCTCATGCCTGTAATCCGCACTCTGGGAGGCCGGGGTGGACGGATCACAAGGTCAAGAGATTGAAACCATCCTGGCCAACATGGTGAAACCCCGTCTCTACTAAAAATACAAAAATAAATTAGCCGGACTTGGAGTGGGGGCACCTGTAATCCAGCTACTTGGGAGGCTGAGGCAAGAGAATCACTTGAACCTGGAAGGTGGAGTTTGCCGTAAGCTGAGATCTCTCCACTGCACTCCAGCCTGGTGACAGAGCAAGACTCCATCTCAAAAAAAAAAAAAGGGGCCATAAATAAAAGACAACAGGCATGCTTACAGAATATATTTGCAACATATATAGCAAACATTTATTGTCTTATCTTCCAATTTCCTGCCCCCTGGAAGCCACTGATACAGAAGCCTGAGGGAACACGCTCCCTGACCTCCTCCTCCAACAGAGCAGAGCCAGAAAGGGGTCGGATGGAAATTAGGACGAAGAGGTCCAGAATTCGCACAGTGACCAACAGACCATTCGTTGAAGAGGAAATCCAAATGGCCATAAAGCATATGTGAAAATGCTCAGTTGCACCAGCAGCCAGGGGAAGCAAGTTAAAACAATGATACACAATTTTATACTCATCAGATTGGGAAGAATTGACAAATGTGATATTATCAAGTGCCGGCTATGGTGCTGCTAGGAGTGCAAACTGATACATCCACTGAGGAGAGTATTTTGGGAATGGTGAGTAAAGTTGAAAATGTGCATGCCCCTCACCTGACCGGTGTAGAGTTTTTTTTTTTTTCTTTTAAGACAGTTTCGCTCTTGTTGCCCAGGCTGGAGTACAATGGTGTGATCTTGGCACACCACAACCTCCACCTCCTGGGTTCAAGTGATTCTCCTGCCTCAGCCTCCTGGGTAGCTGGGATTACAGGCATGGGCCACCACACCTGGATAACTTTTTTGTGTTTTCAGTAGAGACGGGGTTTCTCCATGTTGGTCAGACTGGTCTCAAATTCCTGACCTGAGGTGATCTGACCGCCTCGGCCTCCCAAAGTGCTGGGATTACAGGTGTGAGCCACTGCGCCTGGCCCTGTGTAGTATTCTTACAAAAAGTGTCTAACCTGATAATCATGAGGGAACAATAAGCAAATTCAGATCGGTGGGTATTCTGCAAAACAACTGGTCTGGATTCAGGAGTATCAATGTCATTTTAGAATAGAAACCAGATTAAATCTGGGCGTGGTGGCTCACACCTGTAATCCTAGCACTTTGGAAGACTGAGGCAGGTGGATCATTTGAACTCAGGAGTTTGAGACCAGACTGGGCAATAACATTTCTACAAAAAATTCAAAAAAATTATCCAGGCGTGGTGGCATGTGCCTGAGGTCCCAGCAGCTCAGGAGGCTGAGGTGGGAGGATCGCTTAAGCCTAGGAAGTCAAGGCTGCTGTGAGCTGAGATTGCACCACTGCACTCTAGCCTGGGTGACAGAGTAAGACCTCATCTCAAAAATAAAATAAAATAGAAAAAAAAATTAAAAATAATTTTTTTTGGTATGATCTTCCAGTAACCTCCATCTTCCCTTGAGGTATGGCCTGCCTCCTAAACAGCCAGCTCTCCAGGCCTGACAATGACAGATGAAGGACCCCAGCCGCCCTAGAGAGGCTCCGTCAACAGAGGCTGTGCCTGCTCACCTCCCCTTGGGCCTCCTCTTGGGCTCTCTCTTTATTTTAAGAAAGAAAGAAAAGAAAGAGAGAGAGAGAGAGCATGAGAGCGAGCGAGCAAGCAAGCAGATGGAATAACTTTCTAGGTTAAAGGACACCAAAGAGCCACAACAACTAAATGCAATGCCTGATGCTTGTTTGGATTCTGGATTGGAAAAAGCCAGTGAATTGGATGTAGAAACCATTATTGGGGCAACAGGGGAAATGTATACATTAGATAGTTTTACTGTATATTAGATACAGTATTGTGTTCATGCTCCTGTCCCAGTCAAGGCTGATGAGCCCCCAGGGACTGAGATAGTTAAGATATTTAGCAGGCTGTCAGAGCCTTAAGAAAGTTCTCAGCCCAGGACTGAGGTAGGGGTTACTTTGGGCCGAGGGGATTAGCAAAGGCTTGTGAAGTGGCTAAAGGCGTGACCTGGATAATTCAGAACTCAAATCCACCCGCATTGGAATTCTCTGGGTGACTGCCCAGTCCCTTGGCAGGCCAGCCAGCCACAGGGCCCGATTGTGCAGGACTTCCTGCCTCTGCAAAGGCAGTCAGGGGCTGAGCAGGGTTCCAGCCGGCTGGGTCCAGGCAGAAGTTTTCTCTCCCCACCTCCAGGATTGTCCTCATCATCGCTCACTCCTATTCTCAGCTTAAGATTCTGGAGGCCAATAATTGACTCCCCCCGGATCCATAGTCTGTGGACCCCCACGTTCTGACTGGAGACGGGGAGCCAGTGAGACCTGGGGCTTCAGGGTCTACCCAAGGAGGTTGCTCATGGCGGCAGACCTCTGGAGCGGGATTTGAGGCCAGGCCAAAGAGGTTAGTAACTGATAGGGGCTGCACAAATTGGGGGTTGTGGAGGGATGCCAGCTGGGAGGGAGAGACTGGAGAAGGGGGGTTGTGGAGAGTCCAAGGGGGAGGTAAGTAGGCACAGTCTCTGTTGACCGAGCCTCTCTAGGGCTGCTGGGGTCCTTCACCTGTCATTGTCAGGCCTGGAAAGCTGGCTCTTAAGAAGGCCAGGTCATACCTCAAGGGAGGTTACTGGAAGATCATACCTAAAATTACGAGCAAAACTAGGAAGAGTTATGAGTAGGCGGAGTTAGGACTTGTGTTTACGTTAATCTGAGGCTTTGCTTGAATTTCTCTTTAGCCTAAACCACAGGCAAATATTCCCCTTTAGGGAAAGAGATCACCAACATCTATTTAACATCCCTTAACTGGTGAGAGTGTCCACTGCGTGCCAGACACTTCGGTACACACAGAAAGAGACCCAGAGACGAGTAAGATGCCCTTAAAGGGAAATCTTCCTCCTGCCTTCCTCCATCTCTCTCTCTCTCTTTCTAGCTCCCCTCTCTGGAAGGCAGTTTAGCTTTGGGCTAAGTATATTTGGCCTTGGGAGTCAAACGGATCAGGACAACTCCGAGCTTTGACCGGCTTGACCACATGTATGAGCCATTTCTTTTTCTTCAAGCCTCAGTGTCCCAATCTGCAAAGTGCATATGATAGTAGTATCTGCCTCATAGGATCACCTTAGGGATAAAATGAGAGAAGCCCCATAAAGAACTTAGTGTGGTATCTGTGCTCAATAAGGCATCAGCTATTTTTATTAGTCATTCAGCAAACATTTTTTCCTAGGACCCAATCTGTGCCATGCAGAGTGCTAGATGCTGCCAGGGAGAAGTAAATGAGATGCCGTCAAGGATTCACAGTCTAGCTCGTTCATTCGTTAATTGCTTTCATCAATAAATATGTGTCATGCCTTATGCCGAGCACTGGAGATGTCAAAGTATTAGTAAAAGACACTGTCCCTGTCTGCAGGTTGCTCACAGCCTGGTGGGAGAGACATGGCAACACAGTATGATTGGTGCTGTGAAGAGAGGAGGCACAGGGTACTGGGAGAACTCAGGGCAGTGGATTGATCCAGTTCAGGGCAGGGCGATGGATTCACAAGACATTTTCGCAAAGGCAGACCCAGCTTCCGTGTTTCCCAGCTCACAGGTGCGCTCCTACCCTGGGGCCTCTGTGCTTGCTCTTCCCTCTGCCTGGAGCTTCCTTCCCCTAGGATGTCCCCATAGCTTGTTCCTTCACCTCCTTCATGGCTTTACTCAAGTGTCACCTCCCCAGCAAGACCTTTCTCAGACACCCTGTTTAAAGTGGCCACTCCAGCCCAGTGCGGTGGCTCACGCCTGTAATCTCAGCACTTTGGGAGGCCAAGGTGAGCGGATCACTTGAGGCCAGGAGTTCGAGACCAGCCCGGTCAACATGATGAAACCCCGTCTCTCCTAAAAATATAAAAATTAGCCGGGTATGATGGTGCACGGCTGTGGTCCCACCTACTCAGGAGGCTGAGGTAGGAGAATCTCTTGAATCTGGGTGGTAGAGGTTGTAGTGAGCAGAGATCTCGCCACTGCACTCCAGCCTGGACAACAGAGCATGACTCTGTCTCAATAAACAAACAAACAAACAAACAAATAAATAAATAAATAAAGTGGCCACTCCCACCATCAACAGTCCCTGTTCCCACCCTGCTGTCTGCTTTGTTTTTCTCCATTGCATCAATCACCACTTGACAAACCATACATTTTACTTATTTGCTTGTCTATTTCTGTCTTCTCCCTCCAGAATGCAAGCTCTGCCATGAAGGCAGGGTTCTCAGCTGTTTTGCTCTTTGCTGTATCCTCAGTATTTAGAGCAGCACCTGTCACATAATAGGTGCTCGCTAAATAAGTACTTAAGTTTACAAAGATGAGTAGGAGTTGAGTAAGAGAAGAAAGGGAGGAAATAACAGATGAAAAGGGAAGAAGGGGAGGGAGAGAAAGAGAAAGAGAGAGAGAGAGAGATTGAAATTAGTAGGTTTAAGAAACCGACAGCCTTCACATCTGGCTTCTTCCCAGGAATGCTTTGGGATGATATGAGGCAAGACTGGAGTAGGTGGAGGGCCAGTCATGCGGGGCCATGTCCTGTGAGGGGAGACAGGTGCCTCTGACTTAGGTGGATGTGTTATGTGCTTTTACAGAAGTTGGAAAGATTGACCCAGCAAAAATGGAGGAAGCCATGAACTCTTCTGGGGAGGTATCAGAGAAGGTGTCTCAAAAGAGGGGCACCTTCTCTTAGGCCTGGGGAAAGAGTTCCAGTGTTGTTCTAGGCATGATGGGCATTCTGAAGGCCTGTTCTCACACCCCCCATCCTAACAGACAGACGCTGGGTTAGAAACTTTTTGGTACTTGCTCTAGTGGATTTCACTTTGCGTTTGGTCTTTGTAGTGCCTAACGGGACCTCTGCCTACAGAATTGCTCAAGAAACATTTGCTTGGTTGGATTGGGATTGAGACAAGTGGAGTGGCCTTGAATTGTAGGTGTTTCAGGCTCATGAGCCTAGAACCTTGGGCGCCATCTGTGATCTTGCCAGGCAGAGGGACAGCCTTTCCTTGGGTTTCTCCCTCCTCCAAAAAAGAAGGGACATTTCCATGTAGGAAAACAAGTAGGCTTATACCAGTTAGAAAATGTCAGAAACAGATGCTTGGTGCCACAGAGAAAAATCAGCACTGAGACAAAGAATCTCTCGGCAAGATAATTTTACTTTCTGCAGAAAGGATGCTCCTGCTAGCTATCTTGCCACCAGAGTACAACGAACAAGGAAAAAGTAGACATGTTTATCATTTATGCATTTGGGGTCGTCTTCACTGCTGTGACTGATCTCCATTGGTTGGAGCTAGACTGCACAATCTAAAACTGAATCTGATTGGCTAATAACTTAAAACTTCCTTGAATAGGTAAAGGCAATGGAGAACAAAAGGAAAAGAGAAAGTCCAAATCAGGAAGGGACAGAAAGTTGCTTGTGAAAAGACTTAGAAAAGTAATAGCATAAATATCTTGGTGAAAGTACAAGGACATAGAATCTCCTTTGTGCCTGTGAGCGTGTCTAACAGCTACCTAGGATAGGGCTTAACAAAGAGTTATTAGCAAAAAGCAAGAAGGCTTTGAAGAAAGTCTTTTAAAAAAACTAGGCCGGGCGCGGTGGCTCACGCCTGTAATCCCAGTACTTTGGGAGGCCGAGGTGGGTGGATCACAAGGTCAAGAGATTGAGACCATCCTGGTCAACATGGTGAAACCCCATCTCTACTAAAAATACAAAAAATTAGCTGGGCATGGTGGCGCGTGCCTGTAGTCCCAGATACTCAGGAGGCTGAGGCAGGAGAATTGCCTGAACCCAGGAGGCGGAGGTTGTAATGAGCCGAGATCGTGTCATTGCACTCCAGCCTGGGTAACAAGAGCGAAACTCCGTCTCAAAAAATGAACAAACAAACAAACCTACTATTTCTAACACTTATGATTTATTCTTTAACGAGAAAGAAAACTTTGAAGAGGAACTTTTCTACTTTCTACAGAAAAGGAGAGTAGAGAGCATTTTAGTTAGAGGAAAAACAACAGGAACAAAGGCAGAAAAGAAGGTTAGTTCATGGTAGAGTTCTTAAGGGTGAACAGTTGAATGGATTACATTTTTCGAAGATAAAACATGTATTTGTTATGGAGTTGGTGTGCCAATTGCCTCCTTAGCCAAAGTTACGGTGAAAGGTGAACTTGAGCCTGTTATTAACCAATAGCCGTAACATGTACAAACTACACATGCATCCTGGGCTGACAATAAGATAGAACTAGCTGTGTGTATCTTTAAGGGAAGCTGCTAATTTACAGCCTGGCTGAAACCCACAGGGGGCTGCTTTTATGTCCAGATTTAATTGGTTCATCCATCCCATCATTCTTTTATTCCACAGATAATTATTGGCCACCAGATATGCATTAGGGGCTGGGTGCAGTGGCTCACACCAGTAATCCCAGCATTTTGGGAGGACGAGGTGGTTGGATCACCTGAGGTTAGGAGTTCAAGACCAGCTTGGCCAAGATGGTGAAACCCTGACTCTATCAAAAATATAAAAATTAGCCCAGCACGGTGGCCCATGTCTGTAATCTCAGCTACTCAGGAGGCTGAGGCAGGAGAATCACTTGAACCCAGGAGGCGGAGGTTGCAGTGAGCTGAGATCTCACCATTGCATGCCAGCTTGGGTGACAGAGGGGGACTCCATCTCAAAAAACAAACAAACAAAAAAAAACAAAAAAAGATATGCATTAGGTTCTCTACTACCTGCTGATAGGCTGATAATAGAAAAAAAATAAGATGAAGACAAACATGTTTTCTGCCCTCAGATGCTTATATTCTGGGGGAAGGCATAAGGCACATGAGCCATAAACAAGTAAGTTAAAGAGAGTTAAAGATGATGGTCAGTGCTATGAAGGGAAAAAACAGGGTGACCTTGGGTAAGTGGTCAGGGGAGGCCTCCTGGAGAAGGTGGCATTTAAGGTGAGACTTGGAGGATGAAGTAGCAAGGACTAAGTATTCTAGGCAGGGAGAGCAGGAAGTGCAAAAGCTGCACTGGAAAAGCTCAGAGGATTCATGAGCAAGTTGACTCGAGAGCACAGAATGTCAGACCCTGCGGGCATCCTGGAGCTCATCCACTTCTCTCATGCTAGTCATTGCTCTTATAACATATCTCAACATGCCTCTGGCTGCATAAAATGTTGTGGGGAGGTGGCCCTACTGGGCAGGGAGCACGAAATATTTGACAGCCCTCTCCATGTTATGGAACAACTGAACGACTCATGAGTTTGCCTTGTTTTTGAACCTTGGCAAAATGTAATTTTAAAAACTATTTTTTTTTACAGGACAGAACCTAGGCTTCATAACTGACAAAGCTGATTTCATGAGCTTTGACAGATCTCATCTGCATTTTAAGTGTTTCCAACACTTAAAGATTAAGTTCCTTTTCCCGAGAAGTCAAGCGGGGGCATATCCCACCCACTCAGTGCCCACCTCCCATGCGACATTTCCTTTCCGAAAAAGTGGCAAATAAAAAAGTGCCTTCCGGGGAGAGGAAACTCACCACTCCCAAGACAGCTCATTCAATTCCCAGGACACATGAGCTGTTAGAAAAACGTTCTTGGATCAAGCCAAAGTCTGACTGCTTAGTGCGTCCGTGCTGGGTGGGTGTTGGTTCTGCAATCTGGAGCCACATGGGACAGTTCTGATTCCTCCTACTCCCGATAGCCCTTCAGAGATTTGGAGACAGACTGGGTATCCCCAGCCACCGTTCAAACTCAAGTCAGCCCTAATTCCCTCCCTTCTGTCTCCTGTGATCCAGACACCTCCTAAACCTACTCAGACTGGGGCTCAGGGCCAGGTACATCCCTCTGGGTATGACCTGCTAAGAGCCCTTGTTCTGGGCACCACACTCCTGCCATCACTACCAAAGATGACCACTGCTTCTGTGATGTAACCAGGACTGGGGGTCACACATGTGATTGTTGAGCTGTGTTTCCACCCTGTCCTTGTGCATTTCAGCTTTGAGGGTCTTTGGACAGGACCTGTTCATTCTCTTCTTATTGAACTCAGGTTATCTTGCTCTTGATGAAGATCAGGACAAGACCAAGATCCACCCTCCTTAGCCTGACACCCAGGGGTCTTTGTGACCTACCCCGCTGCATCGCTTTGGTCAGTCCTTCCCAGCATTCCTGAATTTCTACAAAACACTTAAAGAAAGTTTCTTAGTGGTCATCTGGGGGCATGTCCACCATCCTATTAAAAATAACCAACATTTACTGATACCTTACTGTGTGCTTAAGCACCTGCTGTGTATCAACTCAGAACATAGAGATGAGACAGGTAAAATTATCTACCCTGTTATTTCTGATGGTAAACTAAGGTGCAGAGAAGTTAAGAAACTTGCCAGAGGTCACACAGCTAAGAAGTGGTGGTTCCAGGGCATGGACACCATGCATCCAGCTGCAGTCCATGGTGTATGGACTTATGTATTGTATTAGCTTATGAGGGCTGACCAGAGATTCCTCCAGGCAGAGAGCAACTGTGAGGAAGATTGGACCTAAGACTATAAGGATTGCTTGAGGACGAGAGCAGAGTGAAACACATACCCCACCATGGGGCAGCTACTTCTCGGCAATGGCCAGTTGTTGCCATGCTGGAGTCTAGACCCAGGATTGCTAGATCTTTTAAAGAGAAGCTGGAAATGGAAATGTGGATTTCTTTCTCTTTTTTTTTTTTAGACAAAGTCTCACTCTGTCCCCCAGGCTGATGTGCAGTGGCGTGATCTCAGCTCATAGCAACCTCTGCCTCCTGGGTTCAAGTGATTCTCCTGCCCCAGCCTCCCAGGTAGCTTGGATTACAGGCACTCACTACCACACCTGGCTAATTTGTGTACTTTATTCACTACATTGGCCAGGCTGGTCTCGAACTCCTGACCTCAATTCAGGCCTGCCTCAGCCTCCCAAAGTGCTGAGATTATAGGCATGAGCCACTGTGCCCAGCCTGGAAATGTGGATTTCTAAGATCTTTTAGTGTTTATAACATTGGCAATTAATACCATTTTTTTCTTTTTTTTAAGAAAAGAACTGTGTAGATCAAGCAAAGCATTTCCTAGGACTCTATGAAGCCCTGGGCTGAAAGTTTATAACGAAAAATCCAGTTCCACTCATCAGCTATGACTGGGACTCTGAACCCATCGAACCAACTGTACCTCAGTTCTCACTTTTCTACCTCGTTTATAAGGAAACCACATGACACTCTGGTTGGCTGTCTTGTGAAAATCCCAATCATTATGTCCTAATGGGGTCACAACCCTTTTTTGTAAAGAACACGTATCTGACAGACAGATGGGTCAGGTGTACGATTCTGAGTCCTTTTACTAGCTGTGTGACCTTGGGCGAGCTACCTAATATCTGCCCCTCTGTTTACTTGCTTATTCATTGTGATTATAATGCCCATGAGATTTTGTGAGGGTTAAGGAAGACTGAATGCTGAGCTTGCCTTGCAGTTGGGGCATAGCAAATGTTCATTAAAGATCGAGTTCTTCTCTCATCCCTTTATAAGCCATCAGCCTTGTAATCCTCTCCAACAGAAAGGGCCAGAGTGGACAGCATATCAGATGAGTTCTTTTTTTTTTTTTTGAGACAGAGTTTTGCTCTTGTTACCCAGGCTGGAGTGCAATGGCGCGATCTCGGCTCACCACAACCTCTGCCTCCTGGGATCAGGCAATTCTCCTGCCTCAGCCTCCTGAGTAGCTGGAATTACAGGCACGTGCCACCATGCCCAACTAATTTTTTGTATTTTTAGTAGAGATGGGGTTTCACCATGTTGACCAGGATGGTCTCAATCTCTTGACCTCATGATCCACCCGCCTCGGCCTCCCAAAGTGCTAGGATTATAGGCGTGAGCCACCATGCCTGGCCAGATGAGTTCTATAGCATTCCAGAGACAAGTAAGCTCCCTGTGGAAGGAGGGATCATGGAAGACTTCTTGGAGGAGGAGGACTCGATGTAGACTTTCTGCCAGTGAGCCCTGGGTAATCCTGTTCTATGTGCCAGCAAACCATTTGATAAGGCCAGGGATATGTCAGCAGCTCAGGTTCTCAGGATGAGGGAGTGTCTGGGTTTCCATGGCTGCCCTCAGCAGGGCTTTAGTCCTGGGCAAGATAGACCCAGCAAATGACAGAGAACAAGTATGTTTAAGTGATGTTTAATTTGTCCTATATATACTTCTTGAGGACTTATAATTGGTCAGACATTGTTCTAGGTTCTGGGATTGGAAATGGATCAGATAAGAATTTTACCCTCAAGAGGCTTCCATTCAATTAGAGGTGGAAGTGGCTGGGGTGTCTTTCATCACTGAAGTGTGAATGGCTGAATCCCTTACCAAGAAAGGGAAACTGGGGACGACTGGGTTTTGAGAGGACAGTGAGTTTAGTTCCGAAGTTCGCAAGGGTCATTGGGATAGAATATCAGACTCTATCTTCTCTCTTTCTTCTTTCTTCCTTCCTTCCTTTTTTTTTCTCTCTCTCTCTCTTTCTTTCTATGCATCCATCTCTATGTAATCATATTTGACATGTGGACTGGGCAGCGGGGTGAGAATGGAGCTGAAGCCAGAGGAGTTATGTGTTTACTAGCAAACTCTTATTGAGCACCTACTATGTGCCAAGTGCTGGGTTACAGAGGGGAAGCAGACATAGAACCTGCCCTCATGGAGCACTCAGTTTATTGGAAAGACGTAATCACAATAATATTTATAGTAGTTATGACTTACTGAGCACCTACTGGGTGCCAGGCACTGTTCTGGGTCCCTCTGCCTGCCTTGACTCATTGAATTATCAGCATTACTAAGTGAGGCTAGTTCTATGATTATCCTATTTTACACAGATAAAACAGAGACCCAAAGAGGTAAAATAGCTGACTCAGTGACACAGGTGGTCAGAGCTAAGACGCAGATTTGAATACACGTCTCTCCTATGCTGGATCTTGGATCTGACTTTGTGCCTTCTCCTGCTTCCTGCATTCAGTCCTTCCTTCATTACGCATTGTTTGTTGAGTCAAATCTAGGGACAAACTGCTCTGTCTGTGACACCCCTGGATGCCTGCACAGAAATAAGAGCTAAATCCCTGAACTCAGATGAGCTCAGCCAGAGAGCGGTGAAGACAGAGAAGGGAACTCCAGAGGGCAGGTCCCAGAAACACACCTGCATCTGGGGGGCTGAGAGAGATGGGAGGGGGGTAAGCCACAGGTCCTAGAAACACACCTGCATCTGGGGGGCCGAGAGAAATTGAGGGGAGATGAGCCACAGGAGGGCAGCTGGCCCAGTGCAGCCTTGTGAAGCCCAGAGGGAGAGAGTTTTGAGAAGGAGGAGGTGGACTTCAAGATGAGTGCCCTGAGGGACTGAGTGGGTGACCCCCAAGCTTGGGCTATTCCAGACTTTGGGGGCCCCTGAGAGCAGGCTCAAGGATGCGGCAGATGCCGGCCAGCGAACAGTTCAGAGTGGGAAAGGGCAGGCTTCTCTGTCTAGAAATTTGGCTTTTAGAGGAAAAGAGAAATAGAATTGTCACTAGAGGCAAGGGATTTTTTTTTTTTCTGAGGCAGAGTCTCGGTCTGTTGTCAGGCTGGAGTGCAGTGCCGTGATCTCGGCTCACTGCAACCTCCACCTCCCGGGTACAAGTGATTCTCCTGCCTCAGCCTCCCGAGCAGCTGGACGCCACCATGCCCAGCTAATTTTCTGTATTTTTAGTAAAGACGGGGTTTCACCATGTTAGCCAGGATGGTCTTGATTTCTTGACCTCGTGATCCGCCTGCCTTGGTCACCCCAAATCCTGGCATTATAGGTGTGAGACCCCATGCTGGCCAATTCTTTTTTTCTTTTTTGTGGCTTGGCTTTGTTTGGTTTAGAATGGCAGAGCAGGTGTGTGTTTGTAGGTTGGGGAGGGAACTGGCTGAGAAGGAGAATTGCAAATACAGGGCGGGGAGAGGACTCCTCCCCAGGGTTCTGACAACCGCCAGACAACGTCTCTGTTTTATTTTTTTTATTTTATTTATTTATTTTTTTAAAATTTTTATTGCATTATAGGTTTTGGGGTACATATGCAGAACGTGCAAGATAGTTGCATAGGTACACACATGGCAGTGTATTTTGCTGCCTTCCTCCCCTTCACCCACACTTGGCATTCATCCCCAGGCTATCCCTCCCCAGCCCCCCCTGCTCTGTTTACTTCTGTCTTCACTCTGTTTCCCACTGGCCACAAGGGCGGCTCTGTGAAGGCACAGGTTCTGTTATTCATCATGAAACACAGTGCCTGGCACCTAGTAGACAATTCATAAATATTTTTGGTATTGAACTGAATTCACAGGGTTCTTCCGGGAGCTCAGTGGTTAGTCCTAGGAAAAGAAGGGTCCAGGGGGCCTTAAGGAGGAGCTTCTCTCTGATGACAAGAGGGAGGGAGAGAAAAGGAAGTCAACAGCAAGCAGGGGCAGGAGCCAGAAATCCGAGTCTTCGACGGGGCACAGTGGCTCATACCTGTCATCCAGCACTTTGGGAAGCCCAGATGAGAGGATCACTTGAGCCCAGGCATTTGAGACTAGCCTGGGCAACATGTTGAGACTCTATAAAAAATGCACAAAGAAATTAGCCGGGCATGGTGGCACCCGCTGTAGTCTTAGCTACTTGGGAGGCTGAGGCAGGAGGATGGCTTGAGCCCAGGTGGAGGCTGCAGTGAACTGATTGTGCCTCTGCACTCCAGCATGGGGGACAGAGACAGACCCTGTCTCAAAAAAAAAAAAAATTCAAGTCTTCTCAAAAAAGTGTGTGGGAGGTGGTGGGGTAAGAGGTGGAATCAACAGAAGTGGAAAATGGAGAAGAGAATACTAGTAGCTACTTATGTCCTGTGAGAACACTCTAGAAGGTAAGCTGTCCTTGATTTATTAGCACTTCTCTGCATTTGCTGTGGCTCTAAGTTATAAACATATAAATTCATTTAATCCTAACAACAGCTCTCTGAGGCAAGTGAGCTTCGGTCAGCCCTGAGGTGATGTGGTGAGTGGTGGAGAAGCCAGGATTTGAACCCAGGACCTGGGGCTGATATAGAACCTGTGATGTTACCCACTGGGCCACACACTTCCCCAAATGACATTAGTTTACATGCCTTATTTTTATTTTTATGTATGTATTTATTTATTAATAGAGATAGGGGCTTGCTCTGTTGCCCAGGCAGTCAAATTCCTGGGCGCGATCACAGTTCACTGTAACCTTGACCTCCTGGGCTCAAGCCATCTTCCCACCTGAGCCTCCCAGGGTAAGTCATTGTGCCTGACCCACATACCTTGTTTTACATGGTACATTCCTCACCAGGAGCCTCTGGGGCTGGAGGGGCTCATAATTCTCATGTTGCACATGAAGAACAGAGAAAGGTAGTGGCTTGCCCAGGGCCACACAGCTATGAAGTAAGTGGCTGAGCTGGGACTCCAGCTTGGAGCATCTCTCTAACTGCAAACCTGGCACTTTCCCCTTCTCTGGGGAAAGAACTGTAGGAAGTTAGCAGGGAGTCAGGCACTGACGAAGGGCTACCACCTGGATGTCGGGGAGCAACGTTCTGTAGGTAACTCCAAGTTGTGTTTCTGCAGGCACCTCCCAAGCCACCCCAGCTCAGGAATGGGGCAGAAGAAGTTGGGAGTTGGCAAGTTAGGAAGAGGACGGGAAAAAGTTTCAAGTCCAGGAGCAGGGCCGCCTGTCTTCCCTGGCTGTCCTTGGGTTGGGGCTGAGCGAGACAGGATAAAGGGAGGCTGGGCCAGGAGGGGGATTCCAGGCTTCTGTTCCTGGTAGGGAAGAGCCCTGGATCGTGGGTGGCCCAAGCCTGACTCTGATCACTGTCTCTCCTGAAAGCCACCTGGGCACTGTGACCTGCTACAGAAAACAGCTGCTTCTGCCTGGTAATCCCAGCACTTTGGGAGGCCGAGGTGGGTGGATCGCTTGAGGTCAGGAAGGAGTTCGAGACCAGCCTGACCAACATGGTAAAGCCCCTTCTCTACTAAAAATACAAAAAATTTAGCCAGGTGTGGTGGTGTGTGCCTGTAATCCCAGATACCTAGGAGGATAAGGCAGGACAATTGGTTGAATCAGGAAGGCGGAGGCTGCAGTGAGCTGAGATGGGGCCACTGCCCTCCAGTCTGGGCGACAGAGTGAGACTCTCAAAAAAAAAAAAAGAAAAAACTGCTTCTGCATCCATAGCGGAAAAAAGTCCCCAGGGGTCATGCCAGGGTGAAGGGAAGCAGGGTTTCCTATGTGAGTTACCAGGAATCTTGGAGCTGGCCCACTCAGGCGTGTGGGAGGTGACAGAGAGGTCCTTAAAACCAAGCGGGCCCCTCCCTGGCGTCTTCTGCAAGCCTGAGGATGGAGAAACAGTCTCACTGGTGAGGAATAGCATCTTTGGGGCTGCTTTGCCTGAGGGAGGTGTGGGGAGCAGGGCCAAGGGAGGGTCTAGGAGAGGATACACTGGGCCCCCTTGGTCAGGGGCGCAGAGCCCGGAGAGGGGCAAACTCCCATCACCTCCCTCACAGACAGCAGGAGGGCTGAGTGGCGCCTTCTGTGCAGCAGAGCTCTGCACTGTGCTTTCTTTCCAGCCAGGAGGCAGGAACTGGGAAGTCCTGGAGCTGCCGTATGTGGGCTTGGGGGACCCGTCCTTCGGCGACCTGGCCACATCCTGGCCTCCACATCTTCCTTTGGTCCGTCATCTCCATTCCCTCCCTGTCATTACTGCAACCGCTGCCCTCCTCTGAAATTCTCTTGTGGCTATGCGCTTCCTCTCTCTGGTCGTTTGATTAAAATAGCTGAGCCCACATCCTCCTGGGGCCCACTTTGGGATCCACTGAGTGGCCACTCTTCAGGACAGCCCTCCATGCCTCTGCCACCTCCACCTTGAAACTGCTTTCTTACACTTTCCAGGGTGTTCTCAAATGCACCTGGGAGGTTGGTTTTCTTCAGGTATAGGGAGCCCAACAGATCAGGAAATTATTGCCTTTTGAAAGATAGCTTGCTATTTTCAGACCCCAGGAGAAGAGGGCGTGCTTCCCATCCAGGTCAGCAGGGTCAGGCCATCAGGAGGAGCCACAGGAAGCATCGCCCGGGGCCTTTGCTGTGACCTCAGAGGGAATGGGTGGCACGGCAGGGGATATGATTTAGGACCAGCCAGTCTGAATCATGTCAGCGGGACTCCAGGCTTCCCTGGTTGTCCAGTGTCTGGGCCTAGGGTGGTGATTTGGGGCAGGAGAAACCGTGGCTTGGAGGGCGAGAGTGAGGGAAAGGTGGGTGGGGTGTGCCCGGGGACTGGCAGTGTTGGCAGTAGGACGTATCCATACCGATCTGCAGCATCCTCAGTTCCTGCCTCCTCAGAAGAAAGAGTTCCACTGAGGGGCACAAGGCAGAGGGAGAATGAGACTGAGGCAAGTTTCACAGCAGAAGTAGGTTATTAAAAGCTTTAGAGCTGGAATGAAAGGAAGGAAAGTATACTTCGAAGAGGGCCGAGCAAGCAGGCGACTTGAGAGTCAGGCAGGCAACATGCATGAGGCGTGCTGATTGGCCTTTGACTTGGTTGTGTGTGTGTGTGTGTGTGTGTGTGTGTATGTGTGTGTATGTGTGTGTGTGTATGTGTGTATGTGTGTGTGTGTATGTGTGTGTATGTGTGTGTGTATGTGTGTGTGTGTGTGTATGTGTGTGTGTGTGTGTGTGTTTTGAGACGGAGTTTCACTCTTGTTGCCCAGGCTGCAGTGCAATGTCACAAACTTGGCTCACCGCAACCTCTGCCTCTCGGATTCAAGCCATTCTCCTGCCTCAGCCTCCCAAGTAGCTGGGATTACAGGCATGCGCCACCACACCCGGCTAATTTTGTATTTTTAGTACAGCCTGGGTCTCTCCATGTTGGTCAGGCTGGTCTCTCACTGGTCGGACGGGTCTCAAACTCCCGACCTCAGGTGATCCACCCGCCTCGGCCTCCCAAAGTGCTGGAATTACAGGCGTGAGCCACCATGCCCGGCCTGACTTGGGGTTTTATACACTGGCATATTTCCCTGATTCTTCCCTTGGGGTGGGCCGTGCGCATGCACAGTGACCTACCGGCACTCGGGAGGGAGCATGCGCAGTGTGTTTACTGAGTTGGACGCATGCTCCGTTGAGGCGGTCTTCCCTTATCAGCCCAATGTGCCTGGCAGGTCATACGCCAGTTAAACTCCGCCATTTTGCCTCTTAGTGCACACATGTGAGCCCACTTGCCCAACTCCTGAAATCTTATCCGGAAGCTGCTCATCACCAGCTTCAGGTGTTCCTGTTTATGGGAAGACTTCCTTTCCCTGGTGCTGGCTGCAACCAGTTATTTAGAGAGACAGTTACCAACTGCCTGACCATCACCTATTGTTGGTCACCTGCTCACAACTGTCACAGTTCGTCTGCATATGAAAGGCATGCTCACAGAGGAGCCATTTGAGGTCTCTAGGAATTAACCAGCCCGGGAAGGAGCAGGCTGTCTCTAGCCAACAAGGCTTCCAAGATGTCAAAGTGTCATAAACTATAGAAAATAAAAAGTATGTTTAGTGCCCAGGGATGCTGAGAGGCAGTGGAGTAGAGTCCGTCAAGGAAATAGATTCACAGTCCTGGGCTAAACCCCTGGGCAACTCACGGCACCTGCCTGAGCCACAGTTTCCTTATCTGTAAAATCGACAACTGTTAGTCACTCTTTCAACAGGCAACTGTTTAGAAGGACAGATGCTGGGCCTGCCAAGGTCATTGGTGGGTTTAGAGAGATAGTGAATAGTGCCTGGCACACGAGAGGTGCCCAGTGAATGGCAGTTGGCGTCCTTGGGCCTCAGCTCCAGGGAGCAGCAGAGAAAGATTGGTGTGGAAGGGTGGGGTCTAGGGCCATTTCCTTGGCTGTTTGCAGCCCTTGAAGCAGAGGCTGTGGGTGAACGGAACCCTCAGGAATGTTCTTGGAACTTGGAGTTGCTGCTGGACAAGGGCTGGCATGGATGCAGCTCAGTAGCCGGGAGCCCCAAGGAGTCTGAGGTGTATTTGGAGGCCAGGCCTTGGAAGGTGCCAGGGTTTCCGGCAGAGCACTGGCACAAGTGACCATTCAACTCAGGGACTCGAGACAACGGGGCACTGAAGGGGAAACCCTGGGCTTGTCCAGCTGTGGATAAACAAGGACTTTGAATCCTGGGAGGAAGGGAATCAAGCAGCTGCCGGCAAGGAGCCTCTGAGAAGCCAAATTAGAATCAGGTGCTGGCCTGAGACACATGGAATTTCCTGGACCCTAGGCTAGCAATGGCTGTTTTTACCAAAGACACATTCTAAGGAGTGAAGCCAAGGGCTTCTGCCTGAGAGGTAGAGCATGAGAAGGAACACACAAGACCCCTCAAAGAATTCATGCTGGGAAGGGAGGCTGTGTGGTGCAGTGAGGGAGGCAGAAGGACGGAGCTTTTTTTTTTTTTGGAGACGGAGTTTCGCTCGTTACCCAGGCTGGAGTGCAATGGCGCGATCTCGGCTTACTGCAACCTGCGCCTCCCAGGTTCAGGCAATTCTCCTGCCTCAGCCTCCTGAGTAGCTGGGATTACAGGCACGCGCCACCATGCCCAGCTAATTTTTTTTTTTTTGTATTTTTAGTAGAGACGGGGTTTCACCAAGTTGATCAGGATGGTCTCGATCTCTTGATCTCGTGATTCACCCACCTCGGCCTCCCAAAGTGCTGGGATTACAGGCTTGAGCCACCACGCCCGGCCAAGGATGGAGCTTGAATCCGGCCTCCACTTCTCAGTGGCTGTGTGACCTCTGGCAAGGCCGAGTTCTCTGAGCCTCAACTTTCCCAGTGGCAAAATGGGGACCATGATACTCACCCTGCAGCACTCCCATGAGCCCCCAGCGTTGACTTATTCTTTAGGTAGACACAGAACCTGGGGCTCAGGAGAGTGTCTTAATTTTATAAATTCCTTTAAAATCTAGAGGAAAGAAAAGAATATGTAATAATAAATCCAGCTTGGATTATATTTTTCTTTATAACAACGTAGTTGTCAAAAATAACCGTGTGGATACAGATATAAATATAAATATATAGCAGAAAGACGCCTACAAGGCAAAAGTGCTTGGGGCCCATAAGAGCCATGACCAGGCCCTGAAAGCCACTGGCACATTGTGGGTGCCCAGGGTTCACTGCTGAGCACCTATTCTGGGCCAAATACTATTCTCAGTGTTAGAATAGAAGGGTGCATCGCCCAGTGTCTGCCTACAAAGAACCATCAGGGTAGACATCCTTGCAAACAGGCAACTAGGGCACTGTGAGCTAAAGAGTATGAGACGTAGAGTCATTGGCTTTCCTCTGCCCTCCTGCTGTGGGCACCGAGTGCTCTCTGTCCAGGAATTTTTTCTTCCTGAAAGCTTCTTACATCTTTTATCGAAGGCCATGTCTAGTTTACATCAAGTCCTGCTTCTCCACGTGTGCCGCCAAATCTCCATTCAAGAATCCTGGCCATTCTCTGGTCCCTTTTAGCCATTTTGCCTATGTGGTGAGTATGTCTGGGGGGTTTGTGGCTAAAAGTGCACTGGTGGTCGGGACAGTCTCCCAGCAAATGCTTCCATTATTGCCCCTCTGCCTCCAGAGACCTCAGGGGATCTGTAGTTTTTTTTGCCTCATCTTTTGTGGCTAGACTCACCTTGTTTATTGCCCACCAGGACAGAGAGTGGAATAGGCAGGCCCTGGTGGGGAGCCAGGGTGGGATCTGAATGGGCCGTGGGGGCATTGCCTGATAGACCTGTTGTGAGATGTGTTTTCTCTTCCAGAACCCCAGAGATGAAGGGCCTTCTCCCACTGGCTTGGTTCCTGGCTTATAGTAAGTGGTGGCCCCACAACCTCTGAATTAACTTCTACCCCATGAGAGTAATTGGGTAGTGAAAAGGACACCTGACGTTGAGGTGGTAGAGACTTGGGTTTGAATCTCGGCTCTGCACTGACTGCATAGACTTCAGCAAGAGCCTTTATTCCTCCAAGCCTCTGCTTCCTCATCTGACATGGGCTAATGCAGTCCATGGGTGGGGCTGTGGCAGGGTCCTAGGAGATATCATACCTCAGCTCTGTAAAGGTGGTGGATGCGGAGGTTATGTGGCTGGCAAATGTAGGAGGCAGATGTTCTTCCTCATATGCAAATAAAATAAGGTTAAAAAAAATCCCCAAATCAATCAAAATTAAAATCAAAGCTCATATTTAAATATTCCAACCTACGATTCCTGGGTCATTCTCAGCTCTGGCCTGTCCAGCTGGGAGGTGACTGTTCAGATGGCTTTAGTCCTACCCTGCAGCCCCGTGACCATATATACAACCCCCTGACAGACTGTCCTGCCCTTTAATGTCTTGCCAGGTGCCTGGAGACCCCAGGAGGAGCTGGAGGCCTGGGGCAAGGAGAGAGCAGGGGGCCTTGTGCTCGCTGTGAAACCCTGGACAGGGCACCTTTTCCCTCCAAACCTCAGTTTCCCATTTGTAAGATGAGGGAAGTGCCTTCAGCAATTTCTAAGAGTCCCATCCTGCTTTTAGATTCTCTGCTTTATGTTCTAAAAAGTGTGAGGGGAGGGGAGTGGTGAGGAAGAGGAACGTATTGCCAAGAGAGACAGGAGGCTCCTGTCTGCCTGCTTCATGAAAATACCTTATGAATTACACCTTATATGTCATGGTCACTTACTATGTGCCTGTCATCATGCTCAAAACTAACATACTTGATGTTATTTTAACCCTCATGACAACTCCAAGATGTAGCTGCTAATTTTAGGTCCCCATTTTCCAGATGATGAAACTGAGGCCTGACTCCATTCAATACCATACTTTGAATTAGTGGCAGAGTCAGGATTTGAACCCAAGTCTGCTCATGTTGCAATTCCAAATTCCTAACCAATTCTCAATACTGCTTGCATGTCCCCTCCCACTGATTGAGAGAATTAAAAAGAGACACGCAGGTCCCTCCAAGCCCCGGGTGGGAGAAAGGGTAGGAGGTGCTGGGCAGTGGGCCTAAGGCAGGGCTGGGCTACCAGGGTGTCACCTGGGAACATGGGCTGTCTTCCAGGTGTGCCTGCTGTGCAAGGGGGCTTGCTGGACCTAAAATCCATGATCGAAAAGGTGACAGGGAAGAACGCCCTGAAGAACTATGGTTTCTACGGCTGTTACTGTGGCTGGGGCGGCCATGGGACCCCCAAGGATGGCACCGATTGGTGAGCTGATTGCTATAACTGCCCTTGGGCTCCAGGGTCTGCACCCACGTTTTCTTATTCAATTCCGTATCAGTTCTGGAAGATGAGTATTAAAGTGCCATTTTATAAATAAGAAAACTAAGTCTCAAAGAATTTAGCTGGCCATCCCAAGATCTCAGTGGCCTACAGTGTCAGTTGGTCTACTGTGGCATAACAAGTGGTCCTAATGTAGTAGCTTAAACAGCACTGATCATTTACTTTGCCTGTGAATCCTCCATTTGGGTAGGGTTTGTGGGCGTGGCTTGTCTCAGCTTCAGCTTGGACAACTGGGGCTGGACAATCCACCTTCCTGATGACCCACTCCTACGGCTGGCAAGTTGTCAGCATCTGCTGGCCTAGGAGTGGGCCAGAGGCCTCAATTCCTGTCACTTAGGCCTCTCCCAGGATGTTTGGGATTCCTCCCACCATGGTGACTCTTGGGTTGCAACAGTGAGTATCCCGAAACTGCAAGACTAAAGGGTATGGTCTTTTACGGCCAGCCTCAGAAATTCCACTGTGTCGCTGACACTGTACTCTTGGTCAGGGCAGTCTCAGAGCCTTTAAGAGGGAGGGGACCTAGATTCCACCTCTTGATCGGGAAGTGCTAGAGTTCTAGAAGAATGTGTGAAATGGGAGATTCTGTTCCTTGGAAAACATACCCAACTGGGTTAACAATTCTGATACTGCTAGACATATATAAAGGAAAGGGATGATGAAGCAAAGCAAGGACAGATGGTTGGGGCCAAGTTTCTCACTGTTGGAGTGGGATAAGCCGGGGCAGGAAGCCAGAATGATCCATGTGAGTTAGAGACCTCACCATGTACTCCGATTTAGCTTATTATGGAAGCAGATGTTTACATGTAGAAGTGTGCACAGATACCAGTATGCAGAGATATCATGGATATATGAGTATCATACGAATATAAGATGTGAGTAATAGGAGAAAATGGGTGTTTCCTCTGTAAGATCTTCTCCGTTTTTCTGTAAACCAACAATGTGCAATTTGCTACACCTAACACAGTCGTCCCTTGGACTGGTTCCAGGACCCCTGTGAATACTGAAATCTGCAGATGTTCTAGTCCCTGATATTAAATGGCATACTATTTGCATATAATCTGTGTGATCATATACTTTTTTTTATACACATGGGAAAAAGAAACATCTTTTTGCTGTCAGTGGAGAAGGCCTAAAAGAAATGACACCCCAGTAGCAACAAGCACACTTAATGCCTACTCTGGTTTCCAATGTTATTCTTCAATAAAAGAACCTTTCCAAGACACACACACACACACACACACACACACACACACAAACACACACACAACCAGGGTTCCTTGAAGAAATGGCCAATTCTAGGACGAAGGCAGGAAATATGCAAGATGAGCCTGGAACTTCTTTTAGTGACAAAAAGTAAGGAAGTGCTCAAACAAAAACAAAACGAAAGCCCACATCGATGGCAATGTGACAGGAGGTACATGTGCTGACTGAAAGAGCCCCCAGGAGCCAAGACTGGAACAATTTAGCAACAAAATAACCCCAAACTCCAGTCTCATGATGAGAAAAAAGAAAATCAGACAAATCCCAATAGTGGGGCATTTTATAAAATATCTAACTAGTATGCCTCAAAACAGTCAAGAACGAGGAAAGTGTGAGGAACTGCCACAGACAAGAGGAGTCTAAAGAGACAAGACAATGGGTCAGGTGCAGTGGATGGCTCACACCTGTAATCCCAGCACTTTGGGAGTCAGAGATGGGCTGATTATCTGAGGTTGGGAGTTCAAGACCAGCCTGACCAACATAGAGAAACCCCATCTCTACTAAAAATACAAAATTAGCCAGGCATGGTGGCGCATGCCTGTAATTCCAGCTACTAAGAAGGCTGAGGCAGGAGAATCACTTGAACTCGGGAGGTGGAGGTTGCTGTGAGCTGAGATTGCTCCATTGCACTCCAGCCTGGGCAACAAGAGCAAAACTTCATCTCAAAAAAAAAAAAAAAGAAAAAGAAAAAAAAAGAGAGACAAGACAATGAAATGTAACATGCGATCGTTGGACAGAAAAAGGACATTGGTAAAAATGAGGGAATGCTGAATCAATTATGACTTTTTTACAATCAGTGAGATAGTAACGATGTATTACTATTTAGTGAATAATTATTGTTAATAATATATCAATATTGGTTCGTTAATTCTAACAAGGGTATCATACTAATGTAAGATGTTAGTCATAGGAGAAATTAGGTGTTTCCTCTGTAAGATCTCAGTTTTTCTGTAAACCAAGAAAAACTTTTATATGCAATCTGCTACACCTAACATACAGTCGTCCCCTGGACTGGTTCCAGGACCCCTGTGGACACCAAAATCTGCAGATGCTCCAGTCCCTGATATAAAATGACATAGTATTTGCTTATAACCTATGTGATTGTATCCTCCCCCCAACCCTTTTTTTTTTCTTTGAGACAGGGTCTCACTCTGGTTGCCCAGGCTGGAGTGCAATGGTGCAATCTCAGCTCACTGCATCCTCGACCTCCTGGGCTCAGGTGATTCTCCCACCTCAGCCTCCTGAGTAACTGGGACTACAGGCATGTACCACCATGCCTGGCTACTTTATTTTTATGTATTTATTTTTAGTAGAGACAGGATTTTGCCATGTTGCCCAGGCTGGTCTCCAACTCCTGGACTTTAGCAATCTGCCTGCCTCGGCCTCCCAAAATGCTGAGATTATAGGCATGAGCCACTGTGCTGGCTGTGATGGTATACTTTAAATCGTTTCTAGATTGCTTATCATAGCTGATACAATGTAAATGCTATGGAAGTAGCTGTTGTAGTGTTTGGGAATTAATGACAAGAAAAAAGTCTGTACACGTTTAATACAGACACAAGAAAATAGGCCTACGTACATTTTCCATCCATATTGGTTGATCTACAGGTGTGGGACCTATGATATGAGAAGTTTATTTTTGGTTCACATAATAGTTCAGTATGAATCACACGTTGGCTCCTCCCATCTTGTGGTTCTGCCATCCCCTGTGGCCTCAGAATCCTTTACTGGGTCATCTCCATCCACCTGAAGGATGGAGACAGAGGGACAGTGGAGGAAAGTGTGGGAGGTTTGTCTGGGCAGGTCTGGAGGTAGAGTGCATCAATTCCTCCCACCTCTCCTGGCAGGGATCAAGTCATGTGGCCACACCTACCTGCAAGGGAAGCTGGGAAATGTAGTCTAATCATGAGACCAGGAGGAAAACAAGGGTCCATGACCTGCTGGCTGGAAATGAGGAGCAGGAAATTACTCAGGCACACTACCAGATCTTCTCTGCCACATTGCTTCCCCCAAGGTGGCCTCTGCTAAAGTGACATGGTTGAATTTTTGCTCCTATTAGGGACGGGGTCAGGAGGGCACCCCCTCCCACTCAGGATCTAAGTCTCTTGCATGGACAGGTGCTGTTGGGTGCATGACCACTGCTATGGGTGGCTGGAGGAGAAGGGCTGCAACATTTGGACACAGTCCTACAAATACAGATTCGCGTGGGGCCTGGTCACCTGTGGTAAGCCTGGGGCTTCCTGTTTGGGCCATTGGAAGAGCACCTGACTTTAAGTTCAGTTGCCCTAGAGGACAGTGAGCCTGTATCTTGTTGGGGAAGGTGGGGTTGGGTGCCAAACTGGGATGAGAGGGGAAGGATTATTGCAGCTGTATCAGACCCCCGGGGTAGGGCTGAAACATCTTAGCATCCACCCCGTGCAAGGGCTTGACATGCTTCCTTTTTCTTGATTCTTGATCCCCAAATACCTGTAGAGTAGGTTTAGTCTCCTCCATTTTAGACATCAGGAAATGGAAGCTTAAAGGCCTGTCAGTGCACATAGCAGGATTCAAGCTCAGGGCCTGGGGATGGTTTCTGCTCTGTGGCTGCCTCTCATTCTGGAGGAACTCATTTTTCTACCAGGAAATTGAGGCCCAGAAAGGTTAGGAGACTGTCCCAAAGTCACACAGCACGTCAACAGTAGAAGAAGGTTTGACCATCAGTCTGGGAGTCCCCCAGAGGAAGGAATGTGCTTCCTTAATGAGACTGGGAACTCCCTGAGGGCAGGAGCTGTCTCCTGGACTGAAGCATCACCCTGAGCAGCCGCTGTGCCCCTTCCATCAGATTATCCATTCCCCCGGTTTAGGAGCTGTGCCTCCTTCATCAGGCTGAGATCTCCTCGGAGCAGGAGGTCCATGGGGTCTCTGCTGAGATGGAAGTGATCAGTCAGTCAAGCACGCTCTTCCCACTGTCATTCTGCTCCTGGTGTTCTGTTGCAGAGCCGGGGCCCTTCTGTCGTGTGCAGCTCTGTGCCTGTGACCGGAAGCTCGTCTACTGCCTCAAGAGAAACCTATGGAGCTACAACCCACGGTACCAGTACTTTCCCAACATCCTCTGCTTCTAGGCATCCCCAGCAAGCTCCTTCCAGACTAAGCATTTGCTCTGTTCTTCTGCAACGCGGAGTTCCTATTCTGCTGGGTTCCTGAGAGAGGCTCCTGCATTGCAGACCTCAATCCTTCCTGAAGCTTCGAGGACCCCCAGGACCACACCCTCCAGCGAGTCCTAGGAGAGTGACTCTAGTCCTAGGACTTGGTAGGGTTCCAGGACCTCCACTTCTCAGGGCAGCCCCTCTGGTGCCAAGAGCTCTCCCCCAACTCAGGGTTGGCTGTGTCTCTCTTCTCTGAAGACCGCATCCTGGCTCCAGCTGGAACACTTCCCTGAGATGCACTCACTTCTCAGCTTCTGTGAGCAGATTATCACCACCACCCTCCAGAGAATTTCTACTCAAGAAGAGCCAAATCGACTCTCTAAATCTGGTGCACGGATATTAAATAAAATTCCTTCTCAAGGCTAATAAAAACCACATTGGCATTTCCCTCTGCTGTGGGGGATCACTGGTGCCTCTTTCTCTGCCACTGGGGCAATAAACCTGAAGTTATCCACATTGTCTCAGAGACAGAAGGGAAGATTCGTAAATGCAGGGTTTTCTGGGTTGAGTTTCAGGCTTTCTCTTGGGCTCATTTCCTTAAACCTTGGGGGCCTCTCCAGCCCAGTGTTGGGTCTCATTCTTCCTTGATGGGGTGGGGGAAAGATAACTGGTAACTATGATAGCTTCTGCTTTCAGGTCAGAGAGGGTGGCATTCAAGTCCCAGCACTGGCTTCTCCAGCTGTGTGGTCTTGGGCCCATTACTGAACCTCTCTGACATTCAGTCTCTTTGAGAAAGAAACTGTCTTGTTCCTTGCAATGTAAAAGGAGGCTTCTAAAGCTCACCTTGATGCTGATATGGGGGATGCTGAGGTTCTGGGATTTCACACAGCAGGAATTCTTAAAAAATTGCTGTTGGTTATGGGGTCTTTTTTTTTTTTTTAAAGTAAGGACATTAAAAACAACTCATCTATCAGTTCATAAAAGAAAGGGTGTTTTGCTACCAAGCCTGCAGGAAGAAAGGATGTATCCAAAACAAACGAGCATCCTTCCAACCTTCCAAGAAAGGACCTATGGCTTCTTTATTCTGACGTACCCCAAAATAAGCACATGATAAACAGGGTCTATGTTTAAACACTCTAGTGTTGAATATTTTCCAAATAAAATTTAATTTTATGAGATTACCCTGAATGCACCAGTGTTTTCAAAAAGTTTGATTTAGACTCCGTGTCTATATTTGACAATGCCGCACAGGGAGGGGCTTCAATGCCGAATTGGCTCACGAAATATTTAAAATCAAAGCCATTTCCATGATCCAATTTTGAATGGGTATGTGGGGAAACTGAAGGCTTCACTCTAATGCCATTTTCCTTCGATCATGATATTGTGATGATAGAATAGAGAACCCAGTCCACACTTCTCCCTTTGCCCATGAGGGTCAGGTGGCAGCCAGGGCAGTGTTTTGCTGGTAAGTTCTGCAGGAGGGTTGTGGGCAGGCCCTTCTCATTGGCACATTCCAGCTCAGAGTCCCAGCATGCACCCAGGAGAGGGATGCTATGAGGCTATGATGGCAACACCACCGGCTGGTGTGTGTTTGAGCTGTAAGGAACCATGGAGAACCTTCATTTTTCTATCAGGAAATTGAGGCCCAGAAAGGTTAGGAGACTGTCCCAAAGTCACACAGCACATCAACAGCAGAAGAAGGATTTGACCTCAGATCTTAGCTTTAAACCCTGGGCTCTGGCCAGTATTCTACATTCCCTTCAACCCCGGTCCACAAAAGGAGCAGTTTGGGGACTCACGCACATTTGGGATTTGTTGGGGGAGCCCCTGGATTCCAGCTGAGGGCCAGCTCCGTGTCTTCTCTGCTCTAACTGCGTCTTTGGATTCTGGAGGCTGTCCCTGGAGGGGGGTCAGTCTGTCTGGGGCTCTGGGCTTTATCCTCAGTGGAGAAGATCCCATTGCTGTCTTCCACCTTGGTGGCTGTGAACAGCTCTGGGGGAATGAGGAGAGCTAAGGGAGCCCCTAAACTTGTGGAGAGGTTTCTCCTTGACTGTTGCATTTCCAGATCCCTTGGTTGGCAGGAGAACCGTGAGGGAGGTCATCCTATTTTAAGAGAGCTAGTGAAACATACAGACCAGATTGCAAATGCCTCCCCAGCTAGATCTTCATACAAACTTAATGGATAGATTGCCCTACACATACAGATCCTTTCCTGTCACCTGAACTGGGTTTCAGGTACAAATGCAAGCCTCCAAATGTAAGTAAAATGATCTCTGTAAGTGTATGCACAGAGGGGTTGGGCGGCGGGGGGAGCTCCCTTGTAGTCGTTACCAAACTGAAAAGGTATCAAAGGTAAAGCCGGCTGGTCAGGATGGAGGGGAGGAGGACAGGGCTAAGGTGGGCTGATGAAGTTGGAGTTTGTTTGTTTGTTTGTTTGTTTGTTTCCTTTTCCTTTCTTTCTCTTTCTTTTTCTTTCGTTATTTCTCTCTTTCTTTCTTTCTTCTTTCTTTCTTTCTTTTTGAGGTGGAGTTTTGCTCTTGTCACTCAGGCTAGCTGAGTGCAATGGCACAGTCTCGGCTTACGGCAACCTCCGCCTCTTGGGTTGAAGTGATTCTTCTGCCTCAGCCTCCTGAGTAGCTGGGATTACAGGCATGTGCCACCACACTCGACTAATTTTGTATTTTTTTAGTAGAGACAGGGTTTCTCCATGTTGGTCAGGCTGGTCTCGAACTCCCGACCTCAGGTGATCCACCCGCCTCAGCTTCCCAAAGTGCTGGGATTACAGGCGTGAGTCATGTGCCTAGTCTCCATATAGACATTATTAACTGCCCAGTGAGGCTGCTGTTTTCATCCCTATGTGAGGGGTGGGAACTGAAGCCCTGGTAAGTAAAGTGTTTTGCCTGAGGCCACACAAGTAATGAGGAAGAGAGGTGGGAAGGAAGCAGGCTTCCGATCCCAAAGCCATGTTCTGTGGTCTCTTTTGTTTTCAGAGACAGAGTCTCACTCTGTCACTTAAGCTGGAGTGCAGTGACATGAACATAACTCACTATAGCCTCAGACCCCTGGGCTGAAGGGATCCTCCCGCCTCAGCCTCCAGAGCTGCTAAGACTACAGGCATGCACCACCATACCTTGCTAATTTAATTTTTTTGTAGAGGTGAGGCTCTCGCTATGTTGCCTGCGCTGGTCTTGAACTCCTGGCCTCAAGTGATCCTCCCTCCTCTGCCCAAAACTGTGTTCTTAGTAGAACCGATGGCATCACACGGGGAAGCTTGGTGCTGGGGCCAGGTCTTGCAGCATGCACCGGGGAAAATATTTTGTTTTGTTCAGGGTGGATGTGGCAAGTTTGGGTTGCGTGACTTTAGCTAAACTATGTTTCCCAGAATTCCTTTCCCTGTAGAGCTCTGAGTTAGGTTCTGGTTAGCTGCTGTAGTTTGGAGCCCAAAGAGATGTTTTGTTGAGATTTGAAAGGCAGATGAGAAGTGCAGTCATATTCTCTTTATACTTGGGAGCAGGGCATGGGGTGTATGTGGCTCAGGCATGTGGATCATGGATCTGCTGGCTTGCCTTGCTGAGTCAAGCCTGGTGGATTTCTTCGTTCAACTTCTCTGCCTCTTGGGCCAGATGTGTGTTTAGCTCTGTAAGTAAGGGAGATAGCTTCCCCAGCAGGATGCACAGGCAGTGAAGCTAGGGTGCAAGGTATTGAGACCCACCTGGTTCTTGTTCGTTCTTTTGGGTTCCATGCATCCTCCCAGGTTCCAATTTGTCCTTGCTCTCCCCCACCCCTTCACAGTCATCTTCCGTTTCAGACTGTCTGCCCTGCTAACTTCAGGCTACAGCATCAGACACAGGAAAAGCAGCCTCCTCTGAAGGACTAAGCCAGCAATCCCGTCGGTACCAGGTCAAATCTCTACCAAAAAAGTATTGTTAGGCCGGACACAGTGGCTCATGCCTGTAATCTCAGCACTTAGGGAGGCCGAGGCAGGCAGATGGATCACAAGGTCAGGAGTTTGAGATCAGCCTGGCCAATATGGTGAAACCCCCGTCTCTACTGAAAATACAAAAAAAAAAAAAAAATAGGTGTGGTGGCGTGTGCCTGTAGTTCCAGCTGCTTGGGAGGCTAAGGCAGAATTGTTTGAACCTGGGAAGTGGAGGTTGCAGTGAGCCGAGATCATGCCACTGCACTCTAGCCTGGGCAACAGAGTGAGACTCCATCTCAAAAAAAAAAAGGATTGTTATATAAGAGTGCTTCTTCTGCCTTTTTGTCTGAACTCCCTGACCTCTATAGAATTTGGTACTAGATGCGGTTTCTGAGGGACAGAGCCTGAAGGATGGGCTCTTTGAATTGTGTCTGGCTTATCTGGAATTGGTTTTCTTATTTGACTAGATTTAAAGGCACACATGGCTGGTTTTTATTGGCAAGGGGGACATTGATTGACCACAGCCTGAAGAGATAAAACAGCTGCTTAAATGATCACCTGTGTACACACCTGTTCAAGAGTGACCAGTAGTTGATGGCACAGAGCATTTTAATGGAAACAAAATTATTATGGGTTGGAGAACTTGGAAAGAGATAGTGATGGGCTCAGGGCTTTAAAATCTCACTCAAGGTTCACAGACAGGGCCAGGCAGGAGGGATCACATTTATAATCCAGGTGCTTTGGGAGGCCGTGGTGGGAGGATTGATTGAGCCCAGGAGTTTGAGACTACCCTGTGCAACATAGTGAGACCCTATCTCTACAAAATAAAAATTTAAAAAGATCTGCATACAGGACATGAATGCTTCTTTGCCTGCCCGTATGGAAGACAGATGCCTGTTAGAGAAAGACAGTAGAGTGATGCAAACTTAATCAAGCAACCCCTCCAATTGCAGCTGCTGTGGATATTGTTGCTAGAGTGAATCAGCACATCCTCGGCACCTGTTTTATAATTATTCCACTGCAGAATGACTTTTTCCTTATACCTACTAGTAAAACTATGAGAAGCATTTGCTCTCAGCTTGCAGGGACAGCAATACACTTACAATTTCCAACTGCAGGGCTCCATCAACTCTCCAGCTCTATGCCATTATCTAGTCCAGAGGGACCTGGATTATCTTTGCACCCCCACAGGACATCAGCATGGGTGATGACATGGAAGACCCGTACACACCTTAGGGGCCTGCCACTCCATCGGCATTTTTCAGGGGTCCTTTAGTCTGGGGCATGTTGAGATATCCCTTAGAGAAGGTAGGACAAGTAACAGCATCTGGCCCTCCCGTCTATTGAGAAGGAAGCACAGTGCCTTGTGGGCACTTGAGATTTTAGCGACGTAGCTCACGTTTCAGGTCAAGGCACCACGGAAGTACCATTTACCAGTGGTATCAATGAAGTACCACTTAAACCCACTTAGCAATCGACCTGAACAGTTGCCTGTTTTGAGTGGGGTTCAGAACAAAAGGTTATGCAACTGGTCCAGGCCGCCATGCCAGTGGCTCTGCCACTTGGGTGGTATGGCCCAGCAGACCCAACAGTGCTTGACGTGTGTATGCACACAGAGATGCTTCATGGAAGCTCAGAGGGGCCTCTGTGGGTAAAGTATGGGGCGGACTTTAAGGGTTTTGGAGTAAAGCCATGCTGCAGAGGACTCTTCTCCTTTTGAGAAACAGCATCTGGCTTGCTAACAGGTCTCGGTAGATACTGAATGCTTGACCTTGGGTTACCAAGTTATCATGAGACCCGGGTTGCCGATCATGAACTTGTGGGAAGAAAGTTGCCCAGGTGCCAAGGCAAGAGTCTGAAGGCACAATCTGTCCCGATACAGTAAATAACTGATTACTTAGTTTTAGCAATGATACCAAATATATTTGGAAACAATCACATAGTCAATTTTATAATCAGTCTTAGTAAATCATTATTCTTTATTATTAATCTTTGCTTTAGTATTATAGCATAAAAACATTTTAGTCTTATAGTATAGAAACAACCAGGTGAAATATAATCAGGAACTGAGGGACATTGTGGGAAGGGATCATGAGACGGGAGTGAGAGCCTTGTGGTAGCATCAGTGCCTGGGAAGGCTCCTGCTACTTAGCAGGCCGTGAAGGGGAGTTTCCCTTTCACTGGGGGAGTTCAGAGAACACTCTGCTCTGCCCAGCTCTTGAGGAAGGCCTGACATTAGCCAGGCCAGCCCGCAGAAATCCAGGGGCTTAAATGCCTCTCTGTGGTGCTGAGCTCCGATGGTCACCATCCTTGTCCACTTTCATATTCCACTTTCCCACCTGGCTCTCCTTTTAGGTTCTTAGAAGTTGTGAGAAGTAGCAAAAGCCTTTGATCTTTCTGAGAAGTGTGAAGAAAAATGCTGACATATTTGCCTCTCTCCCTTGCAGCAGCTACCTGAAAGTGAAGGGCCCCCTGTTCTGTAAGCATGTGATTTGCTTGACCCTATCAATCATGTCAGATGATTCACTCTCCTTACCCTGCCTTCCTGCCTTGTATACAATAAATATCAGCGCATCCAGGCATTCGGGGCCTCTACTGGACTCCATGCCTTGGAGGCAGTGGTCCCCCGGGCCCAGCTGAATTCTTCTCTTATCTCTGTGCCCTGTGTCTTTCTTTCCTGTGATCTATCTCTCTGCTCACAAAAGAACACCCACTAGACCCTGCGGGCTGGACCCTGCAGAACTGGGTGTTAACAGGCCCACCAAGACAAAGTTTGACATGCATGGCAACAACTGCATAGACAAATGAAAATGGTCTGCATGAAACTGGGCTTTGATAGCTTCTGAAGGCCCAAGTAAGTTGTGTGAGCATGCCCATGGCCCCAGTGCCTGCCACTGCCTCCTCCTTCACCTGTACCTACGAGTTCATGGTGCGTTCCCTATGACCAGTTGCGGGAGAAGCAAAAGACCCAGGCCTGTTTTACAGATGGTTCTCCACATAAGGTACCATTCCCTAACGGTGGACGGCAGCAGCAGCATTGCAGCGCCGCCTGGGGTACTGCTGTTCACATAAGGTGTATTCATGTTGTAAACCTTATATCGCAATATTCAAGTCAGAGAATATCGAAAGGAATTGTCACTCAACTAGAAATGAACATTGTCTAAAGACAGATAAAAGCATTTTGTATTCTCTGTCCACTTTGGGGAGAGGCTAGCTTGATTTAGGTTACGTACAGGGAAAATTGCATCATGTTAGGCAGAAAGATGACCTTGCCTTTATTTGGAAGAGGTGCGTATGGGTGCCAAGTCAACAAGGGGTGGACTCTTGGGGGTTTGCATTATTTCACTTAACTAAGCTGAAGGGAATTCATTTTCTAGAATTCCCTTCCCTGCAGAATTCCAGGTTAGCATGGGTCTCAAGAGCTGTTTTGAATAAGATTTGGAAGCTGGCATGGAGTAGCTGAATTTTTACAATCTCCTAGTCGGAGCAGGGCATGAAATGCTGTCGCTGCCAAGGCAGCCTGGTCCTTACGTGCTGGCTCACTGTGCTGGTGCGGGGAAGCACTCGGAGCTGTAGCAGCTCTAGGTCCTGGCAGTGCATCTTCAGCTCCTCCTACTTCGGAGCCAGGAGCATACCTGGTTCAATGATGAAGGGCTCTGGGTTCCCTTGGAAGACACTGCGTTGTCAACATGGAAGACTTGGGGTGGCGAGAGGCTGAAGGGTGTTCTTGTCTGTCCTTACAGGGCTCTACTCATCTTTGTGGTTCCACCCTGCCTTGCCACTTGGGGCATGGGACTGCAGGCTGTAGCACCAGCACAAACAGAAACAGCCCCACCCACAGTTTTATTGGCTCCCATCATCACAGTAAGCTAAATCCCTGTAATGCATCCCTTATTTTATATATAAGTATCTCCTATCAGTTCTGTTGCTTATATCAAATTCTGGTTGGTACAGGCTTCCCAGTGCCTGTATCAACATGCCAGCATGCTTGGCACATAGCAGGTGCTTGGAAAATGTTCGTTGAATGAATAAATGAATGAATGATTGAATGAATAAGTAAATGACTGAGATGCAGCTCCTATTCTCAGGGAACTCACATACCAGTGTGGGAACAGAGAGAACTGATGAGTTGGGCGGATGATACAGTGATTGTGGGATTTTGACATCTGCAGTGGGCAGTCTGGATGAGAGCTGGGCTCACTGGTGACCTCCCTGTCACTGAGGTCTCCCTGGGCTGGGCTTGGTTGGGTTAGGGTGAGAGGAGAGACCCCCTCACTTCCTTCAATTTCACCTCCTCCCTCCCCCTCTTCCAGATGGGAAGGAGGGTGAAGAAGAAAAAAAAATGAAATAAAATACCAAACAGTGGGGAAAACGACTCCCTTTTCGGCTCCCAGCATCTCTGCTATCTGTTAACCTTGAAAGAGCTGCAAATGAATGTTACCTCTGCAGGCTGGTGCCCAGCACTGGTTCATGCCCCCACATCTCCACAGACCAGGCTCCCTCCTGGAAACACCTCTGCCAACAAACCCCTTGTTGCTTTCGTCTTGTCTCTGGAAGCCCCCTCCCCTGTTAGTCACCACTCACGCTGCATATGAATTAGCAAATCAATAAAGCCAAAAGATTGTAAGGTTGGATGTCCAGCAAATGGACAATGACATAGTTCCACCTCAGTTTCCCCTTTAGTGTTGTAAGCCTATAAAAGGGGAAATAAGCTGCAGCTCGGGGAGCTCCGTGAATGAGCCTGTAGCCACACACCCCCAGCTCCCAGCCGAATAAAAAGCCGCTTCCTTCCTCAGTTCGGTGTTCTAGAGGTTTGTTCCCTGCCACTTCTGCTTCAAGGGGATGGGCATTGCATTAGGACTGGCATGCTAGATGATGTCCTCAGGGGGCTGGGAGTCAGTAACTCAGCCCCCCAGTGTCCCACAGGGAAGAGTGGTTTTCCCACATGCTGCTGAAAATGAGGTTCCAACTGTTGTATGTATTATCCCGGTGCTGCCGCAGACACAAGGCCAACTTCAGGGTACACTTGCAGATCTGCTTCTGGCACTTGCTCCCAGGACCTGGACCAGCCAGAGAAGAAATCTGGAGTTCTCACTTCTGGCCAGACACACAGACCATCCTACCTCTACCCAGACCCAGGTGTCAAGACCTTCCCAGAATGGTGCCAGGGTCCTTTTTCCTGCTGAATTTAGAAAGCCACAACTATACAGTATCTTCCCTGGCAGGGATTTGTTATTATCAGTCAAGAATCTGCTAGTCACCTTCTCTTTCATAAACTCCTGTTGCATCACCCACTCCTCTAAGGCCTTCAATGGCTCCCCATTGCCAAGCTCCTCGGCCTGACATTTAAGGTTCTTCGCTGTGGCTGCACTGCCTTTCCAATTTGAATTCCCAGTTATTCCCTACCTCCTAAACCTCCACTCCTCTGCTCTTGCCCTGGCTTTCCCACCCCTCTGCCCTTTCTCTTGCTGTTTCTTCCCCTTCCAGAATGTTCATCCCCTATCTCTGGCTACTAATTGCATTTTTAAAATCAGCAACAATAATAAGAGCTACAGTTTGACTGATTGTCTACCTGGTGCCAGGGTTTTTCCAGCAGGTTATCTCATTGAATTTTTCCAACAGCCAACAACTATGTGTAATCATCCCACTTAATGGGGGGGTAACTTTCACCTTGAGGCTGAATGTGTGCCCTAGGCCATGCAACCAGAGAAGGGCAGAGTGGGGATTTAAGCCTGGGTCCCTTTTGGGAAGAGAAGTTTAGACACAGACCTGAACAAAAGGAAGATGATGTGAAGACAGAGGGAGAAGATGGCCATCTAGAGACCAAGGTGAGAGACTTGGAAAAAGAGATCCACCCCCATGGCCTTCAGAAGGAACCAATCCAACTGATGCCTTGATTTTGGTCTTTTAGCCTTCAGAACTGTGAGAAAATAAATTTCTGTTGTTAACCTAAAAAAAAAAGGAAAACTTTTATTATTAGAGGTGGGAATGTGGGGAGTGGGGGCAGAACAGGTGGTGGCCCTAGGAGAGGGTCCCAAGGAGCAGAGGTTGGGGCTGTCTCAGTAAAGAGGGGCATGTCACGAATAGAGCCTCCACCCCCAGCAGGGGGTTCTTGGGCCCAGCCAAGCACTGGGCTGAAACGTGGAAACTAGGCCCAAGGCTGGGCCCGCTGGCACAGGGCCAAGGCATTACTGCTCTTACCACTGCCCGCTGTGCTTGGCACAGGGCCTGGCACAGAGGGAGCGTCCAGCAAATGTCCACAAGTTGAATCCCATGCATGCCTCTACATCACGTGTGGGAAGTAGAAAAGTTCCTTCTTAAAGTTTCCTTTCTTGTTAAAGAATAAGTGTGCTAATAACTTTGTTAAGCCCTATCCTATGTAGCTGTTAGACATGCCGTGCTTACAGGCACATAGTACCTTCTATGTCCTTGCTCTTTAACCAAGATGTCTGTGCTGGACGTGCTCACAGGCATGTCCCAGCTCTCAATTGCTTTTACCTGTTTAGAAAAGTTTTACGTTATTAACCAATCAGGTTTTGGTCTAGATTGTGAGGTCTGGTTCCAACCAATAGAGATAAGACACAGCAGTGAGGACGACCCCAAATGCGTAAGGGATAAGTTTACGTGTTTTCCTTTGTTCATTGTACTCTTGTTGCAAGATGGCTAGCAAGAGTACCCTTCCTATAATCCAGAAAGTAAAAATTGCATTGCTCAAAGATCCTTTGTTTCAGAGCTAATTTTTCTTTGTGGCACTGAGCATATATTTCCAACATCATGACTGCCATCAGTGGTGCCCAGAGGGTAGGGGTCACAGCTGTGTCTTCTGGGGAACCACACTCAGAAGTCATATTTTAGAACGTGAGAGGCAGAAGTCAGAATAATAACTCAATGCAAAAAACCTGGTTTGGGGGAAGCCTGGCCCCTAGGACTCCCACTGGGGCTCCTACTAGCCATAGGCATTTCAAGCATTTCTGAACTCCCTCAGAAGGACAGAATTAGACCCTCTCTAGCTGTGAGGTCCAGTCCAGTGTCTTGTACCCAAATCTTCCAAGTACTTCATACACACTCAGGTGGGCCAACATTCTCTTAACCACAGTTTTGGGTAACTAGAAGTATTAGAAACTAAATGCCAGGCTGTAGTCATGACTTTGCACAAGTACTGACCTTGGGCAGTCTCCCTACCCGTCATGGGCCTCGGCTTTTCATCTTTACAGAAGAATCGATAGATACTGTTTTAAAAACTGCAGTCCCCGTCCATTAGTGGGTCATGAACTCGGTTTAGAGGATTGCGTCTAGTATGTGTGCACGTGTGTGTGTTAATACATCACACGTAGTAAAGTGCTGCTTCAGCACATTGTGTGTCTATGCTGGCTGTGTGTGTGTGGGTTGGCTGGGTCCAGGTGTCAATTTTATTACCTTCTGTGGGTTGCCTTCAAAAGGATTTGAGAAGCACTCATTCCCATGACCTCTCAGGGCCCTTCTGGCTCTGAAGTTGCAGGTGTCCGAGTGACTTTAGTGTCTTAGCCTTAATTAAACAAACCCCCAACGGCTCTCCTGGGGCTCACTGTCTCTGGACATCTCTTTTCTCTTCAAACATTACATCAGAACTGGCTTCTGAGGCTGGGCGTGGCTGCTCATGTCTAAAATCTCAGTACTTTGGGAGGCTGAGGCAGGTGGATCACCTGAGGTCAAGAGTTCGAGACCAGTGTGGCCAATATGGTAAAACCTGGTCTCTATCAAAAATACAAAAATTAGCTGGGCGTGGTGATGGGCGCCTGTAGTCCCAGCTACTCGTAAGGCTGAGGCAGGAGAATTGCTTGAACCCAGGAGGTGGAGGTTGCAGTGAGCCAAGATCATGTCTCTGCACTACAGCCTGGGCGACAGAGCAAGACTCTGTCAAAAACAAACAAACAACAAAAAAACCCAAACAAACAAAAAGGCTTCTGGCCTGGGATCTCCAAGCCTCTGATGGTATCAGTCCTGAGGCGTTCACTAACCACCCAGCGCAGGGACTAGACACACAAGCACGGGTATTTGGCTCCTCTGTGGGGCAGACATCCAAGCCACTGAGTTTAAATTGTGCAGAGCTTGTGCTGTAAGGGCCTTAACATCAGATCAGGGCTCAGGTCCTGGCCCTGTGTGTTTCCTCACTGTGACCTCAGACAGGTGATTCCAATCCTCTAAGTCTCCGTTGTCTCTGCTGTAAGTGGGCTAATGAACCTTTCCTCACTAGGTTGTTGGGAATATTTGATGAGATGCTCCACCTAAAGCATCCACTGCAGGGCCCTATATACAGTGGGTGCTCAATCAATGGCACCTGTCATGGAAGAGAACCACCAAACCCAAGCCCAAGAGTTTTGACTCCAACCATCAGCCCCAAACCCAAGTCCCAGGGGCCAAGGCATGTGTCTGGGGAAGAAGGTGGCCCCTCTTCTCGTCTTCCCAGGCTGCCCCATGAGCACTCACTACATTGGATGTGGCCGCTGGTGATGCTGGAATTGTCTTGGTCCCACTTAGGGGAGCACTGGTGAGCTGTCAAGAGGGAGTGGCAGCAATCATGGGTGAGACGGCACCTGTGGGGAGACCCAAGCTGGGTCCGGGGCACACAGCCCTGCAGCTGGTCCCAAAGCAGTGCATCTCCACACAGTCAGCCTTTGCCTGGGTGGTGCCCTCTGCCTGGAACGACTGTCCCTCTACCCCGCCGGCAAAATCCCTCCCTCCGTGGAGGCTGCCTGGTGCACTTCCCTAGCTTTCCCAGCAGAGGTCCTCCTTCCTCTTCTGGCTCCCATACTGTTCTGTTACTCATCTGCTCAAACACCTGTGGTTAGTGCTTCAGCAAACATTTATTGTGCCAGGCCTGGGCTAGGCACGAGGCCACCCCATCCACCCCACCCCCACCACCTGTTAGTCTCTCAGGGACTGACATACAACGAGCAAGAACTCCACGCTGTGATGAGAACAGGAGGCTGGTGAATGTATTTTGAGTTGAACCAAGAGGCTGTGTCTGCCGGGCATGGTGGCTCACACCTGTAATTCTACCACTTTGGGAGGCCAAAACGGGCAGGTCGCTTGAGCCCAGGAGTTGAGACCAGCCTGGGCAACACAGTGAGATTTGACCTCTACAAAATATTTAAAAATTAGCTGGATGTGGTGGTGCACACCTGTAATCCCAGCTACTCAGGAAGCTAGGAGGCGGGAGGATCGCTTGAACCTGGGAGGGTGAGCCTGCAGTGAGCAGTAATCACGCCACTGCACTCCCGCCTGAGTGACAGAACGAGACCCTGTCTCAAAAACAAAAACAAAAGAGGCTATGTCTAAGCAGGAAGGTGGCAGTTTGCCACGAATCCCTCGGCTCCATCTCCACTAAAGCCAGCAGAGATTAGCACGCTCTGTGTGTAAAGGGTCTGATTTACAGTCACTCGGCCCCCTCCTCCCACACAGGGGACCTCATGACTCCTGTTCAGTGAGCACCTCTTCCCAGTGGTGCGGCACAGCCTCCACTGGGACAGAAGGAATCTAGGTGTAGGGGAGAGGAGAAAGCTCTGAATGGCTGGGACCTGGTGGATTCTGATGTGCCCCAGGGATAGACAGGTAAAGAGCTGCTTCCGAATGACCAGAGCTCCAAGAGGAATCAGAATGGCTGTTCTAGGGGCTGGACATCTGTATCTGTCAAGCAGCTCTCCGGTAGTCAGGTGTGGTACACAGGGAAGAGGGACAAGGCCTGCGGGGGCCGTATGGGTCACTCACACATGCTATTTTGTTACTCTGTGCCAAAAGATGAGCAAAGCTTACTTGATCTATTCACACATATCCACAGGTAAACCCTGAAGACATCCCCAGAGGCTGAGGCAAACTTTGGTCCTGGTACTCATTTTCCAGGTTTCCAAATTTGGGGCTGTGCACCACTCAGGGGTAGATGGGTAGGAGCTGCATCCTCCTAATGAATACAGAACAATACATCACCATCATCATCCCCCTAATGTGGACATGTTATAGCTTTCTCCTTTAAAAATGTATTTAAGCTGGGCACAGTGGCTCACACCTGCAACCCCAACAGTTTGAGAGGCCAAGTGAGAAGAATCACTTAAGTTCAGGAGTTCGAGACCAGCCTGGCCAACACAGTGAGACCTCCTCTCTACAAAAATAAAAATAAAAATAAAAATTAGCCAGGTACAGTGGTGTGCACCGGTAGTCCCAGCTAATTCAGAGGCTGAGGTGGGATGATCGCTTGAGCCCAGGAGATCAAGGCCACAGTGAGCCATGATTGCATCATTGCTCTCCAGTCTGGGAAACAGATCAAGATCTTGACACATATAAAATAAAATACTAAAAATTTATTTAAAACATTATTCATCTTTTGATAGAACATTTGATAACGCGTTCTTTAAATGCGTTAGACACCTCTTTGCCTTTTTCAACTGAATACAACTCCTATCACTTGGTTACCCTTTTCTAAATAATTTGGGGACATTGTGTGCATGCCTTGGCAGTGACCGATTCCTGGCCCAGCAACGAGCTGGAGGGACAGTGAGAGAAGACTTACAGAAAGACAAGTTGCTACTCTAAGTAACCTATGCATCAATTCCGAATGGTCGATTCTGAGAATCAGTGAACAACTCATTCATCAAATCAGGCCAAGCCTGATTCAGAGAACCTGACAGTTCTCTAGTTACTATGTCTCTTTGAGTCATCAGTTCTAAACTGTTGATCCAGCAAATTCAGAATGTCGCAAAACTGGTTTCCTATAAATCAAAGTGAACCGAGTGCTGGACGCTGAGATTACTCAGGTTTCAAATAAATTTGTGGGTTGCAAGCAAGTGATTGTTACACCTTTTGTACAGACCTAGACACCATGGTTACGTCTGTTATTATCTTCTCTAAGAAACTCTATCTAGAGACAGCTATACTGTCTCATTGAACATCTAGTGGAAGCTCTAAAGAGTCGGTTTACACACTTCCCTTCTACACAGACCTCTCACCTTGCGTGCTTTTCAGAGTGCTTTCGAATCCATAACCCAATTTGCACCTCACAACATCTCATTTTACAGAGTGGAAAACCAAGAGATAAAGGGAAAAGTGTGTCACTGAAGGCTGCCCCTAAGTTAATAGCGAAGCCAGGACATGAACCAGGTTCTCAGATTCTGGCATTTGGGGCGGTTCTGCCAGCCTGAGCTGGTCCCCCATGGCCGTGGTACAGAGCTCCTCGTGGGACGAGGACTGTGACTCCTCTGTGCACCCCGGGGCTTTCCTGGTGCTGGACACCATTGAGCAGATCTCCATGTGGACAGTGTCCCAAGGGCCCTTCACGATACCCTGGCAGTGACCTATTCCTGTGACCCTTGAATTGTGACATTAACCCGATGAGGGAGGTCCTGCGAACACCCCATCCTAGACATGAAGAGGCCTGGGCACAGAGAGGTTAAGGAGCTTGCCCCAGAGCCATTGCTGGGACGCTGTACACAAAGCGTTGAACCCCAGATCCTTTGTCCAAGGCAATGTGTGTTGAACCAGCATGGTTCCCCCTGCTCAAAAAGCTGCCCAGTCAAGGCTTCTGTTCAAAGCTCAGCCAGCCTGGCTGCAGTCTCAGGAGGGGAGAGTTACCGTTTGGTGACACCATGGGCTGCCCCGGTCCCCCAAGCCGCAGTGACAGCCACAGGTGAGGTAGCCGAGGAGAGGCCACTTGCTCGTGGCTTATCAGGTCAGCACAGAGCTCTAACAAGCTGCCCTGGGTGAGGACAAGCCCTGTGGGGAAAGAAGGAAATGTCAGTGAATGCTACTGCTCCTGCCAATGCTACGGCTCACAACCACCATGACAATGGCGACAGCCGGGCCCCGTGCCCAAAGCTCTCGTCCTGTCATTCTTCCCTCACAATACCTTGGGAAGACAGTGCTAGAACCCCCATTTTATAGGTAAAGAAACTGAGGCTCAGAGAGTTTCAGTGACTTGTACCTAAGATCTCACAGCTGGGAGTCGGGAGACTGCAGAGCTGGCAACCCTGGTGTGTGGGACCCTGAGCCCATCCTCTTGACTACTGCGCTGGAGTATTTCTTCTGCCACCTTCCCATTGTACATTTTCCCTGGAGAGTCAAGATGGACAGACTGCTGTGCCTCAGGTTTTATTTGTGTATTTTTCCATTTAACCTGAGCTTTTCATTTTGGTCACTTTGGTGTTGATAGGGGAATTGCAGGCCAGTGTCAGGCAGAAAGACTTCCGTTACTTTTTAATTTATTTATTTATTTTTATTGATAAGGTCTCACTCAGTTGCCCAGGCTGGAGTGCAGTGGCACAATCATGGCTCACTGCAGCCTCAACCTCCCTGATTCAAGCAATCCTCCTGCCTCAGCCTCCCGAGTAGCAGGGACTACAGGTGTGGACTACCACAATTGGCCTCTATTCTCTTATCATACTGCACTGGGGCACTGTGAATGAAACTAACAAAAGACATATTAGCAAAAGAAAAGACACTCAAATTTCTATTGACATTTATACACATGAGAGTTCACATAAAATAACTAAAACTCAAAATGGTTAGTCTCAGGGCTTGTATACCCTTTTAACAAAGGAAAGTGGGTTTGGGCTTTAAGGTACAACAAATGGTGGGGGAGTGACTAGGAAAGAAATGGGAAACTAATGGGAGATAAGGGCTAATAGAGTGAGGTCAGTTTATGCAAATCACTCTTCTCTCCTTGGTGCAAGTGGAGGGGGGGCACCTTTCTCAGATGGAAATTGTACTTATTTTTATGGCCACCCTCTGTTTATGACAAGTGATACTTGTTTTCCCTACGCCAGAGGGACAGAAATTTCCTTCTTAAATAAATCCTTAAATAAATAAATTTAGGCTGGGCCCCTGGTGGCACACACCTGTAATCCCAGCACTTTGGGAAGCCGAGGCAGGTGGATCACCTAAGGTCAGAAGTTCTAGACTAGCCTGGCCAACATGGTGAAACCTTGTCTCTACTAAAATCTAGGCCTGATGATGGGTGCTTGTAATCCCAGCTACTCGGGAGGCCGAGGCAGGAGAATCACTTGAACCCAGGAGGTAGAAATTGCGGTGAGCCAAGGTGGCACCATTGCACTCCAGGCTGGGCTATAGAGCCAGACTCTGTCTCAAAATAAAAATAAATAAATAAATAAATAAATAAATAAATTTAGATTGAGTTAAAAAAAAAAAAGCAAATATTCCACCAGACCTCAGGAAGGTGACCTGTGACAAGCTGAGGTCTGAGCGTATTCCTCCCCCATCTTCTACTTGACAGACGAAGCCTTGGGTGCAGGTGATCTGGAATGTGGTCTCCAGTTTGGCAGCCCAGGGAGGGAGCCACGCCTGCACAGGATGAACAAACCTTGGTGTGAACAGCTCACTCCGTCTCTGGGTTGGCCATGGAGACAGGTCTCTGTCTGCTCCAGGTGCTGCGAGCAGGGGAAGTGGGGGTAGTGGGGGTGACAGAGGAGAGGGGGCCTACATGCTTTTCAGCATGTAACCCCTGGCCAGGTGCATCAGAATCTTGGGAAGCACTTGTTAAAAACTGTCAACCAAAAGAGTCAAACTCTGCAAAATATTTGAAGGTTGTATTCTGAGCCCAACATGAATGACGGATGGCCCATGACACAGTCCCCAGGAGATCCTGAGAACATGTGCCCGAGGTGGTTGGGACACAGCTTGGTTTTATACATTTTAGAAAGACATGAGACATCAGTCAGTACATGGAAGAGTATATTGGTTCATTCTGGAAAGGCAGGACAACTGGAAGTAGAGGTTTCAGAAGCCTTAGAACAAGAGCAACTCCATCTTGAACAAGGGCTGATAAAATGAGGCTGAGACATACTGGGCTGCATTCCTAGACAGTTAAGGCATTCTAAGTCACAGGATGAGGTAGGAGATCGGCACAAGAAACAAGTCATGAAGACCTTGCTGATAAAACAGTTTGCAGTAAAGAAGCCGGCTAAAACCCACCAGAACCAAGATGGCTACAAAAGTGACCTCTGGTTGCCCTCAGTGCTACACTCTTGCCAGCACCATGTCAGTGTGCAAATGCCATGGCAATGTCCAGGAGTTACCCTATAGGGTCTAAAAAGGGGAGGCATGAGTAATCCACCCCTTGTTTAGCATGTCATCAAGAAATAACCATAAAAATGGGCAGCCAGCAGCCCTCGGACCTGCTCTGTCTATGGAGTGGCCATTCTTCTATTTCTTTACTTTCTTAATAAACTTGCTTTCACTTTAATCCATGGACTCACCCTGAATTCTTTCTCGTGTAAGATCCAAGAACCCTCTCTTGGGGTCTGGATCCAGACCTCTTTCCTGTAATGGAGGCTTCCAAATCATGGGCAGATTCATAGATTTTCTGAGTTATTGTTGATAAAGAGGAAAGTCTGGGTTATGATAAGGGGTTGTAGAGACCAAGCTTTCATCATGCAGATGAAGTCTCCAGATAGCAGGCATCAGAGTTAATAGATTGTAAATGTTTCTTATCAAACTTAAAAGAGTCTGTTCTATGAGTAATTCCAAAAGGGAGGAGAAGGGTTTAATGAGGCACATCTGGCTTCTCCTCCCCATCATGGCCTGAAACTGGTTTTTCAGGCTAAGTTTGGAATGCCCTTGGCTGAGAGGAGGGGGTCCATTCTGTTGGTTGGGGGACCTTAGAATTTTATTTTTAGTTTACAAAACACAGGCTCCTGGGCTCCACCCTAGACCTACAGAATCATACTCTTCAGGCATGGGGACCTGAGAACCTGCATTTTAAACTTGCTCCACTGGATGATTTTTTTCCACCACAAAGTTTCAGACCTGCTGCTTTTGAAACCATCCTCAATAATTCTGGACAGAAATATGGTTATAAAGCAGCGTTAATCAGGCTGCACGTTGGCCCACTTCCATGTTACTGAAGGTCACATAGCAGTAGATACTGACCCATTTGCGTCCCATTTTACTATGGATAGGATTCCTGATACTACAACTGATTTCTACCTCTACTGTTCCTACAGATAGGATCTCTGGCATCAGAATCACAAGACCGATTTGTTTAAGGATTGCTTAGGGTGTTTTTCAAACCCCTATTTCCAGCCACTAGTTTGAAGCCTCTCACCGAGGAATGGGATCGGCAGGAGAATGCATGTTCTCCCTCTCCCTGTCCCATGATGTCACCCTGCACTCTTCCACCATCCAATGATCTCCACACATCGTCCCACTCCAAAAATTTTAGAAACCCTAGCCCCAAACTCCTCAGGGAGATGGATCTGAGGTTCTCTCTGCTCTCCTTGTTTGGTGACTCTATGTTTGAACCTCCTTCTCTCCCACAACCTGGTGTCTCAGCGGATTGACTTGCTGTGTGCACCGGGCAACAGACCTATTACAGTTCCAGCATAGGCCAACCTCCATGTTGCTGCAACATGACAGTTTCCCAATGCCATGGCAACATCAGGAAGTTACCCTATAGGGTCTAAAAAGGGGAGGCATGAATAATCCACCCCTTGTTTAGCATATCATCAAGAAATAACCATAAAAATGGGCAACCAGCGGCCCTCGGGGCTGCTCTGCCTGTGGAGTCGCTGTTCTTTATTCCTTCACTTTCTTAATAAGCTTGCTTTCACTTTAGTCTATGGACTCACCCTGAATTCCTTCTTGTGTGAGAGCCAAGAGTCACTTTTCACGGTCTGGATCTGGACCTCTTTCTTGTGACAAAACCACAAAATCACTACCTGGGATGGTGAGAGTCGCACCAGGATCCAGGCTTTAACGTGGCTCTTGCTCACTTCCAGCTAGTCTCCACTGCTTCTTTTTGAGGGTAGGGGTTCGGGGAGGCGGCAAGTCTTGTACTGTCACCCAGGCTGGAGTGCAGTGGCATCATCTCCGCTCACTGCCACCTCTGCCTCCCTGGTTCAAGCAATTCTCCTGCCTCAGCCTCCCAAGTAGCTGGGATTACAGGCACACCCCACCACACCCAGCTAATTCTTGAATTTTTTTAGTAGAGATGAGGTTTCACCATGTTGGTCAGGCTGGTCTTGAACTCCTGTCCTCAAGTGATCCACTCACCTTGGCCTCCGAAAGTGGCCTCCACCACTTCTCCATGAGTGAGTTACCTCAGGCGAGAAGTTTAACTCATCAGAACTTGTGTCCTCATCTGTACTGTGGGGCCATTCATACCCACCTTAGTTTTAAAAAAAAATCATATCCAGTTTGCTGGTCATGCAGAATGAAGTGTGAGTGTAAATGAGAAAATGTATATACGGTTCTTAGCAAAGGGGATCCCAGAAATTGGCATTTTCTCATTCCCTCTCAGGAAGCCAGAAGCCTCTATGGCTGAATTTTCCTCTCTTCCGTCTGCTCTGCAGTTCCTGGACTGGGTTTGGGGCAGGGAGGATGCTGGCTGCAGAGCCAGGGCCAGCTGCTACTTCATGTCAGGGCGGAATCCTTGAGGAGGAAACAGGGGCAGCTTCGGCTTCCTCTCACCCCAGCCTAGCCCTGGCCCCTGGAAGGGGCTCCAGCAGAGGCAGCCCACCAGCAGAATGCACTGTGACCCCCCCCTTCAGTGGCCTCCTGAACGTAGGGGGCGTGTTCCTGGCAGAGGGTAAAGGGCTAATTTCTGATTGTCCTGAGAGAAAGGCTGAGAGGTGGTAGGACGTCCCCACCTTTCCAACCTGCCCCCCGACCCCTTCTACCCTGTCCCAGCCTTCTCACTGGTGGGAAGTTCTCAGTAGGAAACAGATGAGTGTTTGGTCAAAAATTCCCTTTCAAGGGTAGGCGTTATTGGTTAATTTTATTAATCATAAATTGAGAATCAGAGAAGTACAACTGTCAGAGGCGTGTGAACCAAAGCAACGCCATCTTGAATAGAAGTTGGGGAAAATAAGGCTGAAACCTACTAGGCTGCATTCCCAGATGCATAAGGCACTCTGAATCACAGGATGAGACAGAAGGTCAGCACAAGGTAAGTCATAAGGGCCTTGCTGATAAAAGAGGATGCAGTAAAGAGGCGGACTAAAACCCATGACAACAAAAATGGCCACGAGAGCGACAGCTGGTGGTCCTCAGTGCTGCACTTCCATTAGTGCCATGACGGTTTGCGAATGTGATGGCAATATCAGAAAGTTACCCTATAGGGTCTAAAAAGGGGAGACATGAATAATCCACCCCTTGTTTAGCATATCATTAAGAAAGAACCATAGAAATGGGCAACCAGCAGCCCTCAGGGGGCTGCTCTGCCTATGGAGTAACCATTCTTTTATTTCTTTATGTATATATATATATTTATTTTATTTTATTTTATTTTTAATTTTTATTGCATTATAGGTTTTGGGGTACATGTGCAGAACGTGCAAGACAGTTGCATAGGTACACACATGGCAGTGTGTTTTGCTGCCTTCCTCCCCTTCACCCTCACTTGGCATTCATCCCCAGGCTATCCCTCCCCAGCCCCCCCCCGCTGTCCCTCCCCCATTTCCCCCAATAGACCCCAGTGTGTAGTAGACCCCCTCTCTGTGTCCATGTGTTCTCATTTTTCTCACCCACCTATGAGTGAGTCTTGCTTCCACTTTACTCTATGGAGTCACCCTGAATTCCTTCTTGTGTGAGACCCAAGAACCCTCTTTTGGGGTCTGGATCTGGACCCCTTTCTTGTAAGAAAACCACAAGCCCAAGCTCACACAGCTGGGAAGTAGCCCAGTTGAAAGAAAAAGGAGGAGCTTTCCTATCAATCCCTACTCATTCATTCATTCATCCATCCATCCATCTGTTCGTTCATTCATTCATTTATTCAACAGAAATGTCCTATGCCCCCAGCCTTGTTCTGGATGCTGGGAATGTTGTGATCCTTCCTCTGTCCAAGGCATTCATATTCTAGTTGATTGCTGGGTTGAGAGAAGTGAGTTGCTGAATGCTGATTAAAAAACCATCAGAAAGTGTAAAGCAGAGAATTCAAACAGGGCAGGAAGATTGGGTGTAACTATGGGTGGAAGGTGGTTGCTTTTGGTCGGGAGGGCAGGGATATTTTCTTGGAGGGAGAAGCAGTTCAGCTGAGCTCTGGGTGAACAAGGAACCTGTCTTGCCAAGAGCCAGGGGAGGCTTCCCCCAGCAGAGGCCCCAAGGTGGACAGGGCTCGGCCAGGAAGTAAAACCTGAAAGAGACGAGAGAGGAATGAATCCTCAGCCTGACTTCACTGACCTTGCCTTGAGCTTTTGCAAACTGCTTTAAAATCTCTTCCTTATTTTAAATTAAAACAATAAAATAGAGGATTCTGAGCTCTAGAGAACAACCCAGGTCACCCAGTGGGAGAGATGGGCTATGCAGGCTGGTGCCCTGAGGTCAGGATGGCCCTCTGGCTGACCTCAGTCAGGAACCGCAAGTGTGAATGTTCCCAGTCCTTCTCAAGGGGAAACCGAGAGAGGGCGAGGGGGTGGCAGGATCCCAGCCCTTCCTGTACATCACAGCAAGTTGAAGATGTGGGGAAGAAGCAGGGGCATTTGGAAGCAGGATTCAGCTGGAAAGACAGGCAAGGCCTTGGAAAAGTCATCCCTGTCCCTTTGCCCCTGGGCTGGGCGCCCTGGAGGTGGAATCCTGCATCCCAGATGGTCTGAGGCTTGTACCTGCCAATGGGTAGGTTTCTGCCTTTGACACACCTCATCTGCACCTGGTAGTCCCTGGGTGTGGCTAGTCCCCCCTAGGAGCACCCAGGGCTGAGTCAGGGACTGTCTCAGTCAAGAGTGTGGGAGGTAGGGTGGGATACAGCCCTGGAGCCAGAGAAACCTGGGTTCGAATCCCAACCCTGCCACTTATCAGCCAGTGACTCAAGCTTGGAGTTTCAGTTGCTACAGCTGTAAAATGCAGTAACAGTACCAACGCCTCAAGGTGATTGAGAGGAGGGGTGAATGAGCACCACAGGTGTTCAATGTCCACTCCACGTCCCACGCGGGGCAGAGCCTAACCCCAGTGGGAACAGGGAGCACAGTGGCTGCCTTTGCCACCCAGAGGCACTGGCAGGGGCGGGTGGAAAACTGAAGCTCCCCTGGGAATCTCTCCTTCCTTGCTGCCTCTTGTCCAGTTTCAATCACTGGACACTAGTCCTGGATAAAAACTTGCAGGGTGGGAGTTTCCAAGTCCTGGCTGCCTGAGGCCCCATCTGCGTGTCTAGCCTCCTAAAGTCCCATGTCTTTACCGATCTGAGATTTATTCATTCATTCATCTTTCGTTTATTTGTTCAACACATCCCTATCAATCACCTACGACATAGCAAGCCTGCCCTGGTGATAAGGTGGTCACAGATGGGAGCACCCCAGGCACAGCCCTGCTCCCGGCCACCCAAAAGTGAGAGCGGGTTGCAGTCCTTGGCTCTGGGCTTGCTCACCTGACACAAATTCCATCAGCTACCCACCCGTCAGGGACATTGATCCTGTTCCCTCTTGTGGGTAAATAAAGCCTAAGGAATTTAAACCAACCAGGCTCAACCCATTGTCTTGGGCAACCTCTGGGTTAGGGTGGCCTGTCCTGTGGGGAAGTCTGCTGGCTGGTGCTTGGGGACTTATTAAAAAGACACAGGAAGAGAGGAAGACACAGCGTCTTCTTGGCTGGATGCTGTCAGGTCCTGGCCTGCTGGCTGGCATCGTAATTGCCAGCTTGGAGCTGTGAGGGGAGTCATCCAGAGGGCAAAGCCAACACACGGAGGGTGGCTTGCCAGGAGAAGGAAAGAAACCGGGCCCTGGTGACATCAAGCACCGAAGAGCCGGCCGTGGAACCACCTCCTCTCTGGACGTTTCATCATGCGGGATCATAAATGCCCGCATTGTTTCAGCCCACTGAGTCACAGTTTTTAGCTGGAAGCTTCTTAACTAATGCAAACAGGATAGGGCAAGGGAGCAGAGCCAGAAGAGGCTGGGGCAGAGCTGTGGCTCTGCCTTCCTTGGGTTGTGGGACCTCAGGAGGGTCCTCAGTTATAAAATGGGGATTGTGATGCCTAAGTTGGCCACGCTGATTATTAAGAGAGATGTTACCGCAAAGCCGTACGGAGCTGTTGGGATGAATTTGGTGAACGGTGTCTCTTGAATAAATGGATATTACGTATGGAGGGGAAGGAGGAGGACACTTTCTCCTCCTGGTTTCTCTTGGGGGTGACTTTAGAATCTGGTCACTACATAACAACAGTAACCATGCAGTTAACATTTAACGTTATCACCCTGTGCCAGGTGCCTGCTGCGCTGGGAACTTCACCTACGCGAATCTTACTTAATACAAACATCAGCACTTTCCTGTTTTCTTCTTTGTGAAGAATTTTCAGTCCGGTACAATGGCTCATGACTGTAATCCCAACACACTGGGAGGCCAAGGCAGGAGGATCACTTGAGCCCAGGAGTTTGAGACCAGCCTAGGCCACATAGTGAGACCACATCTCTCCAAAAAAAAATACGGAAATTCCCCGGGCATTCTGGTGCCTGACCACTCAGGAGCCTGGGGCAGGAGGATCACTCGAGCCACGGAGGTGGAGGCTGCAGTGAGCCATGATCACGCTGCTGCATTGCAGCCTGGGCAACAGAGCAAGACACTATCTCAAAAAATAAATTCTTATTTTTTGTAGAGATGAGATCTATGTTGCCCAGACTGGTCTCTTCTTATTTTCATTTATACTTTAAACATAGAGACTATTTCCTCCTAGTCAGTGATATAAATGGATATTTTTTAAGACTAGACTTTATTTTAATTTAATTTTATTTTTTGAGACAGTCTTGCTCTGTGGCCCAGGCTCGAGTGCAGTGTCACGATCTCAGCTCACTGCAACCTCCGCCTCCTGGGTTCAAGCGATGCTCCTACCTCAGTCTCCTGAGTAGCTGGGATTACAGATGCCCACCATGATGCCTGGCTAATTTTTGTATTTTTAGTAGAGACGGGGTTTTGCTATGTTGGCCAAGCTAGTCTTGAACTCCTGACTTTGGATGATCCGCCTGCCTTTGCCTCCCTAAGTGTTGACATTACAAGCGTGAGCCACTACGCCTGGCCTAGACTTTATTTTTATATGGCAGTTTTAGGTTCACAGCAAAATTGAGAAGGTGCAGAGATTTCTCTACTCTGTGCCCCCACACAGGCACAGACGCACCCCCATGAGTATACCATCCAGAGTGGTGCATAGGACTGGAATTTGAACCCAGCGCCCACGGGCCTTCATTCCTGTGACACTGCCTCACATGAGCCACCACATCTCAGAACTGCTCAGGCAGCCGAGCCACGGTTGGTGCCACAGGCCCAGAGCATGGGCGACTGCAGGTGCCTGGAAACAGCTAACTACACACAAATGGAAGATTGGGAGTCCTCATAGGAAAAAGTTGTCTTTCCTTAGAAGCAGAGACTGAGACAAGGATTCTCGTGCAAACACTTTACTGAGAAAGTACTTTCTGGAGAAACCTGAGTGGGAACCAGGAAAACTGGATAGGCTATGGAGTGAGACCAAGCAGAGAGGTGGTTCCAGGAGAGGCCCAGCCTCAGCCTGATCCCAGGAGGAACTCGAGGGTGTTGTTCCATCCAGAGGATCCTGCACAGAGGTGGTGGGGGAGGTGGCAATTGTACCCTCCACGGTGTCAGTCTCTCCTGGCCATGGGTGACAGGTGGCCTCTTGATGGGAGGGGTGGGGCGGGGGCCTGGCAGCTCTCAGTAGACCAGGGCAATGCTCAGGAGAAGGAGGCAGATTGGAACACTTGGCTGCCAACACCTGGCCTCACTCTGGGAGACGGGCCTTGGGCCTGGAGGGGATCTGGGTGGGTCATCCACACCATCTGCTGTGACCTCTGTGTGTCCACTGTGGGCTCACCCCAACCACAGGCATGAATCGAGCACCTTGTTTGTGGGAAAACAGGGGAAACAGAGATGGCACAGACATGGTCTCCATCCTCCAGAGGCTCCAGTCTAGTTGGGGAAGATCAGAGAAGTTCCATTTGCCACCCTAGGCCAAGGTTGGCAATGGCAGAGCCATGAAGCCCAGCTGTGGGAGCTTGGAGGAGGGAGTGAACCCCTGCAGCCAGGGAGGAGGAGTCAGCCGGGGGAGACTTCCGGAAAGCAGCCCTTTGTCCCCAAGGAGGTGGGGATCAGTCGTGAGGAAAGTAATAGCCATTCAGTAGCCCCTGGTAATTCACCCTGAGCCAGTGCCTGTAGGCCAAAGTATTCAAGGCTCTGGTGCCTGGAGCTGCGGAGCTTGCCTAGTGCGTCACCCAGGAGGGATTGCCAGAGCTCCTTCTTGGTTCTGAGTGCTGCTTTTGGCACCAGGGAAGCAACTGAGTTTAAGACAGGTATGGTCTCCACCTGCAGGGACTTCAGAGCCTGCCTGGGGAGAGGGTCACACGGCCAAATGTGCGGGGTCCCCAACACCTATGAGAGGCTTTGTCTCAGGACAGTGGAAGGCCTTGAGGTTTTAAGAGAAAGCCACATGGACAGAAAGATCAATATTGCCCTTTAGAGTGGCTGTTCCACTTGCAGATCTCAGATTGTATTGGAGGGGTGAGAAAGGACCAGTGAGGGGCCAGCAGGTCGGGGACAGCCGCAGACCCCTCCCCCCACCCCGATGCTTTGGTCCAAACATCATCCCTAAGGGTTCCCTGGCTTGGGCTTCTCCCAAGATTCCCATCCACCCTCAGAGGACACAGCTGCGGCCTCAACTGGGAGAATCTGGAAAGTTTCAGAAGGTCAGCAGGCACTGGTAGGGAGTTCCGGGGGAGGTTGGGACTACCTCCCCCAGGAGTGTTTGAAAAGCCAGGCTGGTTCATGTTAGATACTGGGGTGGGGATGCTGGAGCTTCACGCTGAGGAACAGGGTAGAGGGTGTGGGCTTCTTCTAGCACCCAGGGGTCTGCCCGTGGCAGTGGGGCCGCCAGTAGAAACGCAGTTTCTTCTGGTAGGTGTCCAGGTTGCGCTTCAAGCAGAAGGCCACGTCCTTGTCACAGGCACACAGCTGCTGCTCACACCAGCTTCCCTTGTCGGCTGTGGGTGGAGGATAGGGAGCTCTGTGCCTGTCCTTTCCTGAGGCAGAGCCAGGTATGGGTCTAGCAGCCTCTGAAGGCAGTGCAGTTCCTGCTCAATCGAACCCAGGGTAGGAATCTGGGGGTACCCATCCCAGCAACCTCGAGTCTAGCCGCATGACCGTGGCCACATACCGTAACCTCCCTGAGTGCCACTGCATCTTCACTTATTTATTCACCCATTCATTAAACAATTATTGAGCACCTACTGTGCCATGGCAGGAGAGGACTGAACGACAGAGGCATGGGAGAGAGGCAGGTATTAGAACAGCACAGGGAGGAATAAACAGCTATGCAAAGTGGAAGTAAGGAACCACGCAGGGCTAGGAGAGAAGGAAACAGAGTGGAGGAGCCATTTGAGGTGAGAGCTGAAGGGTCTGCTCTTCCTAGAGAAAGCTGGGGTTGGGGAGTGGGGGATGGCAGTAGTCTATGCAGTGCAAAGACCGGGCAGGAGGGATCACAGTTTCATTATCTATGAAGTGGGGATAATGGTAAGAGCTGCCTAGGGGGCTGTTAGGAGAGTTAAGGTAAAGAAGACAAGGCACTTAGCCCACGGTACGTGCTCAGTAAATGTTGGGTATTATTGTTACTGTCACTATGAGGTCCTCAACTAACAGCAGCTGCCTTGGTGAGCCCTCTCGATGAGCCTTGGAGACCTGCTAACATTTCTACACTTGTGATGCTGGAAAGGCTGCAGGGGCCAGGTGCCCTGCGTTCTAGCCCAGGCTCTGTCAATTGGAGGCAAACACTTCCCCACTCCAGTTTTGGTTTCATGGTCTGTACAATGGAGATAATCAGGGTTTTGCTGATCCTCGACAGGCTGCCGTGAGCATCAGTGATGACGAGAATCACAGCCAATCAGTAGTGCTGTGTAATTTATTGTGGCAGGCATCTAGTGAGGCCCATTCTGTCTGTTTCATTTTAGTTCTTACAATAACTGGATGGGGTAGATCACGGATAAGGGTACTGAGGTTCAGAGAGGTTAAGCAATGTGGTCACCAAGCTGGTCAGTTGTGGGCCTGAATTCCAGATGTTAAAGGGGTCAGTCCTCCCATGGGCCTTCTCCATACCCCCATACCCATTCTTGCCTCTTCACAGTCCGACTGCAGCCAGTGGGCCCGTGCAAAAAAAAAGAGAGGTCTAGTAGCTGTGCTGTGAAGGCAGTGGGGCCAGAATGCCCTTCCTGGGTCTCCAGCTCCAACCCTGAGGTCTGGGTACTCACAGCAGTAGATCTCCCCCTGGGAAAAGTTGTATCTGTAATGGTCCGTGTGGAAGTGGCACCCGTGGGTCTTCAGGTGGGCGTAACAGCAGTCATGGGTCCGGCAGCACCTGGAGCAGACAGGGTGCATAGCTGCATGGGTCCCCGGCCTACTGGGGTCTCTGGCTGCTCTTGCCCCAGAGAAGAACCCATGTCCCCACCTGGAAAGAGTCAAGGCCTGCAAGGCTCCAGTCTTCCTTAGGATCATGGTAACTAACATTTTCTGAGCGATTCCTATGTGCCAGACACCTGCTTTACCTACGTATTCTGTCTTAATCCTTTAGACCACAATGGGATGGAGGTGCTCATATTATCCCTTTTCATAGATGAAGAAACTGAGACTCAGGGAGGTCAAGCCACTTGCCCAAGATCACACAGCCTGTAAGTGGCAGATTGGGGCAGTGCCTCCAGACCTGGCTGCCTCACACCGCTCTTCCAGCTGACTCCCAGGGTTGTTATGAAGATCAAATGAAATAATGACAAAGGGAGGGTGGGGGCTTTAAACAATGTCCATTGCAGTGGGGAGTGAATGTGGTCATCGTAACTAGAGTAGAGGATGGGAGTGCAAGGGAGTATCTGGCCTTCAGGGACTCTGGGGAACCTTCTGTAAGGGAAGCTCCAGGAGGGCTGGGATGGTGTCAGCACTCAGTGGTTTCTAGAACATAGTAGATGTTTAACAAAATTGATTCAACTCAACTAAATGAATAGGTCGGTGGAGAGGAAAAACGAGCCCTGGAGTCAGGGGCAGAATAGGATTGCCATCCCTGGGAAAGGAGTTACCAGTCGGAGGCATCTTTGGGCTGGCCTCTGCCACCTAGTCCGCAGTGACAGCCGTAGGGCCAGTAGGAGAGGAAGGCTGTTTTCCCAGTCACTTGCTTGACCATCTTGTTCAGGTTCAGGATCCCGCCCTGGATTGGAATCACACCTGCCAAGCAGCCCAGCAAACAGGAGAGGAGAGAAGATAAATTTCAGGGCAGCACCAGTGGGCACAGGATGGCACCTCTGCTCTGCCTCGACCAAATGGGTGACCTCAAATGATGATGAAAATAAAATGACATCTATTGCTGCTATTAAAAATAATGACAGGCTCGGCACAGTGGCTCACACCTGTAATCCCAGCACTTTGGGAGACAAAGTCTCACTCTGTTGCCCAGGATGGAGTGCAGTGGCATGATCTCAGCTTTGGGAGGCCAAGATGGGCAGATTGCTTGAACCCAGGAGTTCAAGACTAGCTTGGGAAACATGGTGACACCCTGTCTCTACAAACAATACAAAATTTAACTGGGTGTGGCGGTGCACTCCAGTCCTCCCAGCTACTTGGGAGGCTGAGGTGGGAGGATCACCTTCGCCCTGGGAGATGGAGGCTGCAGTGAGCACAGATCATGCCACTGCACTCCAACCTGGGCAACAGAGTGAGACTTTGTCTCAAGGAAAAAATGACAGTTATAGAGTGCTTACTATAGGTCTTCTTGTGTATTGATTTCTTGACTCCATTTGGCTAGATAATTACTGTTACATTAAATAAATAAACTTTTTATTTTGGAGTAATTCTAGATGTAAAGAAAAGTTGCAAAGATAGAAAGTTCCTGTATACCCCTCAGCCAGTTTCCTCCAGTGTTATCCTCTGACTTGTGATTCATTTGTTAAAACCAGCATTTGTACGATGAGTATTGTTTTTAATCCCCATCTTACAGATGAGCAGTTTGAGGCTCAGTAACTTGCTCGGAGTCTTGGTGGCTGGTAAATGGAGCCAGAATTCATCACTTAAGATGGTCTGGTTTCATTCTCTGTCTCTGGGCATTGATTTCCCTTTCCACAATGGGAAGAATAATCCCAACTCACCCTTCTCACCCCAGCCCCTAGAAAAATCTGAGTCTCTAATAAAGACAGTGTGTGCGTCTCCTGGGAGACAGAGTGATTTAGAAATTGATGCTTTTCATGGATAATTTTATTCCATTCATAATAACTGCAGGTTAGAATTGATGGTAAGGGGAATTTATTTTACTGGAAGAGAGAAATGCATTATGTTGAGTTAGGAGAAATAAAATATATTAAGTCCATGAATTCAGGTGGGAGGTTGAGAGAAACAGATGAGACAAAGGGAACAGAAGTGCACATGTGTGCGACCCCAGGAGATGATTCGAGAATGCAGGCAGCACACATCCAGATGGAGCCCAGAGTCTCAGAGAGATGGGGCTGGGCAGCCCTGCTTCCAGTGAGCCTAGTTATGGAACCCGCACCTAACCTCAGGCAAATGAAGTCAATAGTACAACCTCCCTTCCCAATCCAAGGGGCTCCAATGTGGGGTACCCTAACCTCTGTCTTCTTAGGGCCCCACATGGGGGCCCGTTGGGGTGGGAAGGGAGGTTGGGAGGAACTCTTGCAGTGGACAAAGAGTGAGACCACAGGTGGGTGGCCCTGGGTTGCAACTAAAAGTGACTGGTCCTTCATGTCCCCAGTGTGTTCCCTCGATGCGTGGGAGTCCATGTTGCCATACCTGTTTGACATGGTGACTCTGGTTGCTAAGACATGTAAAAGAGAAGCCTTCCTAACCTTTGGCTGCACTGGTGAAGGATCCTGGGGCCTCTGGAATCATACACAATCCATCAGAGATTCCTGGATTCCATAAGGAACCCAGAGTCCACCTTGCAGACCAATCAGAGCCCCGTGTTCAGAATCTTGCCTTTCTTAGGGTACCTCTGTCCTCTTTTGCTAAATGTAGCTCTTTCAATCTGGGTTCAGAAATACAGAAACTGAACTCACACCTGAATGATGCAGATCTCCCTTGCCATGCGAGAAACACATTCAGCTTTGATTGAGAATGCTTTTGGGTGGTCTTATTGGTCATATATATATATATTTTTGAGATGAAGGCTCACCCTGTCAATCAGGCTGGAGTGCAATGGCATGATCTCGTCTCACTGCAATGCTCCACCTCCCAGGTTCAAGTGATTCTCCTGCCTCAGCCTCCCCAGTATCTGGGATTATAGGTGCTCACCACCATGCCTGACTATTTTTTGTATCTTTAGTAGAGGCAGGGTTTCACCATGTTGGCCAGGCTGGTCTTGAAGTACTGACCTCTTGATCCACCCGCCTTGGCCTACCAAAGTGCTGGAATTACGGGCCTGAGCCACCATGCTCAGCTTATTTGTCATAATTTTAAGATGAGGAGGACCCAGCCTGAGAAGTGGAGCTGGAGCTGTGGCTGGGGAGGTGATGGTGAACTGACTCAGCTTTTCAGCAGTTCTTGCCTGGGTAGCTTTTCCCACCCTTGGCTGCCACTGATGGGGATGAAGCTCCTTCTCCCAAGGGATGGGCACGGTGGGAGGAGGTGCCACTGCCATCTTTCATGCATGTGCTATGTGTAAAAGCTATTATTTACGCTTACTCAACATTAGTATCTGTTTTCTCATTAGAGTCCTTCCTTCTAACAGTCCTATGAAGGGGGTTGTGCCCATTTTACAGATGAGGATATTGAAAGGTTGGGCAATTTGGCTAAAGTCATACTGCCAAGAGATGGCGGGGCCTGCATTTGACTGAAGGTTCATCTGTGTATTTGATCTCTGCAGTCTCTTCCCTCTTTACATCTGAGAGATACATTTTTGCAGCTTGATTGCAAATTTCCTAACGGTGTTTGCTGTCATCCTGGAGACATGTTCCTCTAGAGAATGTCAGAGTTCCCAGGATACCATAAAACTACATTTAAACATGCAAGTCCTTTCTCAATCACAATTTTGAGATGGATTGAGGAAAAAAAGGCCAATTTCCTAGCAAGTGCATTTTGCATTTGGTCTGCTTAAGCAAACGGAAACTGCTCCACCCCTCATCGCAGGTCAAGGGCACCCTCTTCCCAGGTTATAGGAAGATCATGAACGTGAAACAACTCTAAAAATATGGAGTGCTATGCGTTCATAATGGTTGTTCTTTTCTTCTTTCTTTCTTTCTTTCTTTCTTTCTTTCTTTCTTTCTTTCTTTCTTTCTTTCTTTCTTTCTTTCTTTCTTTCTTTCTTTTCTTTGAGATGGAGTCTTGCTCTGTTGCCAAGCTGGAGTGCAGTGGCGCAATCTTGGCTCATTGCAACCTCCGCCTCCTGGGTTCAAGCAATTCTCCTGCCTCAGCTTCCAAGTAGCTGGGACTAGGTGTGAGCCACCGTGCCTGGCTAATTTTTGTATTTTTAGTGGAGGTGGGCTTTCACCATGTTGGCCAGGATGGTCTCCATCTCTTGACCTCATGATCCGCCCACCTCAGACTCTCAAAATCCTGGGATTGCAGGTGTGAGCCACCATGCCCAGCTGACAATGTTGTTATTATTCAGTGGGAGAGGCAGGGGTGAAGTGATCTGTGTCCAAAGCATCATCATCACGGACCAGCAGGCCCTGGTTCTGGACTTCTAGTTTCTTACTGTCACAGCTTGGCTACCCAGCGCTCTCTGGCTGAAGCTAACATGCTAGGAGACTGGTGGCCCCTGAAGGCTCTTTGCAGAGGGGCAGAAGAATTGAGGAGTGGGGACCAGGGTCCTAGGGATCAGAGCAACAGCCCCCAATCTAGTAAAGACAGCACAGGGGTGCACTGCCCTCCCTCCTTCCCTTCCCAGTCTGGGTCCAGTCCCCTACTCACCAGCCATCACCACCAGCCCACACAGCAGGGCAAGTTCCATGATCGCAGCTCAGGGCAGTGGAGGCAGCTGCTGGAAGTCCCTTTCCATGCAGGCAGCCCCCTTATATCAGATGCACCACACCCAGCCTTGCCCAGCTCTCCCTGCCACCCCCACTCTCATGGAGGCAACACATGCTTCTTTCGCTTCCACTTTTCTGGCACTGGGGAGGTTTTTTTCGTTTTTTTTTTAACATATGGGTTTTGTTTCCCACTTATTTATTTATATTCATATATATGTATATTTTTAGATAGGTTCTCACTCTGTCACTTAGGCTGGAGTGCAGTAGCATAGTCATAGCCTACAGCAGCCTTGACCTCCTGGACTCAGGCAATCCTCCTTCCTCAGCTTTCCAAGTAGCTGAGACCACAGGCAGGTGCCACTATGCCTGGCTAATTTTTCTGTTTTTTTAAACAACACTATATTGTCCAGGCTGCTTCCAAACTCCCGGCCTCAGACAATCCTTCCAAGTCAACCTCCCAAAGTGCTGGGATTACAGGTGTGAGCACCAGGCCTTGGCTTCCCTGCCATGCCCTTTTTGCTAAAAGAAATGCACATTCGGTGTAGAAGATTTGGGAAAACCTAAACAGTAAACTTAAAATCACCTGTAAATCTATTAAGCACCATTGGCATTTTGATGGACGTCCTTCTGGGGCCTCTTGCTGCCTCTCTTTCTGTCTCTCCCTCTCCTCTCTCCATGTTTTCCCTAACCAAAGTAGGAAAATGCTATCAATGCAGTGCTTCATAGCCTAGTTTTTCATCTCCTGACACAATTTGCAAATATTTCTATGTCATTAAATATTCTTCTTTGGTAACACTGTGAAAGGCAGGGTCCTATTTCATTGTATTGCTATATACATTATTATACTGCTATATCATTTATCTAATGAAGCTCCATTGATGGATATATGGAGTTGCTTCTGATTTTTTTTAAAATTAATCTAGACTGTACAGTGAAAGAAGGCCAAATTTCAGTTCATGTCCAGAATCACTTCCATAGTATCTACTCCTAACATGGACTTGCTGAGTCAAAGCACACACACAATTTGAAGGCAGTTGATGTGTGTTGACAACTTCCCCTGCAGAGGTCTGCCCCAGTTTACATGTGAGAATCCTAATGAGGCTAATGGGGTGGAGCCAGCCCAACTTGGGTGGAGGAGCTGACTGGAGGACACACATGGCCATAGCACAGAGATGGTAGCCACTGGGGCTCCCCCAAGAACCTTGTCCCCCCACAGCAGAAACTGCTTCTTTGATAGCTGTTAGAAAGCTGTCTAAGGACAGAATGCCCAGGCTGACCTCTGCTGCCAGCAAACCAGCTCATCCAAAAGAATATGCCAGCAACAGTCACTGCTAGGAGCATCTCTCCTTTCTCTTTTCTCTTCTCTCCCTTTTAAATCTGATTATTGCCTTTGTTCCTTGATTCAGTCAACCAGCTGACCACCTCACATGTGTGCCAACAATCTACATGCAAAATAACTCAACAGCAAGCAAAAGAGATGCCTCTGGCACATTTTTTGATGCACCCCTGTCCACATAGGCTCAATATTCATTCCCTTGTGCACTTACCAGTGTGATGTCTTACCCTGTAGACAATCCTAGACTGGGGCTCTTGGTGGGCCACATGGCTACTTCTCAGAACCCACGCCACCCTCCATCTGGTATGGAGGGATGGGAGTAAAAGTAGCTACAAGCCATTTGTTGATTCTAGAGGCTTTTCCCTAGTGGGAGAGAATGGCTTTGATGCTGCAAAGCATCCTCATAAGCCCCATCTTCACTGTTATCTCAGACACCTCCAGAAACCCCAGGGCACATCCAGCAGGCAAAGTGTGGGATCAGATAGATCTGGTTCAAATCCTGGCTCCTTCTCTTACCAACAGTGGGACCCTGGAAAAATTACTTCACCTCCAGGAGCCTTAGTTTCTTCATCTGCAAAATAGGGTCAACAGACCCTCCCTTTCCTGATGGCTGTGAGATTTAGAGACAACGTCATAAAACACATAGCACCAAGCCTCGCCGTTTCAGGGAATGCCATTACAGTAGCCACAACATGCCTGGAGGCTAAGAGGACTGGGGATTTTCAATACCCATTTTTAGACTGCATTCTAGCAGTCTAAAATTAAGCAACACTCCCGTTCTCTCTCCCTCTTCCTCTTCCTCTTTTTTCCTCTTCTTCATTCCTCTTTCTTTCTTTCTCTTTCTCTCTTTCTTTCTTTCTCTCTTAAAAAAAGTAAAAAAAAAAAAAAAAAAGAGGACTGGGGAGATGGGATTCAAACCCAGATTGCCTGGTAGACAGCCTGGCCTCCCTGACATTCTGGCTGCTTACCTTGGAGCAAGCTGATTATTAGCTCCATGTCTTCCTCTTGCTCCTGTGTAAGACAGGGGTGATGACAGTACCCACTTCATAGGGTTACTGCGAGGATGAAAGATGATATGTGAACAGGGCTTGGTCCACAGCTAGAGACGAGTAAGTGTCAGTTGCAGTGACTCTCCTCCTCCTCATCATCATCACTGCTTATAATAAGTAAACTAAATAGCCTTTTCTTTTGCATGCTCTGATCTATCAATCCTATCCATTGTTGTTGTTGTTTTTTATCTCAGTGCATTTGGTCCTCTCTATAAATCTGATCTGGGTCTTTTAAATATCTTCCATGCTTCTACTTAACATGTTCAATCTTTATCTTTTTATTTATTTATTTATTTTGAGGTGGAGTCTCACTCTGTCACCAGGCTGGAGTGCAGTGGTGTGATCTCGGCTCACTGCAACCTCCACCTCCCAGGTTCAAGCAATTCTGCCTCATTCTCCTGAGTAGCTAGGACTATAGGCGTGCGCCACCATGCCTGGCTAATTTTTGTATTTTTAGTCGAGATGGGGTTTTACTACGTTGGCCAGGCTGGTCTCGAACCCCTGACCTCAGGTAAAACCCACCTCAGCCTCCCAAAGTGCTGGGATTACAGGCATGAGCCACCGCACCTGGCTTCTTTTATCTTCTTAAACATATAGAAGCTACAGTAGTTTCCCCCTATCCGTTTCCTGGCAGTTTCACTTTCCACGGTTTCAGTAACCTATACTATACAAGACGCTGAGATACTTTGAGAAAGACAAAGAGAGACCCATATTCCCATAACTTTTATTATTGTTGTGGAAGTTCAGGAGGCGGGAGATACCAATGGGTGAAACAGGAGGACTTTATTTAGCTGCACCAGCTTAGTGGATTCGCATCCGAAAACGGAGCACTAAAGACAGGGCTTCACCTTTTATACATGACGTGCAGAAGTAAAATTCACTGCACATGGTGATGTGGGCTGTGGGCTTGCAGTCTCGGCTACTCGGGAAGCTGAGGTGGAAGGATTGCTTAATCCCAGGAGTTTGAGGCTGTAGTGAGCCATGATCCAGCCACTGCACTTCATTCAGCCTGGGCAACAGAGCAATATCCTATCTCAAGAAAAAAAAGCATTATATAATTTACATTTGAATAATTAACAATGAGGATGAAGATATGAAGATTTTCATGCCTTTTCCTGTCTCTGAAAGTCTGTGTGAATTTGAAATCCCTTTGCTTCTGCCCATCAGCAGCTCTTAGTATCTGTTGAGCCTGGTTGTTTCTTGGGATATATCAGCAAATCTGCGTGTTTTCACTTCCCTGGCAACAGTGGAAGAACATCGATGAGACTGTCAGGCCACAACCCGGCAAGCTCTCCAGGTGGAGGGTGGAAGGGAGCAGGAAGGCTATCAGATGCTGAGAGGGGAAAATCTGTTAAAAAGAGCTACTGCTGACTGAGTTTCTACCTTGTGTTAGGCCCTGAGTTCTTATCTCATTTGATTTTCACAGCCACACCACGAAGAAGACACTGTGATTCCCATATTACAGGTGAGGAAGCTGGAGCTCAGAGAGGTTAGAAACTTAACCAGGGTCACACAGCAGGTACAGGTAGAGTTTGGGTTAGACCACGGCTCTGCTGGAGCCCGCCTTACTGTGTGGGAGTTACTGCCCTAAGAACTCCACGCATAATAAATATAAGTAGGTACTGTCATAATCTCCATTCTACAGATGAGTCACTGTGTCTTGGAACTCTGCCATACGAATTCTCTTACCCGCCCAGCATAGACAGATGTGGAAGTCAGAAGAATTGGCAGAACCTGGAAATTAGCTGCCCCCACCCTCACTGCAGACCAGAAGAGAGTGGACCCTCTTTTTCACCTCCTGAGAATACCCCCATAAGGTGACAACACATGCTCTCAGCCCATGGCATGAGACCTCCCCTGAAAAGCCCTATTGACCAGAATAGTCCCATTGCCTGGATTCCATCCACCATGAAAGCCTGCCAGGGAGTATCTGAAATGAAGCTCCAATTTCCCACAGGTTAGCAGGATCGGAGGGAAGCCGAAAGAGAAGGCTTTCCCCAGTGCGAGGGAGAGGGAGGCGCGAGAGATCAGCTTGTGTGGGAGAGTGACCCACTTTTCTCCATCTGAACCAAAGGAAATGGTTAAACAACTGGAACCCTCCAAATGCCTGTCAACAGCAGAATGGACAGAACTGTGGCAATATAGTCATCCAATGAGAACACCATGTCAACAAATCACAGTGACACACAAGGACATGGATGAATCCCACAAGCATAAAATGAAATATGAGGCCAGACACCAAAGAGCATAGAGTAGGAGCAAGACTCCATTGCCATGACGTTCCACAACAGTCAAGCTCATGTGTGATTTCACAAGTCAGGACAGCAGTTCCCCATGGCTGTGTGTGCTGACTGGAGGGGGTTACTAGAGGTCTTCCTTCAGGGGGTGCTGCTGATGTTCTGTTTGGTGTTGGTTACATGGGTGTGTTTGCATTGCAACAATTCATCCAGCTGTTCACTAAGGTTTGTGCATTTTCCTGGATATATGTTACATTTCCATGCATCTGAATGATAATAATGAGGATGATGATGATGGCTTAACACTTTTTTGTAGTGCCTGTAATCCTAGTACTTTGGGAGGCTGAGGCAGGAGGATCCCTGGAGCCCAGGAGTCCGAGGCTGCAGTGAGATGTGACTGTACCACAGCACTCCAGCCTGGGTGACAGCTGAGACCCTGTCTCTTCAAAAAAAAAAAAAGAAAAAAAAAAAAAGGTTCTAACTTCAGCAGGAAGTCCTTCGGATATCCTTCCAGATTACTAGGTATCCTTCCAAATTATGAATAACCGAGGTCGTGTAGTAGAAGGAAAGCCCCAGCTTTGATATCAGAAGCTTCGGTCTTTGGCTTCTAGCTTAATAACTGTGTTACCTTGATCGGGTTGCTCATCTCTCTGAGTGTAAGTTTCCCATCTGGAAAATGGCGCCAGTGATGCATCTCCTTTAGGCTTGTTGTCATGATTACAGGTAGCACGACTGGCACATGGTAAGTGGTCAGTCATAGGAGGAAAAGGTCTAGGGTTCTAACTCAGGCAAGGGGCTGGGAAGACTGCCCTCTTTCTGTACCCCAAGCCCAGAGAGTGTTGTTTCGAAATGACACAGAGCTTGTCACATGCAATGGGGGGATTCTTGGGCCAGTGGTCACAAGAAGGCACTTTCAAAATCACTTGAAATCCCCATGCTTAGCAGCTTCCAGATGGCCATTGCTGGAAGGTCCTTTCCTGTGTTTAGATTCAGCCCAGGCCTCTGTTGTTTCAAAAAGGCCACATCTGGTGGGAGGTCATAGAGCCTGGGCGTTCAGAAGGAGGCCTGGGGGTCAGACAGACCTTCCGTGGATCCTGACTCCCCCTCTGTTTTCTCATCTGTTACATGGGGTGGAGGAAACTGATAATACCCAGCTAGTGGGATTGTTATGAGGATTCCTAGACGTGTGGCATGCATGGCGCTTGACAATGGGCTTCGTGCAGAATAAACACTCAGTAATGATAGTTGGTGGTGCTGTTACTAGTATTAGCTCATGGGAGGAAAAGAGTATCCTTCCAGGAAGTCCCACAGGAGCTCAGCACATGATTCCATTCCAAGGACATTCCCGAGCACCTACGCTGTACTCAGCACACTGAGTCTGCAGGGTGCAGAGACAACAAAGCAAGACAAGGCCCTGTCCACCGGAACTTCCAGTGTCCTCAGAGAGACCAGACACTTTTCCAGCTGGTTGGGACCTGGGCAGTGCAGACAGTTGGCCGCCTGTCTGGTGGGTGCAGGTGAGAGGCTCACACTGATTTGCATAGGGGTGGGTTGCCCTGCCTGAGGAGTTGGAATGGGGGCCGACTGTGGACACAAAGATAATTGTCTGGTGGGTTTGACCTGAGCCCTGCAGAGAGAACCCTGTAGAACCTCCTGGCACCCCTCTGGTCACTGAGAGGAACTCTGCAAGGCACAGGTGATAGAGGGTGTCACTGTGGCATGAGATGGGACTGGGGGCACACACCTCTTCCCTGCAGAGCGTGGTATATATGGCTCTGAGGCTGGGAGGCAAGGTGACTTTCCTGGCACCCTGAGAGTCTGCAGCTTTGGGGGAATCTAAGGGCAGCAGCCTGGGGTAGGCCCAATCTCTGTGGGTGCCAAGACTTCCATGAGTGGCTATGAGTGGATGTCACCTGCCGGGCAGGGGAGCAGAGCAGAGGCCTATGAGTGGCTGGGGCTCCCTAGATGCTTCTGGAGATGCTCAGAAGGGAAGGCTTTATTTTGGGAGGGGTGGGAACTGACTTATGAGGGTGGGATGGAGGCATTTCCTCCTGTTAATATGATTCCATAGGCACTCACAGCCTCCAGAGACCTGGCAGAAGGGTTGGCCTGGAGGGTTCACCATCCATTCCACAGGAGGTAATAGCATGTGGGCACACACAGAGTCTTCCATCTCGCTTACTCCTTGAAGCACATTTTATATTTGGGGCAGGATTTTTTCCACGTGCAGATGAAGCTGGAGGGGCTCCAAAGGGCCTACTTCCTGTCTCTATGAATTTGACTAAGTACCTCACATAAGTGAAATCATAGAGCATTTCTCCTTTTCTACCTGACTTCTTTCATTTAGCACAATATTCTCAAAGTTCATCTGTGTTGTAGCATATGTCAGAATTTCCTTTTTTTTTCAGGCTGAATCATATAATCTGTTTTTAAAAATAGCTTTATTGAGATATTCACATACCATACCATTCACTCAAGTGTATAATTCAATTTTTTTTTTTTTTTGGAGATTCACAGTTTTGCAACCATCACCACAATCTATTTTTAGAACTTTCTTTTTCTTTGTCTTTTGCTACAGGGTCTCACTCTGTCACCCAGTCTGCAGTGCAGTGGTACAATCTCGGGTCACTGCAGGCTCAACCTCCCGGGCTCAAGAAATCCTCCCATCTCAGCTTCCCAAGTAGCTGGGACTACAGGCACGCACCACCATACCCAGCTAATTTTTGTATTTTATGTAGAGATGGGGTTTTGCCATATTGTCCAGGCCAGTCTTGAACTCCTGGGCTCAAGCAACCCACCCATCTTCACCTCCCGAAACGTTGGGATTACTGGTGTGAGTCACAACGCCAGGCCTAGAACATTTTTGATATCCCAAAGAGAAGGGTCTCCAGCCAAGGACTGACCAGAACCCATTATTCTCACCTTAAGTCTAATTTATCCCCCCAGAGGCCCGCAGTCAGGAGCCATATGGTGATGTTATGGGCAGCACCGCAGCCCATGTGTCCCCCACCTCAAATTGATATGTTCAGGTCCTAACCCCCAATACTTCAGAATGAGACCGTATTTGAAGATAGGGCCTTTGAAGAGGTGACTGAGTTAAAATGAAGTTACTAGCACGGGCCCTAATCCAAAATGACTGGTGTCCTTATGAGAAGAAGAGATCAGGACACAGACAGGAACACAGAAAAGATCATGTGAAGACACAGGGAGAAGGTGGCCATCAACGAGCTTGGAGAGAGGCCTCCGAAGGAACCTTCCTCTCGGAAGTCCGGCCTCCAGAACTGTGAGAAAATCAATTTCTGTTGTGTAAGCTACCCAGTTTGTGGGACTTTGTAATGGTGGCACTGGAAAACTAATACAGGTGTTAAGAGAGGCCAGAGAAAATAATGAATACACGGTAGGCTTCTTGGAGGAGGTGAGCAGTTGGTAGGTCATTGCTTTCTTTCTTCTGCCTGTTCCCTTTCCATTGGCCCTCAGGTATACAGATAGGTGCGGGACAGAGACCTGCTCAATCCCTGCAGGACAGAGGGACTGGCCTGGTCCTCAGGGAGCCACCTGTAGTCAGGTCTCCCCTGGTTTATGGGGCTGAGACACATGGCTTCCCAGCTTGCTGCCTCAGTTTCCACCTCCATAAAATGGGAATAATGACATTTGATGCTTCTCTCTCCAGAGTTAACAGCATAATGATTAAGAAATATTTGGTGAAATGGTCATTATCTAAATATTTTTATTATAAAGGTAGAAATTATTTCTTATAAAAATTATTATTATTATTATTTTGTAGAGTCACAGTTTGGCAACCATCACCACAATCTAATTTTGGAACATTTTTCTTTTTTTGAGACAGGATCTCACTCTTTATTGAGGTACCATTTATATAAAATAAAATATATCCACTTGAAGTTTCGTGAAGTTTTACAAATGTATGACATTTGTTAAGCATTTGTATGATAGTAACAGAAGTGGACCAGTGACAACTACTGGTCCATTTCAGTCACTGTAGGTGAGTTTTGCCCTCTCCAGAATCTCAGATAGATGGAATCACACAATTTGAAGGATTTTGTATCTGCCTTCTTATACTCAGCCTAATGCTTTTGGTGTTCATCCGTGTTGCTGCATGCATCAGCAGTGCAGGAATTTTATGGTTGAATGGTATTTTATTGGAGGGGTGTAACAGTTTGTTTATCCTTTCTTTGGGTGATGGACTCTGGTTGTTTGTAGTTCTGGGCTACTGTGAATATGAGGCTGTTATAAACACTTGTGAATAAGTCTTTGTATGAACGCATGCTTTTTTTTTCCTTTTGGATAAATACCAACAAGTAAAATGATTGGGTGTTATATGATAAGTGCATGTTTAACTTAAAAAGAAATTGCCCAACTGTTTTCCAAAGTGGTTGTACCATTTTGCATTCCCACCACAGTGTAGGTAAGTTTCAGTTGCTTTATGCCCTCACCAAAATTTAATATGGTCGGTCTTTTTAAATTGTAGGCATTCTAAGAGGTAGTCAGTAAAATCTTATGTTTTTAATTTTTATTCATCTGGTGACTAATGATGCTGAGTAGCTGTTTTATGTGCTAATTTGCCAATATGTATACCTTCTTTGGTAACATGTTAGTTTAAATATTTTGTTCATTTTTTATTTAGTTGTTTATTTTCTTATTAATGAATGTTGAGAGTCCTTTCTATATCTTGGATACAAAATCTTTATTGGATATGTGCTTTGCAAATTTTTTTTCCACTCTGTGATTTGTCTTTCCATTATTATATTATTATTAGTAGTAGTAGTAGTAGTATTGGAAACAGAGTCTCACTCTGTCACCCAGGCTGGAGTTCGCTGGTGTGATCTCAGCTCACTGCAACCTCCACCTCCTGGGTTCAAGTAATTCTATAGTGCCTCATCCTCCCAAGAAGCTGGAACTGTAGGTGCATGCCACTGTGCCTGGATAATTTTTTTTTTTTTTTTGAGACAGAGTCTCACTCTGTCACCCAGGCTAGAGTGCAGTGGCACAATCTCAGCTCACTGCAACCTCCGCCTCCCAGGTTCAAGTGATTCTCCTGCCTCAGACTCCCGAAATTTTTTGTATTTTCAGTGGAGACAGGTTTTCACCTTGTTGACCAGGCTGGTCTCAAGTGATCCACACGCTTTGGTCTCCCAAACAGGCATGAGCCACTGCGCCCAGCCTCCATTATCTTAACAGGATGTTTGAAAGAGCAGAAGTTAAATTTCATGAAGTTCTTTTTATTGATTTTTTTTTTCTCTTACCTATTGTGCTTTTGGCATTGTATTTAGAAATCTGCCTAATCAAAGGTCACAACAATTTTCTCCCTCATTTTCTTCTAGAAATTTTATAAGCTTAGGTTTTATATCTAGTTTAATGATCCATTTTTAAAATATTTATTTTTAAAATGGTGGTAAATACACACAACATAAAATTTACCATCTTACCCATTTTTTAGTGTACAGTTTAGTGGTGTTAAGTAAACATTCACACTGTTGTGCAACCGTCACCACCATCTATCCACAGCACTCTTTTAATCTGGCAAAACGGAAACTCTGTACCCTTTAAACACTGACCCCCATTCTCCCCTTCTCTCAGCCCCTGGTGATCACCATTCTATGTCATGTCTCTGTGAATTCGACTAAGTACCTCATATAAATAAAATCATAGAGTATTTGTCCTTTCCAACCAGTTTATTTCACTTAGCACAATGTCCTCAAAATTCATCTGTATGTCAGAATTTCCTTCCTTTTTAAGGTTGAATAATACATTCCACTTTTTAAAACAGCTTTATTGACTGGGCATGGTGGCTCACACCTGTAATCCCAGCACTTTGGGAGCTGAGCAGGAGGACTGATTGAGCCAGAAGTTAGAGAGCAGTCTAGGCAACATATATTCACATGCCATACCATTCATTCAAGTGTATAATTCAATGAGATTTTTGTGTGTATGTATCCATAGTTTTGCCATCACCACCACAATCTAGTTTTAGAATGCTTCTGATACCACAAAAAGAAATTCTACTTAACCCTTGTCACCAGACACTCCCTTTCCTCAGCCCCTGGAAACCATCAGCTACTTCCTGTTTCTGCAGCTTTGCCTACTCTGGACATTTCATAGAAGAAAATCATGTGATATGTGGCCTTTTGTGACTGGTATCTTTCCTTTAGCAGTGTTTTCAAGGTTTGGCTATGTTATAATGTGTCACTACTCCATTCCTTTTAATAAGTGAAGAATATTTTCTTGTATAAATATACCCTATTCATCAACTAATGGACATTTGTTTTTTTCTACTTTTTGGTTATAATAAATAATGCTGCTGTGGACATTGCTGCAGTTTTTGTGTGTGGATGCAAAAATGTTAAAAGTGCAAAGTGCTAAAATGGAGACCTTTCTTTGTTACATTGTATTAGTCTGTTTTCACACTGGTGATAAAAGCATTCCCAAGACTGGGTAATTTTTACAGGAAAAGGGTTTATTAGACTCACAGTACAACCTGGCTGGGGAGGCCTCACCATATGGTGGAAGGCAAAGAGGACCAAGTCACCTCCTACGTGGATGACAGTGGGCAAAGAAAGAGCTGGTGCAGGCAGACTCCCGTTTATTTAAAGCCATCAGATCTCATGAGACTTATTCACTATCACGAGAACAACACGGGAAAGATCTGCCTCCCTGATTCATCATCTCCCATTGGGTGTCTCCCACAAGGTGTGGGAATTATGGGAGCCACAAGATGAGATTTGGGTGGGGACACAGAGCCAAACCATATCAGTTATATACCTAGGAGTGGAATTGCTGGGTTTTGGGGTAACTCCGTGTTTAGTACTTTAAAGAACTGCCAAGCTGTTTTCCACAGTGGTGTCACCATTTTACATTCCCATCAGCAATGTACAAGGGTTCCAGTTTCTCCACCTCCTCACTAACTCTTGGTATCATCTGTCCTTTTGATCACAGCCATCCTAGTAGGCGTGAAATGGTATCATATTATGATTTTTGTTTGGATTTTCCTAATGATTAATGATACTGAGTATCATTTCACACGCTTGTTGGTCATAAGTTTATCTTCTTTGGAGAAATGTCTTTAAATTTTTTGCCTATTTTAAAGATTGCATTGTCATCTTTTTACTGCTGAGTTATAGGAGCTCTTAAGATATTCTGGATACAAGTTCCTTATCAGACATATGGTTTGCAAATATTTTCTCTCATTCTGTCTTTTTATTTTCTTGATGATACAGTTTGCAGCACATATATTTTTAATTTTGATAAAGTTCAAATTATCTTTTTTGTGTCACTTCTGCTTTTGATGTACTATCTAAGAAACCATTGCTAACTCAGCATCACAAAGACCTACTCATATGTACAGTTAATTTTGTGTGTGTGTGTTTTGTTGTTGTTGTTTGACAGAGTCTTGCTCTGTCTTTCAGGCTGGAGTGCAGTGGTACAATCTCAGCTCACAGCAGCTTTGACCTCCTGGGTTCAAACAATCCTTTCACCTCAGTCTCCTGAATAACTGGGACTGCAGGCATGTGCCACCACGCCCAGCTCATTCTTTCGTTCTTTATTTTTTGTGTCTGACAGAGATGAGATCTCACTATGTTGCTCAGGCTGGTAAAAGATTTATAGATTACATTTAGGTCTCTGATCCATTTTCAGTTAACTTTTCTGTATGGTGTAAGGAAGGGGTTCAACTTCATTCTTTGGCATATGGGTATTCAGTTTGTTGGAAAGACCATTTCTTCCCTATTAACTTGTCTTAGCACCCTTGAACTATGACGAGCTGAGTTTTGATTAATTTTTGAATATGGTTAGAGGTATGAACTGAAATTCTTACTTCTTTGCGGTTTCTCCCCCTTCCTTCCTCCCCGATCCCTGTTCTGTTTCCCTCTCTCCTTCTCATCCTCTCTTTCTTCTTTTTCTCCCTCTGCTTCTTTTTCTCTTTCTCTCTCCCTCTTTCTCTCTTCTCTCTCTCTCTCCCCCCTCTATCTTTTTCTCTCTCCCTTTCTTTCTCTGTTGATAGCTGACCTAGCAACATGGTTGAAAATGCTGTTCTTTCTCCATGAACTTCCCTTTGCATCGTTATCAGAAATAAATTTTCCACGCATGTAGGTCTGATTCTCAATCATCTATTCTGTTCTACTGACCTATTTGTTTATCTTTATATCAATACCATACTATATTGATTACAGTGACTTTTTTTTTTTTTTAAGACAGAGTCTCACTCTGTCATCCAGGTTGGAATGCAGGACACAATCACAGCTCACTGCAGCCTTGACCTCCCAGGCTCAAGCAATCCTCCTACCTCAGCCCCCCAGGTAGCTGGGACTACAAGTGTGTGCCACAAAGCCATGCTAATTTTTTGTTTGTTTGTTTGTGGAGACAGGGTCTTGCTATGTTGTCTAGGTTGGTCTCGAACTCCCAGGCTCAAGCAATTCTCCCACCTCGCCCTCCCAAAGTGCTGGGATTACGGGTGTGAGCTGCTGCGCCTGGCCCACTTTATAAATCTTAAAATTAGGTAATGTAAGTCCTGCAATATTATTCATCTTTTTATGGTTGATTTGGCTATTCTAGATCCCTTGAATTTCCATATGAATTTCAGGATGAGCTTGTCAATTTTTACAAGGAAAGTCTGTTAGGATTTTGACTGAGAGTGCATTGACTATAAAGCAAATGGGAATTGACATCGTGGCAATATTCAGCCTTCTGATTCATGAGCATGACATATCCCTTCATTTACTTTGGTCTTCCTTGATTTCTCTGAGCATCATTTTACAGATTTAATGTACAAGTATCCATTTTTTTGGTCAATTTTATCCCTAAATATTTCACATTTTTGGATATTACTGTAAGTGTATTTTTAAAAATTTCAATATCCAGTTATTCATTGCTAGTATGTGGAAGTACGATTATTATGACTACTTTGTATCTTCATCTTATATCCTGTAACCTTGCAAAATTCAGTTGTCAGTTCCAGTAGCTTTCTTTGTAACCTCTGTAGGACATTTTAGATGGACTATTATGTTGATGCCAATAGAGATCAGCTCTCTTCTTCCTTTCCAATCTGAAGGCCTTTCATTTATTTTCTTGCCTGTTGCACTGTCTGAAATCACCAGTACAATGTAAAATAGAAGTGGTGAGAATGGGCAGTCTTCCTAATCTTCAGGAGAAAGGCATTCAGTCTTGCATCAGTAAGCCTGATTTAGCCATATATTTCTTGTAGATGTCATTTATTTATTTTTGAGACAGAGTCTGGCTCTGTCGCCCAGGCTGGAGTGCAGTGGTGTGATCTCGGCTCACTGCAACCTCTGCCTCCCAGGTTCAAGTGATTCTCCTGCCTCAGCCTCTCGAGTAGCTGGGATTACAGGCGTGTGTCATCACACATGACTAATTTTGTATTTTTAGTAGAGATGGAGTTTCACCATGTTGGCCAGGCTGGTCTCGAACTCCTGACCACAGGTGATCCACCTGCCTTGGCCTTCCAAAGTGCTGGGATTACAGGTGTGAGCCACAGTACTCGGCCATAGATACCCCTTTTCAAGTTGAGGAAGTTCTATTCTGTCTCAGTTTGCAGACAGCTTTTAAAATCAGGAATGGATTTGGATTTTGTCAAATGGCATTTGTTTTGTTTTCTTGAATTTGTTGAGATGATCCTACAGCTTTTCTTCTTTAGTCTGTTAGTATGGTATATGACATTGACTGATTTTTCAAGCAACAACCAATCTTTTATTCCTGGGATAAACCCCACTAGGTCATGATATATTTGCCTGTTTGACAGCATTTGCCTGTTTGCCAATATTTTGTTAAGAATTTTTTTAATCTATGTTGATGAAGAATCATAGCTCATAGTTTTTATTTCTTGTAATGTCTTTATCTGGTTTTGGTATTAAAACAACGTTGGCTTAGTAGAATGAATTGGGAAGCATTTCCTTCGCCTAAATTTTCTGGAAGAATCTGTGTGTAATTGGTGTTGTGGGGTCCATTGTTTTCCCCTCACCCACATTTGTAAGTTGACGCTCTAACTCTGGTACCTCAGAACATGACTGTATTGGGAGACAGTGCCTTTAAAGAGGCGATTAAGTGGGATCAAGGACAGACCCTAATGCAATATGACTGGTGCCTTATAGGATGAGTAAATTTAGACACAGAAAGAGACACGAGGATGCACAAGCGCAGAGGAAAGGCCACGCGAAGACACGGCACGAAGGTGGCATCTTCAAGCCACAGAGGGGCCTCAGAATGAAATCAGCCCTGCCAGCATCTTAATCTTGGACTTCCAGACTCCCAGTTTCCGTAGGAAGTGCCTCCATTTGTGGTATTTTGTTACGGCAGCCCTAGCAAACTCATACAATTGGTGTTACTTCTTCTTTAAGTATTTGGTCAAATTCACCAGTGAAGCCATCCGGAGCAGGAGTTTGTTTATGCGAAGGTTTTAAACTACACGTTCAGTGGCTTGCATAGATACAGCGCTATTTCCAGTTGAGTGACTTTGTGTCTTTCAAGGAAATTGACCATTTAATTATGTATTCTTACATTCATTTTAATACCAAATATTACAAATAAAAAAATAAAAACCACCAGTTATTCCACTGTCTAAAGACATCACTACTAATGCTTTTACAATGTATCCTTCTAGATAATTGGATGCATGTGTATACCAACTCCTTTTTAAAATGCTAGTAACTTGTAGTACAGGGTGTTTATTTTTGTATCAGCAAATATTATTTGAAAACATGATTATGGGTGGATGGCTAATAATTTGCTTAACTAATCCCCTAATTTAAGTTGCTTCCAATGAGGTGTGGGGGGGGCATCAAGAAAACATCCCTTCGGTGTTGCTCTTCTGTCTCTACGAGCAACTCAAGTTGGTGTCTTGGTTTGCAGTCCCAGAAGTGGAATGACTGGGTCAACCAGTTTACATTGACTCGCTATTGAGCACCCTGAGCTTGGTAGGGGGAAGGGGGAGGGAGAGGGAAGAGCCGTCCTCCCCCTCAAGGATCGAGCCTCTCTGAGGACCAGCCCGACCAGCGTGTCCAGTGGCACTTCCAGTTGAGAAAATAGCAATGACGCTGTTCAGAGGCTCTCAGGGGTCCCCGGCCCCAGCCTTGGCCTCCTCGACCTCTGTCGAAGCGGCTCTAGTTATCTGCAGGTTGGAGGCTGTATCTTCAGAATTTGAACATACTGGGCCTTACTTCTCAATACTTCCTTCTTTGGAGTGTGGTGACATCACTACGTGGTGCATGCAAAAATGGAAGAAAGATAGAAGCCAAATTTTGTGCAGACAAGGAAGGCAGAGACTAGTCTTGTTTTCCAATTACTCCCAGCCTGATGAGGCAGATGCAGCCTCATCCCAAGGGGGAAGCCCCGGGCTTTTGGAAGAAATAAAGGCCCCTTCCTTCCCGGATCCCCAGTCTGAGAGAAGTGTCAAGATTCACAAATGAAACATATACAGATAGCTACAAAGGAATGCATCACCAAATGCAAATGAATGCCCTCCCAAACAAGGATGTGTGATTGGAAGCAGTGGGGTTTTTCCGGGAAAACTTCCAGGAGAGGAGAGGGACCTGGATCCACAGAGAGGAAGCTGGACAGAGGAAGGATGGGGGCGGTGGGGGGCGGTGACATGTGGACTCTGGTTTGGTACAGCCAGAAGAGGAGGCTGGCAAAGCTAGGGGCAGGAAGGGAAGCGCCAGGGGTCTCTTCTGCCCCTTGTCAGCAGGTTTGAGGACATCGAGAAAGACGGGTCACCTTGAAGGTGAGTGGGTTATCTGCAGTGTGAACTTCTAAGAGTCCTCTTCTCCCACCTCCCTTGCCCTCCCCTCCTGGCGTCTCAGTCCTCCCGAAGCTGGAGATCAGCCCCTACTTTGTTGTCGTTTGTAGACATGGAGTCTCACTACATTTTCCAGGCTGGTCTCAAACTCCTGGCCTCAAGCAATCCTTCCGTCTTGGCCTCCCACAGTGCTGGGATTGCAGGTGTGAGCGATCTTGCTGGCCCAGGCCTCTACTTTGTAACAATCAGATCTTTATCTGTCGGGGGGCACCGACACCTGCCCCCCACCACACGCCACCCCACTTCTATGAGCATCATCCTCATTCCATGAGCCCTTCTTATGTGCACTTACAGCCGGGAACTCAGAGACCAGGGAAGGGAGCTCTCCTGCCAAGCTCTCACAGCCAGGAAGTGGGGGAGCTGGCATGGGAGGCTCTATCAGTGCGACTGCGACTGCTCAACTCCCAGGCTCAGCCCGGGTGGCCCAGCCCTGAGAGGGGCTCCCAAAACTCACACCCCCTTGGATCTTCTCCAACCCCATCTTTCTCTTACACACCACCCCCTCTTCAAAAACGGCAAATGGTGCTGCCAACCAGGCGCCACCCCCAGCCTCTCCATCAGCTGTAACCGTGCCCCCTACCAGGGCAAATCTGGCAATGGCACAACCCTGCTAAGTTGGCTTAGGGAGAATCCCCAATTTTGTCCTCCATATCTGGTTGCGTTCCTCATCCTCCAGGGCCCCCAGGTGGTATTGTCAACCCACCTGCCTTCAGCAGGAATCGTGCTGCGTTGGTTTAGCCAGAGTCTCCCAAAGCCCCGCAGACTCCTGACGCTTCTGGATAACTTCCCGTCCTCTTCCAGGGTAGCCAAGACCCTACCCTGCTCCTTGGCTTTCAATTCCCGCTTTTCCCTGTCGCATCTGCAGCTGAGTCCAGTCTCTCCTCCCCGCTGCGGAACCCACTGCCGTGTCCCTGCATCTGACCCCATGGCTTTGAACAAAGCCTGCCTTGCTTTCCTTCAACAAGTGTCACTGAGTGAGTTTTTTTTTTTTTTTTTCTTTAACATCTTTCAGATGGAGAAAGAAAGGCCTTTAGGCTAATTCCCTTTCGGATGCCTGGCGAGAGACCAATTATCCTATCAGGTGTGTAAACCCCCCAGTCAGGCAGGCCAGAGTGCCCAGGGGTGGGGACTGTACCAGCCAGGTGTGGGCAGGGCTGTGGGGGTGGGAGGAGGAGGTGGAGTCTCCTTTTTCTAGGGCATGTGTCACCTGCCTCCTGCCCAGGGGCATTGCCCCGACACTCCCCTGCCAGTGTTCGAGGCAGTGTGAAGCTGGGGCCAGCTCCCTGCAGCCTCTGGAGTGCATCACAGACCTTTCAAGACCTATGTTGCTGGCCCCCCAGAACCCGGAAGATGGCAGAAGGGGCGCAGGCCAACCCCAAAGGGTTCAAAAAGAAGGTGCTGGGTAGATGCCCCTCTGGGGGGAGGGGCCCAAGCTTCAGGGCCTCCTGTCCTTCGAGAACCTCCAGGTAGGTGCCTGCTGCCCTGAGACGGAATCTCCCAGGGAGGGGCAGGGACGGGGGTGAGGGTCTGGCTTCTAGAATCCCTTTCTCCAGAAAGGAGAGCTCTGAGAGTCAGCATGGTGGACTGAGATGGTCACTGCATTTCCAGCACCAGAAGGGCCTTTGGGATCGTGTAGTCAACCCTCACGCAGTACTCACGTGGCCCAAAGAGAGTGAGGCCACAACCCTCCTGTGGCCCAGAGAGGCTGAGGTCACACATTTAGGAAGCAGTGCTGGGACTGGAATCCAGGGACTCAGGATTCCTGGCTTTGGGTTCGAGACTCAGCTGCTAGGCTGGGTCACATGACTTCCTTCCTGGACTCCCTCGCGTGTGCATGGGAGTTCTGGCCTGAGACAGCAGGCTTCCTGTCCTGGAGGCTGATGTGTGGAGGCGGCTCCTGCCAGAGCTGGGGGCAAAGAGATGCTGGTGCCTCCTGGCTCTGCCATCTGGGGTGTGCTCCTCCAGGAGGGGCTGGGCAGGTGCTGATGACAGCACTAGGAGCAGCAGCTAGGACATCAAAAGACAGCATTGATGACACCTGTCATGAAGCTCGGGAAGGCAACAGCAGGTCCCGCTCTGCCAGGGGTGGAGGGGATGGACTTAGGCTCTGGGTTTCATCCTCCCACAGGTCTAGCCTAGGTATGAAAAAGCTCTTCGCCATGGCCATCCTCGCTGGCAGTGGTAAGTAATGACGCCGGTGGACTCCTCTCCTGCTCCTGGCCTGTCTCCCTTGACCTTGGATGCCTGAGTTATGGTTTCACTGACCAGCCTAGGTTCCTTTCTCTCTCTGGGCCTCTGCTTCCTGGCTCAGCCCAGCAGGCTGCACCCAATTCTGGAGCTGTTTACCCCTCCAGCCACCTGTAAACAGGCATTTATGAGCCCCGGGGGGAGGCAGGGCTCAGAGCTGAGCAAGCATCATAAAATGCTGTTGTTGGCTGGGCATTTGTGTACCTGAGTGTGTATCAGTGTGTGTCCATCAGACAGGAGTTAATGATTTTGTGTGCAGGCAGGAGTTAATGATTTTGTGTGCAGACAGATGCAGGCATCCGTGCGTAGGTGTGTCTGAGCACGTGGTGATGTCTACATGTGCAACACGCATCAGTAAAGTATGTGACAGTGCAGGCACCTGAGTATGAGCCCATTTGTGTCTCTTCATATGAGCATGTGTTAATTGGGGTGTGTGTCCCCAGAGTGTCCTTATGGATGTAGGGTGCATAGATTTGCAGGTGTGTGTGTGTGTGGTGTGTGTGTGTGTGTGGTGTGTGTGTGTGTGTGTGTGTGTGTGTGTGTGTAGGGTGGGTGTCTGTGTACCACAGAGTGGTGGGAGGTCAGGGGCTTCTTTCTGGGGGTGGACCCAGGGTGTTGTGTTTGGGCAGCTGCCCCATAGGATTGTTGCGTGAGGCTCTTGACGAAAACCTGACCCTGCCATGTGTCCCGACATCATTCATGTGGCGGGTGCCCCAGCTCCACGGACCATCGTCTGGGCCTCTTGCTGGCCTTTCATGCAGCCTGTTAACCTCCCAGAACACAGCCTGGCTCAAGGAAAAGAAATAAAGGCCAAAAACAAAAGTAAGCTTCCATATGGCCAGACATGAGAGAGGGCTGGTTGCATTCAGGCAAAATGACCTATTATTTAGAAGACCACTTGAGTTCAGCCCAAGCTAGGGGCAGAGTCTTCAGCCCAACTGAACGTGGACTTGAATTCCTTCACTTGGAGTGTGAATGTCGACATGGCCTCGGGCCAGGCCCCTGATTCTCCCCTGGATGCATTTTGTATGTCAGTGCATCTGTAATGCATGAGGGTGTGAGTGTACAAGTGTGTGAGTGCATCAGGTGTGTGGGTGAGTGTGAGTGTATCAGGTGTGTGTGGGTGTGTGTATCAGGTGTGTGTGAGTGAGTGTATCAGGTGTGTGTGGGTGAGTGTGTATCAGGTGTGTGTGGGTGTGAGTGTATCAGATGTGTGTGGTGAGTGTGTATCAGGTGTGTGTGGGTGAGTCTGTATCAGGTGTGTGTGTGAATGTGAGTGTATCAGGTGTGTGTGTGGGTGAGTGTGTATCAGGTGTGTGTGGTTGAGTGTACACACACCTGATACACTCACATCCCTGTAGTAAGCCCTGCAGCCTTGAGAAAATAATGCAGGCCATATTTGCTGGGGGCTTGCTCCATACCAGGCACTGTCCCAAGCCCCTTCCATCCATGAACCCATTGAAAGCTCACTGCAACCCCATACGTGGTCCCTTGTAGATTTCTTTCCTCCTGCTTAGCTGCCCACCCTCCTTGTCCCAGCTTCCTCTCCTGCTTCCTCCTGCCTTCTCCCCCCATCCTACGTATCCCTAGACATTGGGAGGATGATCAGTCCAGACTCTCAGGAAGAGAGAGGTTGGGAGAGGCCACCTACGAGGCAGGGGCTCAGAGCACCCCCTGGTTCTCTTGCAGTTCTGTCTGCAGCCCACGGCAGCCTGCTCAACCTGAAGGCCATGGTGGAGGCCGTCACAGGGAGGAGCGCCATCCTGTCCTTCGTAGGTTATGGCTGCTACTGTGGGCTGGGGGGCCGTGGCCAGCCCAAGGATGAGGTGGACTGGTAGGTACCAGAGGCTGGGCTGCTGTCAGGGGCCAAGTGAGGATAGCTGAAGGTCAGACTGAACTTGACCTCCATCCCTGAGAGGGGCAGACTTTCTTTCCCCAAAGAATTTGGCTTTCTTTAACAAGTCGGTGACCAGAGCCTGCTCTTTGGCCATGTTCTTTCCAAACGGTCTTGGATGCTTTCCATTGTCCATCTCCAAGGTCATGGGCTTGGAAGTGTTTCAGCCCCTCCTCTCTCCAGGAAGGGACTTTTGACTTGCTCCAAACACACAAGGGAGAGCAGTCAAATAGCTGACACTCGGCAAAGGCAAGGGCTGGGACCCCTGCCTGCCTGAGACGGGAGGCTCTGGAAGACAGGACTGTGCCTCCTCCCTCAGACTGAGAGTTCCCGGAAGCCATGCTTGTCTTCTGCTCCTATCTCCCCAACAGCTGCCAGCACCAAGTTGGTATCACAGAAAGCTTAATAAATGCACATTCACTCCACCAGAGGTGATGGGGACAGCCACACTCCCTGTGCTTCCTGTCCTGCATCCCACCAGTCCCTGTTGACCCTCCAGACCTTTGTCCCTCCCTGGCCATGAGGCACAGCCAGGGGTAGCCTCCACATATAGTCGATGCTCCTCCAACCTTGACTTAAACCCATACAGGCCCCTGACCCCTCCGACAGCTGCAGCCGGGGCTCTGCGGCGAGAGCTGGGAACCCTGTGGATAGAACAAAGACACAGGGGAGAATGTGTCCCGGGGTGGGCAGCTCTGGCTGCAGTCATGAAACTGAAGCTGTGAGGATCAGAACCTGGGGTGCCGGCCCCAGCTCTGCTTGGCTGTGTGACCTCGGACAAGTAACTGTCCCTCTCTGGGCTTCAGTTCAAACGTTTGAGTTGTGAGAGACTGGAATACATGATCAGAGGTCTGCGCTGGTGGGAGATGGGCCAGCTCGGCCATGCCTGTCCACTCACCTCTGCTGGCCCTAGGTGCTGCCACGCCCACGACTGCTGCTACCAGGAGCTCTTTGACCAGGGCTGCCACCCCTACGTGGACCACTATGACCATACCATTGAGAATGACACTGAGATCGTCTGCAGTGAGTCCCTCCCCTGCCACCCGGGCCCCCAGAGAAGGGAGTGGCCAGCTCCATCAGCCTGTGCCGGGATGGCGTACAGTCTTGTCAGACAAAATACAGGCTGCCGGCTGGATGCGGTGACTCACGCCTGTAATCCCAGCACTTTGGGAGGCCGAGGCGGGTGGATCACCTGAGGTCAGGAGTTCAAGACCAGCCTGGCCAACATGGAGAAACCCCGTCTCTACTAAAAAAATACAAAATTAGTCGAGTGTGGTGGCACATACCTGTAATCCCAGTTACTCAGGAGGCTGAGGCTGGAGAATCACTTGAACCCAAGGGGGGGGTTAAAGAGAGCTGAGATTGTGCCACTGCACTCCAGCCTGGGTGGCAGAGTGAGACTCTGTCTCAAAAAAAAAAAAAAAAAAAAAAAAAGGAAAACAGCTGTGCAGTGAAATTCACATCTTAGATATATAATGAAAAATGGTTTAATATTAAGTGTGTCCTAAATACTGCATGGGGCGTGTTGATACTCAAAATTAATTAATATTTATAGAAAATGAAACGTTTGGGACATACTTTTACTAAAACATGTACTATTTACCTGAAATGTTAATTAATTAATTACAAAGACTGCTCTGTTGGCCAGGCTGGGGTACAGTGGTACCATCATAGCTCACTGAAGCCTTGACTTCCTGGGCTAAGGTGATTCTCCTGCCTCAGCCTCCCGAGTTGCTGGGATTACAGGTGAGTGCCACCACACCCAGTTGATTTTTGTATTTTTTTGTAGAGATGGGGTCTCACTATATTGCCCAGGCTGGTCTTGAACTCCTGGCCTCCAGCTTTCCTCCCACCTCTGCCTCCCAAAGTCCTGCGATTATGGGTGTGAGCCACCAGCCCAGCCTGAAACTGAAATTTAACCAGCCATCCTGTGTTTTGATTTTGGTTTTGCCTTTTTGCTCAGTCTAAATCTGAACAGCCTTGCTGTGGCTCTAGATCGTCTCCCTGAGGTGCTCTGATGCTCCATCCTAGAATTGGCATCTTGGTTCTCCTGTCCTCCAAATTCGGAGTGATTCTGATTCAGTGGGTCTGGGTGGGGCCCAGGAACGTGGCCTTCAGCCAGCTCCCCACATGGTTCTGAGCCTGCAGCTCTGTAGAGAGGCTGGGACATCCTGGCCTGGGAGTTGGGAGTCCTGGGTTTGAACTCAGGTTCCGGCTCCTTGCACCATGTAGACCTAACCCTGCCTGGCCTCCGTCTCCTCACTCATGGGTCCGTTGAAGGGTTTGGATCAGAGCAGACTCTTTCCCTTCCAGTTCTGTCACTGGGACCCCACCTGCAGAGGTGGCTCCATCCCAGGACACCCAGTGTTTCCAGGGATCCAAGGTAGTAGCACCAGGCCTGGCAGGTCCCCTCATTTACTATGAGCTGGCTGTGACTATTTCCCAACATGTAGGTAAGTGCAAGTGGCATCCAGGTAGCAGCGTCCAGGTGTCCCTGCCCTGCCCCACTCTATGCCCCTCTCTGGGGCAGGACTCCCCCTAGCCCAGCCTGTGGGCAGCCCCTGGGCCCTCTTTGCCCCCATGTCTTCACCTGGTGCTACCAACTTGTTCCTTATCAACAGATCACAAGCAATGCTGGCTTTGCAAAGACACTCAAGTCTCCTGCCAGCTGGGGAGGAGTCAAGTGGAGAACAGGGTGCATGTGGGATCCCTTGGAAGCCCAGAGCTCTGTGGTCCTCATGTTCTGCTGGTCAAACATGAGGTGGAAGGGCTGGCTTGAGATAGCAGTAATCCCCCTATTAGAGCAGTTGGAGGATCGAGATTCTCCCCCAATTACCACCCACCAAGGGTAACGGACTAACTTAAAGCAGTGACTTTCACGTTGGGTTTTGGGGATCCCTGGGGCCATCAAAGCTAGCAGCCTTGAGAAGTGACGGTCACACAGTCCCTGAGAGGTTCAGCTGGCACTTTAGTGTATTTTATCATTAAACAGCATCTTCTGGGGCTGTCTGATGCATCCGCCTTCTTTAAAGAGTTTCGTTTAGGAGACAAGATTTTGCTGATAGAAAGTGTGAAAGGTCTGCAGACCTACGGAGCGGAGCGAGTTGGAGGTTCTCAAAGGGTATTCCTTGAACCAGCAACAGCAGCAGCTGCAGCACCCAGGAACTTGTTAGAAGTGCAAACTATCAGGCCCCACCCAGACCTACAGAATCTGACACTTGGGGTGAGGTCCAGCAGTCTTCTTTGAACAAGCCCTCCAGCTGATTTTATTGTGCACCTAAGGATGATCTCTGAAATCTAATAATGATAACAACTGCACAGGGACAAGCCGCAGGAGCATTAGCCCTCCATTAAGCCTGTGCTAGGCTCTTAGGCATTCACTAAGCTGTTGACAAGTGTTTTTCTCACTAATTTCTTACCAATAACTTCCTCATTTTTTTTTTTTTTAGAAACAAATTTTTGTTCTTGTTGCCCAGGCTGGAGTGCAGTGGCGCAATCTCGGCTCACTGCAACTTCCGCCTCCCGGGTTCAAGTGATTCTCCTGCTTCAGCCTCCCAAGTAGCTGGGATGACATGCATTCACCACCATATATCAGCTAATTTTTTATATTTTCAGTTGAGATGGGGTTTCACCATGTCAGGCTGGTCTTGAACTCCTGACTTCAAACGATCCACCTGCCTCGGCCTCCCAAAGTGGTGGGATTACAGGTGTGAGCCACCACGGCTGGCAATAACTCCCTCTTGAGTGGGTGTTCTCTGATTCTGTGAGTGAAGGGAAGAGGTCTGGGGTGGCAGAAAGTAGCAGGCCTGGGGGTGGGCCTTCAGTTCTCTGTGTGACTTAGGCAAACCCATCCCCCTTTCTGGGGCTCAGTTTCCCCAGCTATGCAATAACTGTGTTAGATGTCAGTGGTTCCCCAATTTTACATGCACCAGAGTCACCTAGAGAGCTTGTTACAACACAGACTGCTGGGCCCCAGCCCAGAGCTGCCGACCTTGCAGGCGTGGGGTGGGGCCCATGGGTGGTGCTGGTCCTGCCGCCCTGGGACCACATTCCGAGGGACGCTAGGCTCTCCAAGTCTGTGTGGGCTCCCCCTTCCCAACAGTGGTCCTGGGTGGGGGGGCCTGCTCCTTTCACCCACAGCCTTTGCCCCCCCATCCCCCTCTAGGTGAGCTCAACAAGACAGAATGTGACAAGCAGACGTGTGCGTGTGACAAGAACGTGGTTCTGTGCCTCATGAACAGGATATACCGAGAGGAGTACCGAGGATTCCTCAACATCTACTGCCAGGGCTCCACGCCCAGCTGCAGCATCTACAAACCGCCCCCCGAGGAGGTCACCTGCAGTCGCCCATCCCCAGCGCCCCCCACCCCTCCCTAGAGCCGCTGAGGTCTGAGAGAGAATAGTGGGTGGAGGGTCTGGCTTGGGGACCAGACAGAGGAGCAGGGAGGGTAGGAGCCAGGCTGGGAGCCCCAGGGTTGCTGGCTGCCTCCTCCCTGGAGCCCTCCAACCAGGGCTCAGCAGTCCCTACCCCCAAGGACTCAGGAAGGCCTGGGTCCTGACTCTGGCCATGTAGCTCCCCCAGCCCAGCCCCAGGCACGGTTGCATCTCACCACTGATTCTGCACTAGGTGGGAAGCATGGAGCTTTAGGGGTCTCTCCTGATGAGGGTGGCCGGGGAGACCAGAAAGAGAGAGAGAGAGAGAGAGAGAGAGAGAGAGAGAGAGAGAGAGAGAGAGAGGAGGGGGAGAGAGAGAGAGGAGAGAGAGAGAGAGAGAAAGAGAGAGAGAGAGAGAGAGAGAGGGAGAGAGAGAGAGAGACAGATAGACAGACAGGAGGGGCCTCTGAGTAGAGCCTCTGTTGTGGCTCCAGCTTGACTCCCTGGAGGCTTAGAGAGTCTGAGCCACCAGCCCAGGCCCAGAGGTGGGTGCAGCCTCAGCCCAAGGTCACAGGAAGGCAGATTGCTGATCCCAAAGCCTGGGTTCCAGGAGCCCCTCGGCTGGTCCCACAGGATGCTCTGGGTGGTGGTTACTTTGGGCTTGCGGCTCTCTAGAGTCCTGTTCACAGAGCAGGTAGCTTCACCCCAGCCCTCACTAAGGTGGCTGTGAGTCCAGGCTCAGACTCCAGGGTATAGTGCTGTGCTGAGTGTCCCAGCCTCAGAGCAGGCTCCTGGGCACTGACAGAGCCACACCCAGGGACACCCCCCGGGCTAATATGGGGACACATGAAAACATGGCCCCAACATCTACAAGTCTTCTCTGTACCCCCCACTGACCCATGCGTGTCACCCCAACCCTGCCCTACCACACCACATGGCTCTGAGAAGCACCCCTACCCCTGCCCTCCGGGTCCCTGACAGACACTGCCCTCCTGGCCTGCCTCTGGAACAGTGAAGGGGGGACCCTCACCCTTTCTCCCTGGGCTGTGGGCAGGTGTCACAAGTCCCATTGGTGGGGAAGAGGCTGAGGGCTGAGACTGACCTCAGTGAAGAGGGAAACAAAGGAGGGAGAACATCAAGGCGGGAGGCTGCGTGGAAGATTCGAGAAGAGGGTCAAGGTGGGAGGCTGTGTGGAAGCTTCTAGAAGGCAGCCGGGAGGGAACAGGGTGGTGAAGGAGAGGGGAGAAGATGGAAGCCAGAAGAGACGAGGTGAGTGACAGCCACCAGCAGGCAGGGGCCTCCAGGCAGCACAGAGGAGCTGGGGGCAGGGCCTTGTGGGGCTAGGTGTCTGTGTAGGGCCTGCAACTGGGGCCAAGGTGGAGGGGATGCCCCTGTGGGACCCCAGCACTGTTGTTTCTCCAGGTGCACCTTCCCCTGCTCCTTACCTGTCTGAGCCTCAACTCAGGGTCGGCGGCCTCCACGGAGCCAGCCCCACAAGCCCGAGGACCACTGAAGCCACTCTCCGCCTGGACTCAACAGCCACCAGCAAGTTCACCTGGCAGTGCCCCAGGCACCATTGTTGCTGGGGAGGAAGGACAGAGGAGGGACATGTATGAAAAGGAAGCCAGGGAGCCTCACCAGCCCCAGCTTCCAGAGCCCCAGCCATGGAGACAAGGACACTGCCCCCCAGTGCCACTGTCAGTGTGTGAGGGGCCCACGCGGTCCTCCTCCCCACCCCAGTCCCCACTCCCCAGCCTCCCCAACAGCGCCACCTCCTGCTGGCCATGGTCCTCCAGCTGGGGGAATGCAGGTTCCCAGCTACGCCCCTCGACATGCACACACACCCTCCCCTGCCTCTCAGGAAGTCCAGGCCAAGGTCTGGGGATGGGATTCTGCTGCCTGGGGGTCCTGCCCACCCCCACTCACCCCAGACACTTTGGATGCTGCAGCTCCTGGAGAATCTCCACAGGACTCGGCTTCTTCTCCTCAAATGAATAAAGGCCTCCTACCTCAACTCTCCATGGCTCAGCAGTCACGGCCCCTCCTTGGCCAGGCGTTAGGGGAGGGCACAGTGACTCCCCCTGCTTCCCCAGCTCTGGGGAAGGTGGGTTCCCATACCCAGTAGTTGGCATGGCCCATCTCCCTCCTGCCCCCCGGCCTGGGGGTGAGAAGTGGTGCAGATGCCATGGACCCTAGGCCCTGTGGTCCAGCAATGGGGCGATGATGGTAGCGATGGGCTAAGTGCTTTTCAGGCATGGATCTCCTGACCCATTTCTGTTGATAACTGAAGCCAGAGAGTTCAAGTCACACAGGTCACAAGTGACGGAGCTGGGCTCTGAGTCCTCTGCGTCTGACTTACTGTTTGTTTGTTTTCTTTTGAGACAGAGTCTTGCTCTATTATCCAGACTGGTGACACAGTCTCGGCTCACTGCAACCTCCACCTCCTGGATTCAAGTGATTCTCCTGCCTCAACCTCCCAAGTAGCTGGGATTACAGGCGTGCACCAGCAGGCACAGCTAATTTTTGTATTTTTATTAGAGACAGGGTTCCACCATGTTGGCCAGGCTGGTCTTGAATTCCTGACCTCGAGTGATCCGCCCGCCTCAGCCTCCCAAAGTGCTTGGCTTACAAGTGTGAGCCACTGCGCTCGGCTGGGTCTGACTTTTAACCCCTGCTCCATGAGGCTCCTGAATGATGATTTGGGCAGCTGCGGCGGCGGGAGGAGACTAAGGACCGAGGTCCTGATGCTGGCCCATCCGGTTCTCCTTCCAGCTCTGCCACTGACATCTGTTGAGCCTTGGTGGGCCCATCTGTGAAATGGGACTACATTTCTACAGTGGAAGTTCCCAGGGTTGTTGTGGCAGCTGCTGAGACAGCGGGGAGGAAAGGGCTTTGTGAGCTGAGTGGCGGGGGCAAGTGGGTAGGAGATGATTACCGTTGAGATCATTTGTATTGAGTCCGGGTATTTCTTCAGAGTGAAAGTGAGTGACGGTGGGGCCATGAGGGTCCCACAGGGCAGCTGGGTCCTGGCCCCTTCCCTGACTCGGGCTCCTTCCTGTATGGACATGGGTTACCTCCCCCACAGTGACCACACAGCTTGTTTCCCATGCTCCCTAAAGCCGTGGGCTTCCCTGGGGACATCAGCGGGGACCACTATGTTACATGGGGAAGCTTTCACAGGCGGCCCTGGAAGGGGAAGAGGGACTTCTCAGCTTTCTCTCTCTCTCTTTCTCTCTCTATTTGAGACGGAGTCTCACTTTCTTGCCAGACTGGAGAGCAGTGGGTGATCCAGCTCACTGCAACTTCCGACTCCCTGGTTCAAGTGATTCTCCTGCCTCAGCCTCCCAAGTAGCTGGGATTACAGGTATTCACCACCACGCCTGGCTAATTTTTGTATTTTTAGTTCAGACAGGGTTTCATGATGTTGGCCAGGATGGTCTTGATCTCCTAACCTGGTGATCCACCCACCTCAGCCTCCCAAAGAGCTGGGATGATAGGTTTGAAAATCCCTGGACGAACTCACCCACAGGCTTGTTCACTCAGTGGCCCTGAGTCCCCTGTGTGCCAGCAGTGGAGCTGGGCTTCCGGCCTCTGCCCATGGGAGCCTGCAGCCCAGGTGGGAGGCAGTGAGCTCCTAACCTTGGCACGTGGTGCCAAGTAGTGTGTGGCTCGGAGCACAGGGGTGAGGACCCGGGTCTGTGTGGCAGTCCCAAAGGTGCCTAAAAGGAGATGGGGTGCAGCTGGGGTTTCCCTGGCGTGGGGAGGAGGAGCAGAACATGGGTCTCATTTTGGGAGGAGGGGCCCCTTCTACTGCCTAGGGATCTCCTTGCCATAGCAGCCGTGAAGACTCCATCTGAGGTAGTGAGGTCTTCCACAGTAAGGTGTGAGGAGGGGGCTGTCCGTGCGCCTCCCTGGCCTGGGGCTTCCATCTCTGCCCAGACCTACCTCCACCTGCCTCTTCGGGAGACCCGTGCCCCTCCCAGCCCCTTTCCTGGTTCCTGGGACCCGGCGGCCGTTGCTGACAGCTTTTCCAGAACGCGGGAGACACCTAGTGGACATCATGACTCACAACCGGTGCTCTGCTCCACCCCTCCCACACCTCTGCCCCAGCCCCAGAGTGGAGATCTGCTGGGGGCCTGCCCCACAGTGCCCAGGAGAGCACAGGAAGCCATCAGTGGGGCCTCCGCCATCTGCTCATTGCTGTCACCACCGCCTCTCAAGAAGCGCTGCCCTTAAAGCAAACAGCACAGGCTGGGTGGCACCCTGGCCCTGCCTCCTCATGGGCCGTGTAGAAGCAAGTCGCTTCACCCATCCCAGCCTCAGTTTCCCCCTTCTACAAAATGTGGTTGATAATGAAGCACATTTCATAGGGTTTGAGGATTACATGAGGTCAGGGATGAGAATTCCCCTCGCACAGGGCCTGGCGGGGAGAAGACCAACTGTCAGAGCCGGTGACTGGGCAGAAGGTCCTCTGGTCGGAGAGGCAGATAGCGGCAGGTAGAAGAAAGCATTGCTGATGGAAGTGGACTGCCTGTGACATTCTCCTCCAAACAGAAACCTGGCAGAAGCAAAGCCGTGGTTTAGCCAGAAAATCTGGCTCCCTGCCCGTGAGTTTGAGGGGAAATGTGAGCGAGTGGAAGAGGAGGAAGATGCAGAAGGGAAGGGTCTGTCAGCCCTTGCTAGCCCTGAGTCACAGCCAGGCACCCAGGGCCTTGACTGACCCTGTTCCCAGCTGGGCCTGGGAGCTGCCCCTTCCTCGGCTGGGCCCTGACTGTGAATGCAGAGGGGCGGCCCTTCCTCCAGAGGTTGGCGCGGTGACACTAGCTGTCGGCTTCCTCAGTTGTGGCTTCCTAACAAGCAGCTGATGCCACCAACTGTGATAACAAGGAAAGTTCTGGAGAGAAATACCAAGGCTCCTAGCAACAGGAGACAGGGGTGCACAGTTTTAAAAAACAAGACATATTGCCCTGTCAACAGCAACCCTTCTAAAATCCCCGTGCTCTGGCGGGAAGGGGGCCTGGGATCTCGGGATGTCAGGGCCCACGCAAGAAAGCCAGAGCACGTCTATCACTGCGCTGAGAGCTTTGGTGTGGACTATTCATAGCTTTGCTTCTACAGGGAGGAAACTGAGGCCCAGAGGAGCCAAGTAAATGACTTCAGGTCACACAACAAATTCAGGATTTGAACTCCGACTCCAGAGCCTGAGACTCAGAGGGCATCTGATCCAGCTCCCACATTTTGAGAAAGTGGGTGAAAGCAAGAGATCAGGAATCAGAAGACAGGGTTTCACATTCCGGCCCCAATGGGCACGAGCTGGCCATCCGCAACAAGGCACCAGTTCCCCCACCCCCTTCCCTAGTCTCTAGTTTTCATCAGATGAATAAAGGGCAGGGCAGAGAGGGTGGGCAAGGCCTGTGGGAGAGCGCAGGATTGAAGATCGGTCAGCCTAAGTCTCATCAACAAGGTGCAACTCCAGCCCATACTTGACCGGGCAGCACTGTAAATACAGCCCAGTGGGAGCCACCGGGAGCGTGAGCAGGCAGTGCCAGGGCCGGGCTTAGTCACTGCTGGCCTACTGCTGTGTGAGATGGAGGGGCTGACGGTGGGCGCAGAGAGAATGGCAGAGAGCAGCTGCGGCAACCCAGGCACCAGCGATGGTGGCTCCCACCGAAGAAGGTGGTGGCGAAAGTCGTAAGAAGTGGCCACCTTCTAGATTTTTTCCCCTCTTATTTTTCTTTCCATGTAAACATTTGATGAAAGCATTTTATAAATACAGAATCTAGATGCACTTTGAAGGCAGTGCCAACAGATTGGGTGTGGGATGTGGAATATGAGAATCTGCCACCCGGGTTTTGGCCTGCAGGAGAAGAGCCCTCAGCGGAGACGGGCAAGACAGGCGTGCAAGGAGCTGGCATGGAGAGATGCGATTCTCTCCAACTCTTGACCTGGGAGGCTCTGCGTGGCCCCACTGGCCCTCCTACTCCTCATCTTCAAGTCTCAGATGAGATGTCAGACCCCCAGCAGTCCTCAGGGAAGCATCCCTCACCCTCCTGGAGGCGGGCATTGCTCCCCAAGCCCACCCGGATCCCAGCACCCTCAGCTTGTTCTGAAGTCCCCTGCTTACTTATTTTCCCTTTGGTTTGAGAGCTCTGTGGAGTCTGGTGTAGAGGGCCTGGCCTGGAGTAGGTCTTCAGTACACATGTGCTCATGGAAGGCATGACCCTGTCGAGGACAGCAGGCTTTCTCAGTGAGAGTCCACGCATCCCTCTACACTCCCACCGCAGTTCTCCGAGAATCAGGGCATCAGTGCCAAACAAATGGAGCTTGTGTACCATCAGGGCCCATCCTTTCTATCTTATAGATTAGGGGATGGAAGAGAGAAGGGAGTGAAAAAGACGGCCTGGGCATGGTGCCTCATGCCTGTGATCCCAGAACTTTCGGGGGTCTAGGCAGGTGGATCAATTGAGGCCAGGAGTTCGAGACCAGCCTGACCAACATGGTAAAATCCGGTCTCTACTAAAAATACAAAAATTAGCTGGGCATGGTGGCGCACACTTACAATCCTGGCTACTCAGGAGGCTGAGGCAGGAGAATCGCTTGAACCTGGGAGGTGGAGGTTTCAGGGAGCCACGATCGTGCCACTGCACTCCAGCGAGGACAACAAAATGAGACTCTGTCTCAAGAAATTTTTTTTTAAAAAAGACGGCCTGGATCTCACCTGGGAAGCCTGTCCCCCAGCATTGAGCCTGGCCATGGCCCTTCTTCTTCCACTGTGTCATCCGGCCAGGCATCTTCACAGTCTGGAGCTGATCTCTGTGGTGGTCTGGATCCCCGAGGTAAGGAGGTGCCCACTGGCTTGGGCCAGCCACCCTGGTTCCATGTCCACCTTTCTACAGGGAGGAAACTGAGGCCCATAGGAGCCAAGTAAATGACTTCAGGTCACACAACAAATGCAGGATTTGAACTCCGACTCCAGAGTCGACTCTGGATTTGAACTCCGACTCCAGGCTTCTCTCGCGGCCTGCTTACACTTTCCCTGATGCTCATAAACCTCAAGCTTCCCATCTAAAATTGCCATTTCCAACCACGCATGGGTGGGGGAGAAGAGTAGGCCAGTCACCCACATGATAGTAAAAGCCGAGCCAGGCAGAGCGCAGGAGCCCGAGCCCCCAGGCCCTCTGCTGTCCCCCACTTCTGGTGTCCCTTTCTGTCTTTACCTCTGTCCATTTCTCATCCAGAGTTTGTGTCTGAACTCCTAAAAGTTGGTGCCACACTCAGCATTCTGCCCAGGAGTTTCATATCTGATTTCTGTTTGCTTTCTTTAAACCCCTGAATCCCTCCTGCCTGGCACTGTGCCTGGCACATAGCAAGTGCTCCATAAATGTGTGTTGCCTGACCGAGCAAAGGATTACAGCTGTGTGTTCTCCATTATTACATGAACCTGACCTCCTTCTACACCTTCAAGGAAAGGAACGAAGGCCAGGTCCACAACATTTCCTTGGCCTCTAAGTCCAGCTCAGGGCTGAGAACCCACCAGTCTCAGTGAATAAGGGAACGGGACTAATAACGCCAGTTAGTTATGGCTGCCTAACAAACCATGCCAAGACCCAGCGACTTAGAACAAAAGCCTTTATTTAGCTCACAATTCTGCACGTTGGCAGTTCAGCCTGGGCTCAGCTGGGCTGTGGTTTTGGTCTCAGCCAGGTTCCCTCGAGCATCTGTCGTCAGCTACAGGCTGCTGCTCGCTGAGCTCTCTCTCGGTGTCTGAAGTCAGCTAAGGCTTCTGATCCCAGCAGCTCTCCTCCTCCAGCAGGCTAGCCCAGGCTTTTCCTCAGGAGGCAGCTGTCCTAAGAGAGAGTAGCAGTGCCGCAGACCTCCTGAGGCCTAGCTCAAAACTGGTAAACCATCCCACCCATCGCATTCTATTGCCCAAACTAAGCCACAAAGCTAGTTTAGATTCAGGGGTGGGGCAAACAGATTCTGCCTCTTGATAAGAAAAGCTAAGAATTACATCGTAAAAGGTGAGGACACAGGGAGGCAAGGACAGTGGTGGTTTTTTTCCCAGCTAGAGCTGGGTGTGGGCCCTGGGCAGCACACAGCCAGGGTGATGGCAGCGTTTTCCCAGAGCTTATCTCGTATTTCCAGCCGCCTGCTTGACATCTCAATTGGATGTCTCAGGCATCTCCAACTTGAGGCATTCACAAGGGAACCTTTGGTTTCCTAGCGCTCCCTTTGCCTGCGAGCCCATGCTTCACCCACGTTTTCAGGAAACCGGGAACCGACCTCACTGCCTCCGCTCCTTCCACTTTTCACATTCCGTCTGCCAGCAGGTCCTGCTCATCATCTCTGTGTTTAAAACAGCCCGTGCTCTGCCCTCTTCTCTCCATCTCTTTGGCTGCTGCCCAAATCCCTGTCATCAGCAGCTCTACCTCCTTCATGGAAGGAAATAAGCAGGGACTGTCTCAAACTGTGACCCAAGTTACACTCACTCTCTGGCTTACAGCCCCAGTGTGGCTTCCTGTTCGGGAAAGACATGCCGAATCTTTCCGTGGCCAGGCACACTTGCCAGGACGCCACCCTCACCAGCCTCTCCACCCTCATTACCCTCCACTCTCCCAGGCACAAGAGCCTGTTTCACGTCACAGCTCTTGCCCTATCTTGTCCCCGGGCCTTTGGACTTGCCATCCTTTTTGTCTAAAACGCTTCTCCTCAGGATCTGCAAGCGGTGGGATCCCTGCCACCATTCAGGGCTTTGTCAAATTTTACCTCCTTAGAGACGCACTCCCTGACCACCTGATCTAAAGCTCTCTCTGGCCACGCCCTCCACGTCCGTGTGTCTCGCTCTCTGTGCTTTTCACTGAACTTCTCTTACTGGTTTCCTGGCTTGTGTCTGCCTCCCCTCAATGAAGCATAAGCTGTGTGGCTGGGACCTTGTCTGGTTCATCATAGTGTCCCCAGCATCCAGAACAGATGCTCAAGAGAATCCATGAATGAAGAAGAGAAGAGAAGAGGTGAAGGAAGCCTCTATGGGCCTTTGGGATTGAGTGTCTGCACTTTGGCCAAGTCACCACTAGATGGGGACCTTTTAATTACCTACTAATCAGAGATGTAGCACCACATGCCTGCGCATGTGGGTGTATGTGTGTGCCTGTGTGCCTGCGTATGTGTGTGTCCATGTGTGTCCATGTGTGCATGTACATGCATGTGCATGTGTGTGTGGGTGCACTGTGCGTTTGCATGTGTGTGCATGTATGTGTGCATGCATGTATTCACGTACATGTGTGCATGTGTGCATTTATGCATGTGTGTGTGCATGTGTGTGCATGCTTGTGGATGTGTGTGCACTGTGCATCTATATGTGTGTGAATGTGTGCATGTATGCGCATGTGGGTATGTGTGCATGTGTGCATGTATGGGTGTGCTCGTGCACGTGTGCCCGTGTATGTGCATTCATGTACATGTGTGTGCATGTGTGCATTTGTGCACGTATGCATGTGTGCATGTATGTGTGTATATCTGTGTGTGCATGCATGTGGATTGTGCATTGTGCATGTGTGTGCATGTGTATGTGTGTGTGCATGTATGTGCATGTGTGTGTGCATTGTGAATGTATGTGTGTGCATGTGGGTATGTGTGCATGTGTGTGTGCCTATGTGTATGTGCATTCATGTACGTGTGTGCATGCATGCATTTGTGCATGTATGCATGTGTGTGCATGTGGGTGTATGTGGGGGCATGTGTGCATGTATGGGTGTGTGTGAATGTCCGTGTGTGCATGTGTGTGTGCATGCATGTACGTGTGCATTTGTGCATGTATCCATGTGTGCACTTGCATGTGTGCATGTGTATGCATGCAGTGTGCACTTGTGAATGTAGCCGTGTGTGCATGTGTGTGTGCATTTCAGGTTCTCAGGTACAGCTTCCTCTTTCCAGATAACTCTACCCTAGTCCACTCTCAGGGATGGCAGTGAGGAGGGGAAGCCACCAGATGCCCTGGTTTGTGACCTCGGGCAAGTTAGCTTCAGCCTCCTCATCTATGAAATGGTGCTAAAACCTAGTCATTCTTGGGGTGTGGTTAGGATTGCTGGTGTCTATCATCAAGTGCCAGATGTGCCTGGCACACAGAAGATGCCCTATGATGCTCGCTGCTGTCCTCAGGGTGACACATGCCAGCTCCTCATGGAGAAAAAGAAGCGCCCTGTGGAGCCGGCCGGAGCTGGCTGCAGTCAACCTGTTTGCCACTCGCCCTCTGCAAAGTCTGTGTCCTGCAGAAGCTTCCCTCCCACGCCTCCCTGGAACTTCTCACGTTGTGCCAACACCACCGAGCTTCCTGCCCCCTCCGCTCGCCCGCAGGAAATCTGCCAGGGCTGTTCACTCCTCTGGCTCTCCAATCCTGTAGCTCCCACTGTTCTAGCACCTGGGTGCCCTCTGTCCTCCCACTCCCCCGCTTCTGCCTCTGAAGATCCTTCCAGATGCATCAAGCCCAGCTCCCCAGGCAGCCCCCACCCTCTCAGGGGGTGAGGGCTACTTGAGCTCAGGCCTCCCAGTCAGCCTCACTGTCCAACCAGAGGGCCCAGCCCAGGCGCTGTCACCCTGGGAACCCTTTTCTCACCTTCTTTCTCGTCTCTCTCTCTTTCTGTTGATCTGTCTTCCTGTCGTCCCTCTTCTCTTCCATCTCGTTTCCTTCATCTCGAGTCTTTAACCCTCCTTCCTTGCTCCCTGTACCCCCTCCCTCTCTAGTTTTGCGTTTTGTCCTCCTGTCCTTTCTGATGTGTGCATTTGACATCCAGTTCTACTTCAATGGCCTGCCCCATCCCCAGGCTGTCCAGAACTGATCTGGAGCAGCGGTCTTTCACAGTGGACTGTCACTTCTGTGGCATCCCTCAGCCGAGAACCGGGCCTGTCCTGACCTGGATGACGAGACAGACCGAGGCCAAGAAAAACCATCTTTGGAAGCCACCTTTTAAAAACAAGCCCAACTCCAGACCTGGCATCTTTTAATGTGCTAATGGAGAAAACGAGGCATAAAGAAAGGGACTGAGGGCTTTGGAATGCCTTTCTTGCTGCGTGAACTACATCTCCACAAATAAGACGAGGCAGCAAGTCTGCAGTCCTGCCTGTGGCTAGCCCCTCGCCTCAGCCCTGCTCATTCCTGAATTATCTCCTGGGTGTTCTTGGTCAGTGTCAGATCTCTGAATACTCCTAGGTTGTCCACTGTGGCCTACACCTCTCCTTTGGGCTCCAGACTTCTGTACACGTGTCCATCTGCTTTCCCCTTACATGTCCGAGGTGTCTTAAACTCAGTGTGGCTCACACCAGACTCTTGCTGTCTTCATCATCAGCTCTCCCCCCATCTTCACGAGCTCAGTATTTGGTGCCACTATCTACAGTCACTCAGGCTGGGAGCCTGGGACGCAGCCTCTGTTCCCCTCACACCCCACACCAAACCCATCAGCAGGTTCTGTCAATGCTGACCCGATCTGCATAGCATTCTCAGCATCTGACACTTCATCCCCTCTGTCGCAGTGCTGGTCCCGGCTGTAGCTGTCCCTCCCAGTGCTTTGCAACAGTCCCCTAATGGGGCCATTCTTTCCTCCCTGACTCTCCTCCCTCTCTGCACTATAGCCAGAGTGATCTTTCTGGGGAAAAAGTAGAGCATCCTCTGCTTCACATGCTCCATTGACTCCTTTGCCTTTGACATAGAAGGCACATGTCTCGCCCCATCCGACTTCATCTCCATTCTTCCCCAAGGTGTCTCTGCTTCTAGCCCACTGGCCCTGAGGTCTCAGACCAAATGGCACCTCCCCAGAGGGGTCTTCTTCGACCACCTAAATCAGGCACTCTTCTGTCCCCGACCCCCGACCTCTGTCATTCTACAGCATGTTGCTTTGTCTGAGGTGCTTCAGCGCACTTGGCCCTGTTAGACTGTGTCTTTATTAATGAATATGCTACGGTCTCCTGCTCTTTTTGGAAGGCAAGCTCCTTCAGGGCAAGGATTTTGTCCTTGTCATTGCTGATCTCCTGCCCCCTAACATGCAGTAAAGGCTCCTTGCCGACAACCTTACTGACCACTCTCATATGGCCTATGGGCCAGTGCCAGCAGCTGACCCCCAGGAGACAGGAACCAGGCTCTTGGGCTGGATATGCTGCTTCTGTGCTCTGGGGCCTCAGGCAAGTAGCTTCCCTCTCCAGGCCTGATTCCACAGCTTTCCAATGGGGATAAAGATACGTGCACTGCCTATTTCATGAGTGCTTTTGTTCATTCACTCATTAAACAAGCAAGTATTGAGCTCCCGACACATGTCTGGCCTTTGGCTAGGAGCGGGGTGGGGGGTGGGGGTACAGGTGCAAGCCGGCAGACCCCACACTGCTTAGTCCAGGGGTATGGTTCTCTGTGGGCTCTATGAGAACAATAGCCCTCAAACAAGACAGTCTTGCTCCCTGCTCTCACAGAACTTTCTAGTTGTGGGGAGAGTCGCTGAACATGGACACAGAGAAATAAACAAGATCATTTCCGGTAGAGATGAATGATGGAGAGACAGTGGTAGCATGTCAGAGAGCGGAGGCTGAGATGAGGAATGCATTCAGAGCAAACGAGAAAGGTCTTTGGAATTCGCAAAATACGAATTCCAGCAGTTACCATTTTCATCTTTCCCCTTTGGCAGAGGGAGGCAGTCAGAGGCTGGGAGATGGAGATGATGGAGGTTCAGTTGGCTGGAACCCCATCTCTGCCTCCCACACAGGGTCCTTCCTGTACCACACATGTGTGTGCATGTGGGTGGAGGGGGTGTCACTGCTGGGTAAGCTTAAAGTCCTTTGCAAAGATGCCAAGTACTTACGTAAGCCCACTCAAAGGAGGGAAAACCAGATGGCCTGAGGGCAGCTGTCCCCACCACCAGGCAAACTGGGGCCTAGGCTCTGGTGACAGGTCTTTCTCTGCACTGATCTCTCAGTGACATTTAGAGTCATGGACAGACCAAGTTGTTTTCTTCCTTTCCCTTCTCTGCTTCCCTACTGCATCCCAGAGCAGCCCCTGGTTGCTAGGCAACCTGGGACCAGGCCTGGGGGCAGGATTTCAGAACTCAGGGGAGGCTAGGGAGTTGGTTAACTCTTGCAGGGCAGCTCTTTGAACTGAGGTGCAATTAGGCTAGGGAAACAGTTGTTTTTGTTGTTGTTTTGTTTTGTTTTGTTTTGAGATAGGGTCTCACTCTGTTGCCCAGGCTGGAGTGCAGTGGCGCAATCACACTGTGGCCTCATCTCCTGGGCTCGGGTGATCCTCCTCTCTCAGGCTTCTGAGTAGCTGGGACTACAGGTATGCATCACCACATCTGCTAATTGTTTGTATGTTTAGTAGAGACAGGAGTCTCAGTGTGTTGCCCAGGCCCGTCTTGAACTCCTGGGCTCAAGTGATCCTCCTGCCTCAGCCTCCCAAAGTGCTGGGATTACAGGTATGAGCCACCGCGGCTGGCCAGGAGAGGGGTTTTATTCCTTAAGGGGTTGCTGACCCAGTGCTGTCAGCAAAGAGGAAAAGAAACCTTGGACAAAAAGAGGAATTTCCACATCTAAAAGGAAGGGCAGGAATGAAGCACCTACGTAGGCCAGCCCTCATAGCTGGGTTGCTTTGGCCAATCCTTCCGGCAGCCTTCTAACTACAGATCAGCTTCATTTCACAGAGGAAGAGATTAAGGCTCAATTATGAATACAAGAGGTGGAGCTGGAATCAGACCCAGCTGCCTGACTGCAAGTCCCCTTAGCAGGAACACGAAGCTCCAGGGCCTTATGGAGAAGCAAACTCCATCTGCCCCTCTCCTTCCCTGGGCCAGGGCCGAGCATTCTGACCAGTTTGCTGCAGATACTGAGACTTAACACTGTGTGAGGGCCTCCAATCGTGCACACACCCAGTACCCTCCACAGGGCAGGCTGCTGCAAGACAGAACGCCTGGGGTTTGAATCCCAACTCTTCTTTCCCTGGCTGTGTGGTCTTGGCCATCGTGCTTAACCTCTCTGAGCCTCCGAGTCCTCCTTGATAATGGGAGATAGTGCTCACCTCAGAGGTTTATCATGTGAGTTCAGGTGCTGTGTGTACAGCAGGATCACAGAGGCTCATACACTGAAGCTGCTGTTATTGTACCCATTTCATGGATGAGAAGAACAAAGCCCAGATGACTCAGGCCAGATGGTATGTTCCAGAGCACTGTAAAGGTTCAAGACACGTGCATCTTAATTTTCTGTTTCTTGGATCAAACTTGTCCCCTCCGTGGGTCTCAGTCTCTTCATTGCTACAATGAGGGGCTGATCTAGGTGGTCTCTAAGGGCACTTTAGCTCTGGAGTTTCCACAAGACCATGAACGCCAGAAGAGCAGGGACTGGCTCTGCCTTATTCTGTGCCCCTGGTCCCTGGCACAGCACTGGCACTGGGTGGGTACCCAGTGGATGCTCACTCAGTACTGGACAAGTAAACCAGTGGGCCTGGGGCTCAGCACATGTCAGCAGCAGACTCTGGATTACAACCCAGATCACCTGGCTCTCAGCCCTGCTCCTGGGAGCAGGGCCTTGGCAGGGTGGGGGCAGGGATGACAGGGTTGGCTTGGTCTTCACTGGCTGGGTCAGCTGAGGACGGGGGTGCTGATGCCCTGGTACTGACGCAGAAGCCTCCTCCACACTAGTGCCCTGAGCAGGGCTCTGGACTCAGGAGCCCTGGTCAAGGCTTCAGGAGCAACTGGCTGCTTCTGCTCTGCAGGGGCAACATGAGAAGAAAGCACAGCTCAGGCCAGGTACTTTCTGGTCCAAGTCCCAGCCCCTCCGGCACCTCCTGTCACCACCCAGCAGTGTCACTACCTGGGGCTCCAACCTCTGCCCCTCAACCTTTGCTCCACTCTTTCTCATCTCCAGGGGTCCTGGGCTGGGAGGGTGAACAGAGTTGAATAGAGAAGCTTCCCTGGGAGAGTGCAGCCAGCCCACGGGAACCCAGGGTGGAGGCTTGGGCTGGGCCAGTGGGGCGTCCCCAGCCCTGTGGCACAGACAGGTGGGAAGAGGTGTGGGAAACTCAGTCCCTGGAGGCCTCCTTCTCCAGTCCCGTCTCCCCATCCCTCTTACCAGGTCCTGATCCCTTCCCCTCTCCTGAACGTGGCCTTGGAGGTGTCATAGAAGAGACACTTTGCTTTAGGCCTGAGAAGGACCACACCAGAGAGCTCCAACCTAGGAAGTCTCCCTGAGCTCATATGGGGAACACAATAGGGTTCTTTCCCTGTCAACCACGTGCTGGCAGCAGTGGGCTAAGGCAGTTCCTCTCGGTGCAGGAGGCCAAGCCCCCAACCCACACGACTGGTGCCAGGAGCCTCACAGTCCTAACTCTGGGTCTTGGTGTGTGCTGAGCTGGAGTGGTGGGTCGGGGGAGCTCAGGAGACCAGGGGTCTGAACTCTGGCACCCACTCTGGGATGGAGGATGTATCCCCTGCCCTAGGGGTGAGTGGCAGAGAGATGGTAGTTTCCTAACCTCAGGAGGAAACAGAGGAACTCCAAGACGCACTCACAGCTGTGAATAAATACGCCTGGGAAGGAAAGTGATTCATACAATCCCATGAGGCCAGGCAGGAAGTGAGCCACATGCTGCAATGGGCCACGTGTTTATTCAGTGCTCTTCATCCTCCCAGCCTGGGACCCCAGGACCCTCCCTGTAATGCTGGAAAGGATGGTCCTCACCAAAGGCCACCACTGGGTGCCTCTGAATGTGCCTGCTGTTTAGCCCAGGATTACCCTGCACATACCCATACCCTACCAGCCCCAAAACACAATCTGGATGCCAAGGCCACCCCCCACTTGCAGGGCACTCTGCCCACTTGCCCTTGTCCTTGAATGGTCTCACTAACATGTGAGTGCCCCCGCTCTTCTTACCTATTTGCTTTGGTGGCCCTGGCAGCACCTATCCCGGTGCTTGAGATGCAGTCGTCCTTAATAAATATTTATCCAACTGGGGGACAGCTGAGCCATTTTGTTAACATATGACAGAAACAAGGAAACATGTTCTCAACAGTAACAGTTGTCAAGGGAAGCTTCAACATTCGGTGTAAGCTCAAGTGAGCAAGTATTTATTGAGCATGTACTATCTACCGGGCTCTGGGCTCCCAGAGAGTGTAGGAGATACACTCAGGGTGGGAGAGGCCAGGGCAGGATGAGCATGGACATTCGGAGAAGCTCTGCAGCATCAGGAAGCAGCTGAGGATTGCCTCCTTCCAAGCACTTGGAAGCATTTCATTTTCTAAAAGATCACTGGGTCAAAGAGGAGGTGAATGTTAAGGAAAGGCCCAGGTTCGAAGACCTTTCCCTACAGAAGAAGCTACTCACAAACCACGGTGCCATTGACGGTGTGGAACTATAGCCATTCAGCACAGGCTGGCGGCCAGACTCCTTCAGCTTCTCGTAGCAACAGTCATGTGCCCGGCAGCATCTGGGGTGAGAAAAGTGGGAGATAGGGATGTGCCTGGGAGTCGGTCCCTGGGAATTTGCTGGGTCACCTTATCCAGGGACTGGAATGCATTCACCTGCCTCCTCCTCTAGGCAAGAAGGCATTGAAGGTGGGGAGGTGAATTATCAATAATATTAAAACTGGTCCTGGTGGCTCATGCCTGCAATCCCAACACTTTGTGAGGATGAGGCAGGAGGATCACTTCAGTCCAGGAGTTTGAGACCAGCCTGGGCAACATAGGGAGACCTCCTATGGTTTTTAATTAAAAAAAAAAATCTGGGCATGGTGGCATCCACCTGTGGTCCCAGCTACTCAGGAGGGTGAGGTGGGTGGACTGGTTGAGCCCAGGTGATGGAGGCTGCAGTGAGCTGTGATGGAGTCACTGCACCCCAGCCTGGACAACAGAGCGAGACCCCAACTTCTAAAAAATAAATAAATAAAATAATAAAACAACCAGTAGCATTTCCCAAGCCCTTTCTAGTATCTGTTGCTATCTCATTAGCTACTCATAGAAACATATGAAGTACAATCATTGTCGCCCTTTTGTAGGGAAGGGAATGAGATTCCGAGAGGCCAATTTCCCAAACTTAGGCAGCTGGAAAATGATAGACCCAGGACACAAATCTAGGTCCATTCATTCATTTCACACTTTTGACTGAGCACCTACTATGAGCCGGGCACTGTGATGGTCTCGGAGGAGAAAACTGTTTGAAAAAGCTGAGGTAGTCCTTGCTTTCGTGGTGCCCAGAGGTGGCCGGGGGCAGGATGGGAGAGCACTGGAGGAGAAAAACATCTGGGCTCAGTCCATGTCCTCAACCATTGCGCAAGGGAGAGGAAAGTGGAAACTTAAGCCTGGATTCTAAGGCCTGAAACCTCAAGTAAAACGTTTCAGTCTCCCTCTCTCACCATTGCCATGTGCAAGCGAGGGCTCTGCTGTTGATCAGCTTTGGCCAGTGATGTTCAATTCTGAATCAGCCTTTGGACTTTGACAGGGGAGGCACAGAGCATCAGGGAGGGGGACAAACTTTGAAATAGGCAAATTCTTGTTCAGTCCTAACTCTGCCCCTTCGAAGCTGCATTGCCTTTGGGAGGTGGTTTAGCAACTCTGGGTCTTGGGTCCTCACTGTCCTCACCTGTCAAATGGGCTGGTATCACTAACTTGTGCATTCCCTGTGAGAATTAAATTAGGTTCATGTGGGGCCTGGTGCAGTGGCTCGTGCCTGTAATCCCAGCACTTTGGGAGACTGAGGCGGGCAGATCATGAGGTCAGGAGTTTGAGACCAGCCTGGCCAACATGGTAAAACACTGTCTCTAACAAAAATACAAAAATTAGCTGGGCATGATGGTGGGCACCTGTAATCCCAACTATTGGAGATGCTTGAACCAGGAGGTGGAGGTTGCAATGAGCCAAGATCACCCCACTGCACTCCAGCCTGGGCGACAGAGCAAGACTCCATGTCACACACACACACACACACACACACACACACACACACACACACAATTAGGTTCATGTGCCAATCACCAGTCCCAGTGCTTGGCACCTAATGGGCATTTCATAAGTGTCAGTTGCCCTTCCAGGGCTCTGAGGTCCTTCCATGGTTCCATGAGCCCATCCACAAGACTTGAGTTCCAGGAGTGATATTTAAGGCCCCACCATGGGGACATATTTCTCCACACTAGGTTAAATGTGGCAAGGAACATTTCGCTTTCTTATTTCTTCAAATGAAATGACATGCAAACTGTCCTGTTTCCTACCTCCCCACACATATACTCACCAGGAGACACCCACCTCTACTTTTTCTAGGAACTCACACTCCCCCACCCCCATCCTTTGGAGTAGGCCTGGAAGCCAGGTTTGTGCCATGCAACCTTGCCCAGATGGACAACCTCTCCGAAGTGGGGCACTTGGGTTCTGTCTCCCAGAATATGGAATTAGGCCTAGTGAGTCAGTTGTGCTATGCCTATAGTCCTAAAAGCTGGAGGGTTGAAAGCAGAGCACTTTTACTATGAGGATGAAACAGCTTCCAGAGCTCTGGGCAGGACCGATGGCATAATTGCAGAGGACAAAGCAAAATGAAAGCGTGGAGCCCTTTATTAAGAATTTCAAGATGGTGGCAGCTGAGCAGTAAACCACATTTAGGCCCTTAGGAGTGCCAGCCCCTGCAAAACTTTACAGGTCACACACACACTCAAGAAGCTGGCCCTGACACTGGGTTTCTCAAGACCCATCCTCAGAGTCCCCTTCAGTTATTCCTTCCATTAGCCTGAGTCATTTTCTGTTCTTAACACCCTCTCTCTGGCTTCGAGCATGAACTTTAATGCAAAAGAAATGATAGGTGGCCTCAGAGCCTCTGCACCCACCTGTCAGTGTCATCCACAGGGATCCCTTTGCCCCCAAGCCCACAATAGCAGCCATATCTGTAATAGGAGAAAAAGGCACTTCACCCCGTGATGTGTTTGACCATGCTCTGACACTGCCAGAAGCTGCTGTGGGTGGGGGCTGCTACTGCCGATGAGGAAACAAGGAAGAAGGACAGTTGCAATGAGCACGATGCTGCCTTGACATCCCCTCCCCTTACTAGAATGCTTAGCGTTCGGAGTATCACCAGATCTCCAAAGCAAAGTGCAAGGGGGCATGACTGGAATCATCAGCCCCTTTCCTGGGGAAGAAAATAGGCTCAGATCTGCCCCCATAACACAGCTAGTATTTTGCTAACCTGGATGAATGCCCAGTTTCCATGAGGTTCAGGACAAAGCTCTCCTGTCAACCACAGTCTTCCCCCTCCAAGCAGGAAACCACCGTCCTAGGCAGAAACACCCTCGGGTCTGATGCAACATTAATGGGAAAAGTTCGGAGCCAGAAATGCCAGTCCCTCCAGATGTCATCAGGCCTCTGCAGTCTCACAGGAGAAACAAAATACTTAAAGGGAGGAAAGGTATCCTCAATTCTTTTTTTAAAAATAGCAAGTACACATGAACTCAGCTGTTTTTGCTTCTCCAAGAGGCTTATGAGAGTGGGCACAAATGCATACACAAAGTGGTTTGCTGAAGCATCATCTGTGATATCAAAAAATTAGAAACCACCCACATGTCCACCAACAGGGGGATAATAACAAAATTACGTGTCTCAAAAATAAACTATATTTAATAACGCTATCTCTAGGCGACTGGGATGGGAGAGAGAGAAACAGGCAACATTCATTTTATACATGTCTCTGCTGTCTGATGTCTTTTCACAATAAGCATGTGTTCCTTTCTTTTCTTTTCTTTTCTTTTTTGAGATGGAGCTTCGCTCTTGTTGCCCAGGCTGGAGGGCAGTGACGTGATCTGGTATCACTGCAACCTCCGTCTCCTGGGTTCAAGTGATTCTCCTGCGTCAGCCTCCTAAGTAGCTGGGATTACAGGCACCCACCACCACGACTGGGTAATTTTTTATATTTTTAGTAGAGATGGAGTTTCGCCATCTTGACCAGCTAGCCAGGCTGGTCTCAAACTCCTGACCTCAGGTGATCTGCCTGCCTCAGCCTCCCAAAATGCTGGGATTACAAGCATGAGGCACCATACCCGGCCCAGCATGTATTCCCTTTCTGTTACAGTGTTTTAAATGTGTGCGTGTAAAGGCTGCATAGAAGATGTATATCAAACTCTTAAGAGTGGTCACATCTAGATGTAGGGAAAAAACTGGGGTCTGGGGAGGAGCTAAAGCAAGGTAAACCTTGTTGCTATATACTCATTTATTTTACTTGCTAATTATAGGCATGTAGTAAATTTGCAATAAAAATACAGTAAAATCATGATCTTGAAGAAGAGAAACCGAGATAGAGTTCTGGGGAGTTTCCTCAGGTGTCTTCCCATCTCACTATTGTGTTTAGTCTAAACGGGTTTGGGGGAAGAAGCCTAGGGGTGGTCACTGCTGCCCAAGCAGTCCCTGGAGCCACACTCAGGGACCGATCTTCAGGACACACTGAGGGGCTGCAGAGGAGGTCATTCCTGCATATGGGGGCCCTCCTGCACTATCATCTTGAAAAGTGTAAATTCCACCACTCACTGTGGGGAAAGGAAGTCTGCTTTTGCCTTCTTTGACTTAGGGACTCCAAAGTTATTGTGGGCCGGGTATGGTGCCTCACGCCTATAATCCCAGCACTTTGGGAGGCCAAGGTGGGCGAATCATGAGGTCAGGAGTCCAAGACCAACCTGGCCAATATGGTGAAACCCTGTCTCTGGTAAAAATACAAAAAATTAGCTGGGAATGGTGGCAGGCACCTGTAATTCCAGCTACTCGGGAGGCAGAGGTTTCAGTGAGCCGAGATCGCACCACTGCACTCCAGCCCAAGCAATAGTGCAAGACCCCATCTCAAAGAAAAAAAAAAGTTATTGTGACTCAGCTGAAACAGAAGATAAGAAAGTGGATCTGGGCAAACCTCCACTCAACGAATCCAGCAGAAGAGTCTGTGAGTCTTCCAACAGACCCCAAACTGTTTCCCAGTAGGTCCTTTTTCACTTCACTGAGGTAAGCAATGGGCTCTCCTGGCAGCAATGACTTATAACTACCAATTATCCCATAAGTCATCATAAAAATGTCTTTCTGATAAGCATTAATCATTCTTAAATTAGCTAGATATAAATAAAGGCTACTAGCATCCAAAGGAAAACATACTCCTCGGGGTGAGAGGGGTAAAATAGTAGTCAAACTCCCTTTCTAGCAAATGGTTAGCAACCTCTGATTTCCTAGACACTTTATAGGATCCCTGGGCACCTGCAACCCCAGCTACTTAGGAGGCTGAGGCAGAGAATTGTTTGAACCCGGGAGGCAGAGGTTACAGTGAGCCAAGATTACCACTGCACTCTGGCTGGGGTGACAGAGCAAGACTGTCTCAAAAAAAAATCCCAACACTCAGATCAGCCCATTTTATAGCAGAAACAGAAGGAAGAGGACACTTGTGGGCGTTGGTCCCATTTCTGATTATTTTCTGAGTGACCTGTGGTTTCCCTCACCTGGTGCCACCTGGAGAGCACCCCCCCCCCGCAACTGACATAGACAAGAAGACAGTAGCTTGGTGCTGTCCCAACAAGCTCTCTACTTACATCACAAGAGGAGGAGGAGGAGGATGGCAATGACCTTCATTCCTGAGGAGACCAGGAGGTCTGAGGTGCCTCGGCCACACCTTCACCTGTGTGTGAGGGGTCTCCCAGTTGAGCCTCTGTTCCGGGGCAAAATGACCAAAATGAGGCAGGGGTATTTGAGTGCAAAACCCTGACTGCAGCACTTTGGAAAGCCCTCGGCAGAGAACTCAAAGGGATCATTTTCAAATTTCATTTCCTTTGAATATGGTACCCTTTCTGGCATTTAGACCTGAACATATCAAAGTAAGAATTCCATGGTTTTAAAAGTGCAAATGTTGTTTTTTTTCCAAATCTCTTTCTTTGGCAACCCCATCCCATCATCTCTGCTTTTCTTCTTTCTTTTGAGGAGTCCGTATTTCTCTGTTCCTGCGTTGGAAAGGCATCTATGCGGTTCGTCATAGAAGTCCCACGCAGGCATCTATGCGGTTCGTCGTAGAAGTCCCGCGCAGGCATCTATGCGGTTCGTAATAGAAGTCCCGCACAGGAACGCCTAGCTTGGCCTGCGTCTAGACCCACAGTGCTTTTCTTCCTTGACACCCAGGCTTCTTATTCATCAACTTGGTTTCTTCTGTAGAGTGAGACTAGAAATTCCTATCAATAATTTCAAGGCTTTATTAAGAAATGTTAAGGGCTTCACAGGTATTACATGGTTTCATCCTTACCATGTAATAAGGTTCTATTATCATTTGGAAGAGGGGTCAACTGAGACCCAGAGAGGCCGAACAAATTCTCACGATCACATAGCTGTCTACGTAGCAGACCCACTGTGGGACCTGCTGGAATAATGCAAGTAAAACTGTTTTGTACTATAAAATGCAGTCACAGGTAAACACAGAATTCATATTCTAATTAGTAATGGTCATGATACCCACATTAGAACAGCAGAGAAGAATGAGGGTTGCAGCCCTGCCATGGAGCTGCCAGGGATCAGTCAATGGCTTTCTTTACATACAAGTGGTCTTTAGAGGTCCCATCATAAATCAGGCTAAATTCGGTAATGTCAGGACTTGGAGTGTGATACAATTGCTTGGTTGAACCTAGAGAATTTGGCAGGTGCAGAGCTTGGGCTAAATTTACACCTAGTGGCAAAGCATCCCAGGAAAATTTCAAAATGACCATCCCGCTGCATCCCGGGGAGAGTTAATCAGGGTGTCTTTGCTGTCTTCCCGCTTTGGCAAAATTCTGGTAGATGCTGCAAGGCTGGGCCCTGACCAGGCCTGGCCCCAGCCAGCCTTCACTTCAGCTGCTGCAAGGGATGTTTTTAATTAGGTTCTGTCTCTACGGGCTTGCTTCCTTTTTCTTTTTTGAATCTAAAACAAAAATCATGTGCAGGTTTAGTTCATGAAAAAGGGGCTCAGATCTTTTGAACGAGCAGGTGATGACACTTGAGAGAGACAAAGAAAGGGACCTGGGTGCATTACTGGTAATGAAATCCAATAGACTCTTATTAAGCACCAACTATGAGCTCTTCTAATGAGAACACTCTAACCCAAGGAAGGCGGCCAAGCTGGCTGGAGAGACCAAATAAATAGAGACAGAATACAGCCCCAAAGCCCCACGTGGGCGCAATTCTATGTTTGGTTCTCCACGGGTTCCCAAGTGCATCACACAGTCTCTGGAGGCGCCCTCTTCAGGACTGGGATACAGGTGCTGCTGACGCCCTCCCTCGCTGGGAACCACCCTCTGCTGCAGGAACTGTGTGGCCCAAGGTTTTAGACCCTCCCAGAGAAGACAGGAGAGGGGTCTCTAGCCAATCCCTGGCTGGGGTGATAGTTTAAAAGGCCATCCCTTGCCTCTTTCAGGATAGCTCTGAAAAGTAGTCCCGGCCCCAGAGCTCCCTGTGGCCTCAGCAACTGCCTCTGTGTGTCAGCCTCTCCCTCCATGCCAGTTTCTGTGTGTGTGTGTGTGTGTGTGTGTTAGCTTCTCCCTCTGTCAGCTTCTCCCTTGTGTGTCAACTTCTCTCTCTATGTCAGTTTCTGTGCGTGTGTTAGCTTGTCCCTCTGTGTCAGCTTCTCCCTCTATGTCGTTTTCTGTGTGTGTTAGCTTCTCCCTCTGTGTCAGCTTCTCCCTCTATGTTGGCTTCTCTCTGTGTGTGTGTGTGTGTGTGTGTGTGTGTGTGAGTGTGAGCTTCTCCCCAGGTCTTCTCTCTGTGTGTGTCAGCTTATCCTTCTGTGTCAGCTTCTTCCTTGCATGTCGGCTTCTCCCTCTGTGTCAGCTTCTCCCTCTGTGTCAGCTTCTCCCTCGTGTGTCAGTTTATCCCTCTGTGTCAGCTTCTCCCTCGTGTGTCAGTTTATCCCTCTGTGTCAACTTCTCCATTGCATGTCAGCTTATCCTTCTGTGCCAGCTTCTCTATCGTGTGACTTCTCCTTCTGTGCCAGCTTCTCCCTCTATATCAGTTTCTTCACTGTGTGTCAGCTTCTTCCTCTGTCGACTTCTCCCTTCTGTGTCAGCTTCTCCCTCTCCCCAGTCTCCCCTTGCTCACTTCCCGACAGCTGTGTCTCCTGGAGTCTCCCAGCAACATACTTCTTTGTATCAGAGTCTGTTTCTAGGGAGCTCAATCTGCATCCATGTGGAGTAATGAGCACTGCTCCAGTTGTTGCATAAATAAATGTCTCTGAGCTCAGAGGAAGGAGCAGTGAACTCTCTTGGGAAGGTCACAGAAAGCTTGAATTCTGTGAAGGCCTTCATCTGAGAAGGCCTTGAATTCCCTTAAGTTTATGCTCTGCTCCTGTTTACCCCTCACTGCAACCCTACCAGACAGGTTCTATCACATTCACATTTGACACAGGAGACCAAGTCTCAGAGAGGGGGAAGTAACCTGAAAAAATCTACACACCTATGAAGTGGGCCAGGACTTAAACTCTAGTTCCTCGCTCCAAATCCAGTGCTCTTCCCCCTTGCCAGTCTCCCTGCCTAGACCTCTTGTTCATGTGGCATTTTGAAGGTTTGAGGGCATTTTCATGCACTGACCTTCACAGCTATGACTCAGGCATGGTTCTCTCCATTTGACAAGTCATTGGGGGCTGCTTAGGATTGTGCTGAAGCTAAACCAGGAGCACAGGACCAGAGGGCCAGAGGCTGGATGAGGGGCAAGAATGTAGAAAGTATGGCATTGCCTCCCATGCCAGCCCCTAGGGCAGCAGCCAGCAAGTTGTGCAGTCCCTAGGAGCTACTGTCTGGGTCATTTGCTGGACCCATCAATTCAGCTTTCATCAACAGTGATAAAACACTGGTTGGCTTTTCTTCCCATAGAGAAAATAAGATGGATGGAGCCTGCAAGCTCATTAAGGACAGAGGTCATGTCTGTTTTGTTCACCTCTTTATCCCTAGTGTCTTCCTAGCACAGTGCCTGGCGCAAACTAGCACTAAGGATGATGATGGCTAATGTATACATCATATTTATGTTATTTATGCTTGCAGGGGTTCTGAGCACTTTACATATATTTACTCACTAAATCTTACATCCCCCAGCTGGATAAATGCAGTTATTACCCTCATTTGTCAAATAAGGAAACTAGGCATGGAAAGATGGGCAGTAAATAAATATTTGAGGCGTGAATGAATGAATGAATAAATAGAGTCTTATCATACTTCACGTCACAGAAATAAAAACAATCCCTGCAGCCCCTGGAGTACCAACAGGAGGCTAAGCACATGTAGTGAATTAGGATTCTCTTAGAATCTTTCTGAACCCTCCCAATGAGGCATATACAATTAATTCTAGTTTACCAATAAGAGTAATTGAAGCTGGCAGAGGTCAGGTCATTTACCCTGCAAACTGACAGGTCTCGGACTTAACCCCAGCTGTGTGTGACTCCAAAGCTGGCCCTCCTAACCCTTGAAAGCTCTCTTGCTTCGGTGCCTATCCAAAACACCGAGAAGGCAAAACCCAAAACAACCCAAGCAGCAAAGCAGGTATCACCACACTCTTAGACTCTTATTTCAGACACAATTCTAACAAGCTGCTCGGCTTCACTTCTCAGGTCCAGCAGCTGCAGAGGAATGGCGTCAGAGCGGCTTCTCTTAGCAGGAAGGTAAGAGAGGGGTGATTAAAGCGATGAACAGTGAAGCCTAGGAGCCTGGGCCACTGTGCATTGGGGCAGCTGGGTCCATCCACATCAAAATAGTGCACCTGGAGCAAAATTATTGACCATGAGTTGTCAAGGAGGGTAGCATTGTGCAAGAAACTGCAAGGGTGGAGGGCGATTAACTCAGGAGTCCACGTCAAAGAAGAGGGCTGCAGCTGTTCTGCCCCTTCCTGACAGATTTAAACCATCTGAGCCTCAGCTTCTTCCACCAGAGAGGTGGAGACAGTGATTCTAGCCTCCCACAGAATGCCGGCAAGATTCAACAAGCTCTTGAAGGTGAAAACACTTGGTCAACAGTTGCCAAGGCAAGTTCCAGTGTTTGATGTGTTCTGCTTAACAAGACTGGAAAGTAGGCTATACATTTTTTAGATATTTTCCAGCAATACAGGGAAAATAATAAAAAGCCGTGGCACAGTCACCCACCACATAAGGAGATTTTCGTCCAATGACAGACCACACATATGATAGTGGTCCCATAAGATTATATTGCAGCTGCCCTATATAGGCATACCATTTTTTATCTTTTATACCGTATTTTAAATTGTACCTTTTCTGTGTTTAGATCTGTTTGGATACACAAATACTATTGTGCTACAATTGCCATTGTGCTACAGTATTCAGAACAGTAATAACATGCTGTACGGGTTTGTGGCCTAGGAGCGGTAGGCAACACCATATAATCTAGGTGTGTAGTAGGTGAGACCCATCTAGGTTTGGGTAAGCACACTCCACGATGTTTGTACAACGATGGAATCACCTGTATGAAGTTCTCAGCCTGTATCCCCATTGTTAAGTTTCATCATCCAGAAAGTTCCCACTTGTAGGTCCCCTCAGGAAGCTGATCACAGGAGCCATGACTAACTGTCAGCCTCTTGGCCTTGTTACTAGAATATCCACCTGGTTTGCCTTCTGCTTAAAGGTTACCCATGATCTCAATCCACATGTCTAATGAGATCAAGGACAGGCAGAGCAGGACACTAGGTAGAGACTCTGAAATCTAGAAGTCACTCATTCAAAATGGTGCCAAACACTCTGTGGGGACAAGCTGCTAAAAAACTGGGGCTCTCGCCTTCAGCCAGCCAGCCCCTGGGGAGGTCATTTGGACTCCAAGCCAAATATGGTTGGGAAGGATACCAATTAGCAGCTTGCTGGATCGCTCAGTGGAAAGCCTAGATTTGGAATCAGCAATACCATCATCAACTTATTCTCACTTGCTGAGCACCTATCACAAAGTAAGCATTGTGTGGGCAAAGCAGGGGATTCTGAGACAGGCAAGTTCCTGCCTTCAAGGAGCTCAAAACTTACTGGAGGAGGTGCACACTCAGCCTCACAACAATCCTGTGCTTATCATCTCCCTTCTAGAGGTGCGGAAACGGACATCTAGCCAAGGTAAATCATTTACCCAAGATCCTCAGCTGGCAAGTGGTGGAGCCAGGATTCAAACTCAAGCTTTGGCTTTAGAGGCCACACCTGCGGTCCCCACGACCAGCGCAATGGACAATGCAGGTAAGTGCCGTGGGGGAACATGCAGGTGAGGAGCTTGGGGGTGGGACTCGGGTCCAGGGTGGGCTTTGGAAACAGCTGGATGTGGGTTGTAAAGTTGCCCTGCTGCTCATTCACTGTGGGGAACCCTGAGGCTCCACTGTTTTCTAAAGCAAAGGACGGCTATGATGCCTCCATGGAGAAGCATCGTGCAGATGAAAGGAGCCGACCTAGGGAGGGTGCACAGTGCCATCTTGGGCATGTTCCCCTGGACCAAAGGGATCCCGAGAGAGCATAGAAGGTTTTGTGGGGAGGCTGTGGTCAGGAAAGGCCTTCACAGAAGAGGTGGCTTTTAAGATGGGGCTTGAAGGATCAGTTGGTTTGGCTTAACTTGAAGGAAGGGAGCAAGGTGGGGTAGGCATGAGCAAGGACACTGGAGATGAAAAAGCTGGGGCCCATGTGGGGAGCAGGCTGGCTGCAACCCAGGGAGAGAGCTGGAGAGCAGAGAGAGACATGGCTGTAAAGGAAGGTGAGTCCACATTTCTGCTGGAAGGGCAATGACCTCTGCCCATGTTTCCTGAGACCCACTCTGCGTATGTGCCTGACACCAGCCATTATCAGGTCCATTCTTTGAAGACATCCTCTATATAGAAGGTCGGGGACAAATGCAGCAGACTCACAGCAATGGACTGGCAGCTTCCTTTCCTCCTCTCCTGCCTCCCCCGGGGTTGTGCGTTATGCAACACTGGAGTGCAAAAGGCCTGTACTGCTGACATTAACTGCACGTATTGCTGACATTAAACAGACCGCCATTTCACCGTGCACTGGCAAAGGCATGCGCATATATGCGCACGCGCTCTCTCACACACACACAGACACACACACGCACGGGGTGAGAAGCCAATTTGATTCTCCAAAGGATTGCATAATTCTTAGGTGATTCTAAAATAGCTGATGAAGAATCCACTTTAATCTTTTTCGGGGTGGGCGCTGAAGGGCTGAAGAGCATTGCTAAGACACTTTGACAGAATCATTAACAAAAAGTAAGCCGCCAGCACTCAGTTGCAAAACCAGCAGCTCCTGAAACCACCATCTTTTACACATTCCGAGGGCCACAGAAGGCTTCTGGATGACCAGAGTGAGTGAGGGGGCAAGCCAAACAAGAGGCCTGCCCAGCCCAGGCCCTCCCCACCAACTCCCATGGGTCACAGTCTTCCCCTCTGAGATGAGCAGAACCACCACCACTGGAATGATCTTTCATGGCCCCAAAGAACTGCCCTGTCTGTGCCAGTCACTTGGCACTTAATTGTGTCCAGCCTGTGCCTGCTATTCCACCCTGGGCTCAAATTGTATTGAAAATAAACTGATTTATAACCCTCTACCAGGGCGCAATGCATCCTCCCAACTGGACTGTGAACCTCTTGTAAGACAGTTAGAACTGTGCTCCCCTCAGAATCCTGTGTCCACATGTCTGGAACAGACCAGATCACAAATATTTTGCCACGTGCTAGGTAATGAATCTATGTTTTTTATGTTTGTTTTTGGAGAGATAGTGTCTTGCCATGTTGCCTATGGCTGGTCTCAAACTCCTGGCTTCAAGTGATCTTCCCGCCTTGGTCTGTCAAACTCCTGGGATTCCAGGCGTGAGTCACCTCGTTTGGTTTGAATCTATGGTTCTTGTATGTCTACTAACATTATCTTCTAATGATACTCTCAGTAAATGATTCGTCTGTGTATCCCGTGAGTCTAGAACAGAGCTTGGAGGACAGCAGTCCAGTTAAGACTTCTTTTGAAGAAATCTTAATTCCACCTTGGAAGACAGACTTCATCCAAGAGGTTGGGATCTCAAGGATGAATGGGAATTAGGCAGATGAAGGAGGCTCGGGAGAAATCATCAGGGGTCAGAGGAAGTGTGAGGGTGTTGTATATGTGTGACTGTGTGGCCAGAAATGGTCTGAGCACCCATGGAGGAGCAATTAACCTTGAAGAGAATCAGAAGACATTAGAACTGGAGGGAGTGAGGAAAGCAAGGAAGCGTAGGCAGGCAGGTTTGCAGGTCTGATGTCAGAAGGCTGAGGATGTTTCCATATGATGGCTTCTATTTTCTCTCTGAAGATGGCAGTAAAGGTATCTTCTAAGAAGGAGGAGGGAGGGAGGTGGGAGGGGGAAAGATGGGAGGTTTGGGGAGCAAAAACAAAGTTTTGAAATAGCCATTGAGAAGAAAGGAGAGGTGGGGTGAGGTGGCTCATGTCTGTAATCCCAGCACTTTGGGAGGCTGGGGCTGGAGGATCACTTGAACCCAAGACTTCAAGACCAGCCTCAGCAACATGGCAGAACCCCATTCTGCAAAAAATAATAAAAATTAGCCAGGCATGGCAGTGCATGTTGTAGTCCCAGCTACTCGGGAGCCTGTGATTGAACCACTGCACTCCAGCCTGGGTGAAGGGGCGAGACCCTGTCTCACCTTCCAAAAACAAAAAGGAAGAAAAGAGAACCCAGGGGTGGGGATGGAAGTGCAGGACTGAGGGTCTAATTGAGGTTGGAGACTCCGTGTTTCTGTTACACCAAGGTGTGTGGCTGGCCAAGATTTCTTCAGTACCCGTGTGTAGGTGGATTGATTTGGCTTGGAGTTTCATCGGATGGAAGGAGGGCTTTGAGAATGTGAAGGTAATGGGCCAGGATGGGGAAGAAGCAGGTCGATGGCGAGGTGGAAAGCAGAGACAGCAATGGACAGGAAGCCCAAAGATGGTGGAAAACTTACCGGAAGTGACTCAAGTAGCTGGAAGTGGAAGAGATTGTGGCTGGGGCCATCAGAGGAGGTGCTGATGCTGTTGATAAGGTTCCCAATGTGGCCCCGAGGTGGGAGGCTGATGCGAACATGAGGAGGTCAAGGAACTGGTGCTGAAAGCACTGTACTGAGGAGGGGGCCCTGATCCCCGAAACTCAAACAGATACCCTAGAAGCATCCACCCAGTGTCCAGAGCTCCAGGAATGCATCAGTCCCACCGCCTCATTTTAAAACCAGGGACACTGAAAGGGTCCGGGCCTGACCCAAGGTGACGAATGGGGTTTGAGACTAATGGGGCTGCTCCCGGTTCCACCATGCCCGGGCCAGGGCTCTCCTTCCCCTGGACACTCCCCCAGCGAGAAGCAGAGGCAGGCGATGCTAGGAAGAGGAGGAGAGGAGGCCGCGGGTCCTTGTTGCCTCCAGGCGGGGCATGGCAGCTCGCAATCCACTGACTTGGGGCTCAGGGCCTCCGTCCTCCCGGCCTAGCGGCCCCACCCGACACCACCCGACTCAGGCCACTTCCGGTCGGTAGGTCACGCCGGAAGCACGTGGCCCCCCACCCCGCGGCGTTGCCCGGGAGACCAGGGCTGTTTACCAGAGGGACAGAGCCGGGCACAGGCAGCGGATGGAGCCAAACGGCGAGGTGAGAGCGGCTGCCCTACCCCCCTCAGCCCCTGGCAGGCCTGGAAGGGACCGGGCAGGCCAGTCCCTGGAGCTCCCAGCAGGTCGCCCCCTGCAGGTCACTGGGGCGGGCCTCCCCAGACCTGCCCCCAGGGACGCGAACCCCTGGAGACAGGCGAGGGGCCTGGATAAAAGTCTGCTCCCTGAGGCAAAGCAAGCCTGTCCAGAGCTGACCTTTACCAAAATAGGATGACGCCCGGGCTCTGCAGAAGCTGAGTAGCCTGTGCAATCGCTGAGCCATGCCCTCCAGGCTGGGGACACAGACCGTGGGACAGAAAAGGACGTCCCAGTCTCCGGCAGGGCAGAGACCCGAACCAGATGGACCCTCCCTCAGACCTGTGCTCTTTCACTTAAGTCAGTTCTCACTTTCTAAACGCTCTTTCTCGCTCCTCCCCCAGATCCCTTCCGTGCCCCTTAAGCCTGTTGCCTTCTAAGGTGCTGGCACTTGGACCTAAATGAGTTATCCCCACCACCTCCCTGCCTTTCTGTCGCTGGAATCATCTCCAGTTCTCTTTCCAAACATTTGATCACTTGGTGGCTTGTGGTTCAATGTGGCACTCTATAGGACCGTGTATTCTAATGATTAGTTTGGGGCAGAACTGGCAATGGTACCAGAGTTTTTTCATTCTCAAGCCAACTACCATCTCCTGTTGGTTCTTCAGAGCATTTTTATCCTAAAAGCCTGGTGGGGGTGGGTTGGGGGGGGAATGGCAACGGATAGGATTAACTGATACAGTTTTAAAAGACCAATTCAAATGTATGCATCTTGGTATATACCAGCAGATGGTATGTAGGTGGTTATATTTTACTGCATGTACTGTAGGCTTAGATTTGGGTTGTGAGTGAAATGGGGTGGTCTGACCCTGTGGTGGCTGGTGGGTACCCTTAGAAAGCAGGAGCCCTGCTTTAGCTTCTCCCATCCACATTTCCTTCTTTCTAGTTGATCTGGCAATGAATCTGAAGGAATGGGCACCTGCCCTTCTGACAACTTCTTGGAAACAGTTAGCAGTGTTTGCTTCCTGACTCCTAGCAGGCCTCTGAGGTGCAGCTATTGTGTTTAAGTAAACAGGCCACTCGCCTATTCAGCTTGGCAGCTTGGTGGATGCCTACGCCTAGATCTTGTCAAATCACTTTGTGGTTGAGTGGCTGCCAGGCCTAGAGGTGGTGAAATGAACTGAGCAGGGATAATGATGGCTGCTGCTAGGAGCCTTCCTGGACTGAGGGTGGTAGGCAGAGTTCGGACCCGAGGTGTGAATATCAAGGCACAGTTGGCCCAGATCCCCAAACACCTGTTTCCCCCACCACCCCATCCCTATGTGATGGATGCTAGGGAGAGCTGGTGTTCCCTCCGTGTAACAGATGGTCCCTGCACTCGGGAGGAGGCAGTGGGTTATGAAAGCAGGTTGGATATAATGGTTTTACCTGAAGGAGGTGTTAGTCTCTAAATAACCATGAGTGGGTTCCTAGGAATTAGTCATAATTGAGGTTTTTCTCTGAGATAGCTCACAGTCATGTTATCTTATGACCAGGGTGTCTTGAATATGACACCCCCTGAACATGGATAATTATATAGTACCAAAAGGTATAGAAAGTGCATGCACATACTCAAGTTTTACTGTTAAAAATAATCCCTGCAGGGAGCCTGTGAGAACACATGACTCTCCTCATCAAAGTTGTTAAGGAAGAGGTTTCTAAGTTACCAAACTCACTGACAGTTAAACCTTCCTGAGGCATGTGTGGGCGTTGGAAGCCAAGCCTGTGATAATTCTGCTGAAGCTGTGGCAAATTAATAGCCATTCCACAAGTGGGGAGGGTGGGCTGAGAGGGGCGTGGGTTTGCCTGTGGGGCTTATCTTCGGCAGAACAGTTGGACAGCTATGACCTTCTCCTGCCATCCTGAGTGAAAGTGCAGAGCTGCTAATTGCCAGAGAAAGACTTGAGAATGAGACTGAAGGGGGAAAAACACATTCTCCACAGTTGATCAGAAAAATAGATGAAATTAACAAGGAGATGGGCAGTCTTTTCTGATGCCAAAACTTTGCTAAGGAGAAGCCTCCTGAGCTACTAGCAGCCAGACTGGGTGTGAAAGATGAGGGAGACATGGAAAATGGGAGTGGAGACAGACTCAGGCTGTGAGTAGAATGCAGCAGACATAGAGGGCTTTAAAATTAAAAAAAAAAAAAAAGGTAGCATTGTCCAAGATTTGGAATTAAGCAGGACATCGGGAATATACAGGGATATTGTGTTTTGTTTTGTCCTGGGGTGAATGGGGATGAAGCAGATACTCCCTAAAATTAGGCAGCAGTGGTTGTATGCACAGAATGGTAAGGTCAGAATACAAAGCCCAAGAGGCTCAGGTTACGTTGTTCAAGATTTTGTGATGAAAGGAGCGCATTTGCAGGAAGTGCAAATCATTCTGCAGGAAGTGAAGTTGAGGCAAGTGAAAGTGTGGAATTAGAAGTGAACAATTCAGGATTTTTTTTCACATGTTTTTGAGGCAACTGCATAGGTGGTAGCTCATAGCAGTCCACCTCCCTGCATTTCTGCGCAGTGGACAGGGCGGGTGTGAGTTTCAGGACTCACCCAGCTGGTTCCGTAGGAGTAGAATCACTGAGGACACAGGGGGAAAGTTCTAAAGCAAAACAAGTAAGGCTTTTGAACTTAGCCTAACAGAGAGCACTGAACAGACAGACAACCCAAAGCAAAAACAACAAACAAAACCCTTAACATTTAATGGAGTCTCTACCATGCTCTAAGCCTGGTGCTTCCTGCCTTACCTACATTATTTCATGTTATTATTCTCGTGCTACAGAAAAAAAGACTGATGTTTCGAGGTATTTGAGTAATATCTCGAAGATCATTTAGCTAATTTGATAGATGAGGAAAGTTTTGTGCCGGAAAGGTAGAGTGAGTGCCCCTTGGTCACGTAACTAGCCAGTGGCAGAGAAGCTCAAATGGAATTCAGGTCATGTGACACCCAGTTCTCTGTCCTTTGCACCCAAATATGCTGTTTTTTGGGACCAGGTATCACTGGGAAGTCATCAGAAGGTCTTTAGAAGGCTAGGAGAGGCCAGGTCAGCTTGTGAGTGGAGAAGGCAGGAGTCACAGTGGTGGTCAGGAATCAGAGGGAGGCAGGGGACCCAACAAGATGTTTGCAATGTTTGGGGAAAGATGGAACTGGAGATTGGGAGGAGGAGGTGGTGGTAATAGTGTTCGTGAAGTGGCCACCAAGATGGCAATGAAAGAGGAGGTGTCATGGTATAGCAATTCCGGGTCTGCACAGAGAAATGTTCACACCTCCCACCATGTTTCATTTCATTGCTTCTGGCGGATTTAACCAGCACTCACATAGACTTTTGGTGGGAGATCCAAATACAGAGGCCCCAGGGTGCCTATAAGGTAGCTGGGAAGACAGAAATGTGAACAGCTTGGGAGGCTGAGGCACAAGAGTAGCTTGAACCTGGAAGGTGGAGACTGCAATGAACTGAGATTGTGCCACTGCATTGCAACCTAAGTGATGGAGTGAGACTCAGTCTCAAAAATAAAAAAAAGAAGAAAAAGTGAACAGCTAGCAGACATACAGAATGTAAGGTGCTGGGAGGGCACCAAGGCTGCTCCTCAGGAAGCAGCTTGTATGGGTACAGAGGACCCAGGACTGCGTGTCACAAGACCCGGGTCCTGTCTCCAGCTCTGCCACCAGCTGGCTGTGTGACCATCAGGAAATCACTCTATCTTTCTGGCTCATACATCTGTAGAATTAGCACGTGCCCAGAGTTGCGATAAGCCAGGGGTCAACAAATGGCGGCCCACAGGCCAAATCCAGCCTTGTCACCTATTTTGTGTGGCTCATGTACTAAGAATAGCTTTCACATTTTTAAATCATTGAAAAAGAATCGAAAGAGAATATTTTGTGACACATGAAAATTATCTGAAATTCAAATTTCAGAGTCCAAAAATGAAGTTTTATTGAAACACAGCAGGTTTTCTGGTTTTTACCAGAAACTTCCTCCCTCCTGAAAGAATAAGCATTAATCCCCTACCTCAGTCACTCTCTGGTACAATACTTTGTTTTCTTCACAGCAGTTGTTACTCTTTGAAAGTATCTGTTTACTTGTGTTTGAACCCCTGTCTCTCCTCACTATAGTAATTTACATTGCCAGGACCTGGGTTTACTGATCTCTACCAGGTGCCTAAAATAAATGAATGCATGCCGGAATTAATACATTGCAGCTGGCGCCCCTTTCTCGATGCCAGAAATGTGTGCTTATTCTGGACACTCAGGGAGGGAATGGCTTGGATCTAGGAGTCCCAGGAAGTTTAACCCACGTCCTCCTGTTTTTCTCCTGCTCCCTTAGGGGTCTTGAGAAGCAATGGCCACAGAAGCCCCTGTGAATACAGCGCCACCTGAGTGTAGCACTGTCGTCAGCACAGCAGCTGACAACCTCATTTGGCAGCCAAACTCACTAAGTATGCACATGTTAAGGCCCAAGTCTGCCAAGGGACGGACAAGACCAAGTCTGCAAAAACCCCAGGGCACGGAGGTGTGCTCTCGTCGCATACCATCATCTCCACCTCCAGCCATTCCCTATGAGTCTCCAAGCAGCCAAAAACCAGGAGCCTGTGCACCCAAATCTCCAAGCCAGAGAGTCTCTGATGAGATCCCTGAGCTGCTGCAGCAAGTGCCCATTGGGGCTTCCTCTTCTCTCAATAAGTATCCAGTCCTTCCTTCCATCAACAGAAAGAACCTGGAGGAGGAGGCTGTGGAAACAGTCGCTGAAAAGGCCAGCTCACTGCAACTGAGCAGTATCCGGGCTCTCTACCAAGAGGAGACCTGCACCATGAAGACAAGTGAAGAAGATTCCAGAGCTCGAGCTTGTGCCGTAGAGAGAAAATTCAAGAGACAGGGCTCTTGCAGGGCTGGAAACCTGGAGGAACCATCGGACCAAGAACCAAGGTTGCTGCTTGCCGTCAGATCGCCAACAGGCCAAAGGTTTGTACGCCATTTCCGGCCAACTGATGATTTGCAAACCATTGTTGCTGTGGCCCAACAGAAGAACAAAACCTCCTATCAACACTGTAGCATTGAAACAATGGAGGTGCCCAGGAGACGTTTTTCTGACCTCACCAAATCTCTGCAAGAGTGCAGGATCCCCCACAAGTCTGTGCTGGGCATCTCGCTGGAAGACAGGGAAGGGTGGCCCTGAGTCCACAGCCAGCCAGCTGGGGTCCTGGGTCTCTGAGCAAGGAGCATACTCGGGCTTTGTAGCCTCCCAAGGAGCCTGTTTCAAGTGCCATATGGACCTGGTGCAGCTGGGAAGCTTGGGACTCTCGTCTCCACGGCGTGTCCTCTGAAGCAGTGAAATCTGTGCGGAGTGCGCTAAGAAGGCTCCCTTCCAGCTGTTCCATTCTCTCCACCAGCAGAATACACTGGCAAGTTACCAAGGCTGTTCCTGAAACAGCAGTATCACGACTTCTCCTTTCCAGAGTTTTGGGTCCTTCTAAACTAACGGTCCCTTTGGAACACCTGCTTGCCTTTACCATGAACTGTGATTCTCTTGCAATGCTTGCTTTCTTTTCTGTATTTGAAGCAGGATTAAACACTTCACAGAGGGATTCTGGGAATTCTAAATATCCAGGGTGTAGGAACTATCTAACTGGTATTTGTGTTTCTTGCAAGTATTTTAAAGAAACAGGCCATTGACCCCGTCTTTGGAAGTAGCCCCTTTGCCATGCCACGGTCAGTTTCTTGGGGATTACTATTTGTGTAAGCTGGCATCAAAGAGAAGAATGGGTCTTCTTCCCCAAAACATCAGCATTTCTGAAACAATCCTAAAGCTGGAAAGTAAGTTGCTTCCATGAGCATGGATTACCCAGTAGCTACTTTTTTACCACTGACTAGGTTTACAACGTCTAGTGCTACTCTCTGTGGGCAGACTTCTTCCAAAACAGAAAAACCAGTGCAATCTGATTTCTTTTGCTTTTGTTAGTAATGGAATCTTTTGTTTTTCAAATGTACAAACCTATAAGTCTAAACAGGTTTGTACTGAGCCTCCTTGGCTTATCTGGGGATGGAGCAATTGTTTTATTCCCCAGTTCCAGTGTGTTGCCCAGTGTGTTCCAACATGGAATGTCCTTTGGAGCTGTGACAGAGGTGCCTGTTCTGTTTTAGAACATCTGGAGGAGGAGGGGGTACCTTGGTCTGGTGTTACTTTGCTGTGCTGAGAGACCACGTGCCCAAGCATCTGGTTGACCGGCATGAAGTACATCAGCCTGTCTCAGCCTGAGCTGCTTTGAAGACCGTGGGGTCTCGTGTTTCCAACTTTGAAGTGGTGATGTGGACAATTTGCCAACGTTCTCCTCTATTGCAAGTTCAGCCAGACTCCGCAATTCATCTGATCCCTTTTATGGCCAAATCATCATTCAGAGTAGGGAACACTCAGACATTCCGGGCATGTTGTTCCCCCAGAGCATGGTCTCACGAAGCCCTGAGTTCTGGTATGTGTCCCTGCCTCCTGGGTACACGAAGAGAAGGCAGGAATGAGGAGTTCCAGAAGCATATACATGTAGCTACCCCAGCAACAAATGCCTCCTGTGCTCAGATAAGTGTTTTTTCTCGCACACGGAGGCGTGGCAGTGGAGATGGGCACCACTGCTATTTGCTCAGAAGAAGGCTGGCCTCGTCCTAACTGCATCCCACACCACCCAGATCACCTAGAATAGGTTATTTCTGAACGTTTTACAGAATTTCTTAATATCATCCTGGTTTGGTCAGCCATTCCTTTGATTGGAAAGGTCAGCTGGTGCCACTGGTGCCTCGGGCTCGCCTACACAACTGGCCACCTCTTCCCATTAGTGACCGCAGCAGACGGAACTTGAGCCCAGCACCTAAAGAGTACAGGAATTTCACTTCCCACCAGGACTCAAGCACATAACTCTGCCTCTGATCTAGGAGGCTGGGGGAAGAGCCTCCCATAAAATCACACCTACTCTGTGGTAAGAATAAAATCCCACCCACCTGGGACTTGGTAATTTTTCCAGACAGGAAAGCTTTAGAAAAACTTGAGTGAAATGGAGCAAGCTTGAAGAAGTTAGAATCTTCTGCACTTAGAGTTTGCTGCTGCTGCTGCTGCTGATGCTGCTGGTGAGCTTAGAATTTGGGGGTTGGGAAAAAGTGGAAGGCATGAAGCATAGAAATATTTCAGGATATTTTAGGATATGTTAATAAAGCTAGACTCAAACCATCATAATAGGTTTTTTTTTTTTTTGGACAAAAATGATGATACTAACAATAAAAACCAACCTATGTGAAACTGAGTCAGTGGAGAAAGCATCTTGTATTTTAGCCTGAGATTTCAGCCACCACGCACAACTGGACAGAGGGGTGTGTTAGCCTGATCTTCAGTTTTCTCGTTGGGAAACCTCTACTGTTAGAACCAAGTCCTCCTCCCCAGACACTTCAGATGCCCCCTGCAGGAGCTCTGGGGCTCCTGCTCTCACCTTCCATCACAGCACTTAGCTTGTCTGGATAAGAGTCACCTGAATGTTTCCTAAACATCATTCCAAGCACTCTGATTTTGAGCGTTGGCAAGAACCAACTAAATCGGAATTCAGAGTTCCCAGTGGCTCTGCATGTGCAGCTGAGGACCCCTGTCCTAAATGGACTCAACTGGCCTAGTGTACTCTTCTTGGTGGCTTTGGGAGGGTCAGCCTTGCCCAATTTGGGATCACAGACCTTAGTTATTCATTTAACCAATGGTCATTGAGGGTTTACCCAGTGCCATACTTCAAGACAAGCATGGGTGTCCTGGCAAGAAAGTATTGGCAGGAAAACGTGAACCCACCATTGGACTCTCAACTCAAACCCTACTGAAGTCAGTGGCTATAGCTTTATCCGTGAAGGACCCCAGAGTGAGGATCCCACATTATTACTACTGGCTCTTCTCCCCACCTTCTGGCAATGCTAAGGAAACCGCTTCCGGCCTTTCCTAGTGATGGAGTAGGAACCTTGCGTAGGACAAAGCTTCATGGTAGGTTATTCCAATATATTGCCTGATAAAGTCCAATAGGTAAATTAATCTTGGCAGCAGAAGGAACAGCAGGAGAAGTAAGTGACTCATCATCTAGAATCCAGAAAATTTGCACCAACAGATGGCAGGTGGTTATAACACACAGTTCTTGCCCTGAGAGTATCTGGGGACCCAGCCAACAGCCGTCAAGCCAGGGCAGTCCTGCAGAAGAGATGGCTTGTGAACATGACTGTGGACTCACAGTCACCCCAGAACACCCACATGAAATGCTTCACAGACAGAGACACTAAGCGTGGCCTTGAGACATTCATTTCAATTAACAACCTTAAAGACTAGAGCCAGATCCACCCACATCACAAAAGCAGGCACTCGAGGAATGAAGCTTTGCTTTTGTTCATGCTCTTACCTGCCATTTTAAATGGATGTCTAATGTCAAATAAAGCCACCCTGCCTCTTGGGACAAAGATGTTTCTCTTTACACAGTTTTAAAAATAAAGCCCTCATAATAAGTTTGAATAAAAGAAACTTTTACCTGGTAAGAGGATCTACTTTTCTACCTTTTAAATGGAATAATGAAGAAAGGTATATTAATTTGCTTTAGTGTTAGTTTAGAAGTCATTCTGAGACTGAAGCGGGAACATCTGTTTTTTCTTAGTCCACAAAGGCAACACCCCTAATAAAGTTCAAAGTTGACGAGCCTATTGACTCTCATCTGAAAACCAGAACCAACCAAACCCCATCATATAACAGGGAAGGCCCGAGGTCACTTCAGAGGAGTTAGCAATCAAGAGAACAGACTTTTGGTGACTCAGTTACCAACACACAAGATAGCAACTCATAAAACTAAAATTGGGTGTTTTATTTTTTGTCTACACTGGTGGCGTGCCACTTTCCTTTCCTGATTAGGGAAGCTTCTCCCAGCCCTTTCTGACGTTCGTCTGTGTTCCTTTACGTTCAAACAGTTTAGGAAGCAGCAGCCCTCCTAACAGTCGACGCGGAAGCACAAATCTCTGGAGGTATTTTTGGACACACTTAAATCCTATCCCAAGAGGCTGAACGACTGTGGAGACAAATGTCCAGGGGTAAAACTGCACAAGCCTCATTCAGACTGGCCTGCTCAGAGGCGCCCTCTGGCTGCCGTGTTGAGGGGCTGGGGTGGAAGATGGAAGACCAGGCGCTGGAGGTATGACCATGACCCAGCGAGAGGTGATGGTGGTTCGGGCCAGGGTGGTAGCCAGAGATGTCATGAGAGGTGGCCAGATTCTGGACGTATAATCCATTTTTTTAAGGGAGAAAAAAAGGATAGTTTGACGAGTTGGGATTTACCCAAGTGGACTTAGCTTGACCAGTATCGCCAACGTGGATTGTTTCTGCAAAAACAAACATCCAAACACCATGGCAGCAAAGCACATGCCAGGCAGGAATATTCACATCCAGGAAATGCAGGAGTGTTTTTGGACAAAGTGTACAGAGAAAACCAAAGCTATTCATTGTTTTAATTAAGGGAGAAAACTAACATCACTGTTTCACTTAATGTTTAGGTGTAAGTTAAAGGTAATTATCATCTAACTCCAGGGGTGTGTGATATGATTGCTGACCAAGGTTACTTAATAAGAAATCTTTGTTCCAGTTAAATACATTGTTTATCTCTATCTCCCATCCTTCATCCCTCCCGTTCTTGCTACCTTTCCTTCCATTTATTCCAATCCAGCGGCTGACTGGGGATGCATTTCTTCTTGGGAGGGCAAACGAAGCCATCATTCTGGGGCCTAATTAATAAAGCTCCTAGTTTCAAAATGTTCATCCCCACCTCGTGGTTATATAGGGGAATCTGTGCGGTGGGGCCTTTTTGTGACCGGCTGAGAGCTGTGTCTCTCTGACATTTGTCCTCTTTGACAGGAGGTGTCATGTGTAGGTGTCATGAGTCCACTTTGGCTGGTGAGCACCTCCAGCAGATAGCCTGGGTCTGCTCTAGCTCTAGCCACTATTAACAAGAATGGCCAGCCACCTGCAGACAAACCCTGGGAGAATGGCTGGGACTTATTGTCTGGAAACTGCTGCTCCCCATCCCTCCCTCTGTATACAACCCTGGGATCCTGCAGATGTCAGCACAGACCAGATGTAAGTATACCAGGTCCTGAAGACTCTGGATCTGGGCTCTTGGCCACTCTGTAGAGGATTTCCCCAGCCCCGGCCTGGACCTCAGCTCACTCTTCTCCTTCCTTTTTTCTTTTCCTTTTGTCACCCAGGCTGGAGTGCAGTGGCATGATCTCAGCTCATTGCAACCTTGGCCTCCTAGGTTCAAGAGATTGTCCCACCTCAGCTTCCCAAGTAGCTGAGACTACAGCTGTGCACCACCATGCCTAGCTAACTTTGTATTTTCGTAGAGATGGGGTCTCACCATGTTGTCCAGGGGACAACACTGCTCCTGAGCTCAGGCAATTGGCCCACCTCAGCCTCCCAAAGTGCTAGGATTACAGGCTCGAGCCACCGCACCCGGCACTCTATTTCTTCTTAATGGAGTTCCCAGCAGGCCGTCATCTGATTCAAATAATCTGTAACAAATTCATTCAACAAATACATATTAAGCACCTAGATGGCAGGCACATATCAGGTTCATCAGTGAACAGAATAGGCCAAAACTCCCTCTTCCCACATACTAATAGGAGAAGACAGAAAGTGAACAACATCCATAATTAATATAGAATGGTAGAAGAGGATACATGCCATGGAAAAGAGAAAAGTGGAGCAGGCTGTGGAGATCTGGAGAGCAAGGGTGGGGCAGGGGGTTGGCAGAGGATGAGGTCTGACATGGATGGTCAAGGAACACCCGAGTGAAGAATCAGAAGGAAGCAAGGGAGCCGGCCTGTGGATAGGTGGGGGAAGAGTGCTCCTGGCAGAGAGGATGCAAAGGTCCTAAAGAGACAGCATGAGCATGTCTAGCCTGTTAGAGGAAGGACCAGCAGTGGGTGTGGCTGGAGCCACATGGGTAGAGAAGTCAGAAATGGGGGCAGGAGACACGCAGTGTCACTCTGGGTCAGATGCAGAACCACCTCAGGTGGCTGAGCAGATGGATGTCTTCAAATCCACTCTTGGCTGCTGAGTTGAGATTAGGCAAAGATGGAAGACCAAGTAGAAGCTATTAGCATAATCTAAGTGACAGATCATGGCCAGAATGGTCCCTACAGGTGTCATGAGAAGTAGAGAAGTAGTCAGCTTCTGGGTATAGAATCTATTTATTTTTTTAAAGTAATAATTTTATTGTAAAAGTAGTATTGAAGTAAATGCTAACCCATGTTGTGTATCATCATTATAAATTCTTTTTCTAGGCACAAAAGACTCATTCTTACAGAAGCCATTATATTCTTCCCCCAAAACAAAAACACATGCTTCTTTTGAAAGATGGATTGCACTCCAGCCTGGGTAACAAGAGTGAAACTCTGTCTCAAAAAAAAAAAAAAAAAAAAAAGAAAAATGGAAAATGGGAAATATAGAGAAGATGAAAGAGGAAAAGAAAAATCATCCATAATCCTTTTGGTCAGAGATAACCGTTGTTAATATTTTGCATATATTTTTTCATCCTTAATGACTAAATTTATGTTGCACATTGCTTTCTTGCCAGTAGGCACACATGCATATTTTTAACATTTGTAATCTTAGCAAACACAGTTAAATATTCTTTCTCCAAATTTCTACAGACTTCGTGATTATTTTAAGACTGAGTAATATTGAACATGTTGATGTACCATAATTTATTAAGCTATTTTCCCTTTATGGAAGGAACATCTACATGTTTCCAATTTTTTTTTTCTTTTGCTGTAGAAGTCTATGCTGAAATCTTAATTTAGGTAGCTTTTGCATCTTCTGAATTATTTCTTTAGGACAAATGTCCAGGAATAGGATTGGTAGGTCAAATGATATGAAAATTTTGCATGGATTTTGCTTGGCTTTTCAAAGCGTTATATAACAAAGCACATAACAACTTCACTGTAGCATCTTCAGTTTTGTGGTCACTGCTTTTTAAACTTTTCCCTAATATTGTCGATTGAAAATAGAAACTACACTTCCAAAACTTTCCATGCTGCTGATTACTATTAAGTATTAGCATTTCCCATGCCTTTCAACACACTTCTAATACTAAAATGAAAACGTGAAGGCACAGTTACTTTGCTGTCACAATCCAGACACCGTATTCCACTTAAAGCCAAGAGAAGTAGGACTGCTGGGGACTGAGAGAGAAATGTCTTTGTTCTTACTATTTATATTTATATGAAGCATTACACTTCTCAAAATATGTATGGTCTTGAACATGGTCTTGAAAAAGCATGTAAGACTTTAATGAATGAAATCTTATTTAAATACATATATTTTCATTGAGCCAACAAATAGAACATGTACATGCAACAGACAGGCAACGTGACCATGAACCAGACTGGTCTCTGCTCTCAAGAAACTTCCGAGCTAGTGAGAAGAGCCATGTGAATTTAAAATGGGGATATATGGTAAGAGCTATACTAACCTTTTATCAAGTGAGATACTGACTAGCGCAACAGTGGCAGGAAATAGTCCTCTTCATCTACAATCAACAGTCTCTGGAAGGATGTCTGATTGCTAAACTTCACAGGAGACTGATGAGAGCCATTAGCATTCAGTCTGAGGACCAGGGCTACCAAGCCATGGTTTTCTAATGCCTTTTAATTTGGATTAAAAAAAAAGTGTGGAGGAGGTGTGAGAGGCAGGTTGAGGCAAAGGCCAGTCTGGGAACACGGGAAATCAGTTCACTCTGCAGAAAGCACTTGTCCCATTGCCATTGAGAAGAAATTCCTGGGTGTTACTGAAAATGCTCTTGCACTTGGTCTTGGATGTTCAGGCTACACTACCCTGCTCAGATCATTCCCCACCAGGCCTCCCAGCCAAGGCATCTGTCATCAACCTGTATAGAGTCCTCAGTCCCATCCTCCAGGAAGTCCAAGGTGTGAGCCATAGACACTTCCTCAAGAGAGAAATTGACATGTACACTCACAGTCCACCCAAGAGGCTGTCCCTTCACATTGAGGCAGAGGAGCTGGAAGAACTGTGTGTAAACAGGGGTGTGGCAGACAAGGGCCAGGTGGGAAGCATTAGGGGAAATGCAGAAAGTCACGCACAAATCCCAGACAGCACATTTTCTACAGATTGGGATGGGTAACCCCCACTCAGACTAGCCAGAAATACCTCCCAAATGGCTTCTGAATTCTAAGACTGTCCAATGGGCAAAAATAGAATAATGAATTTTTAAAAGGGGGTCTCCACATCCAAAGGGCTCTGGAACTTTTTAAAAAAGATCTGCCCCAGATCAGCAGAAGTAACATCTCTGGAACTGGATTCTAGGAACCACGCTTTTAGAAACTCCCCAGGGACTGCTGAGGCTCAGCTGGGCTAAGAACTTCTGGGCTGGATGAGGTCATTTCAAGGTCCCTTCTAACACCTGTGGTCTATGACTCTCCAGGGCTGCCCTGTTCTCATAACTTTGCCCAGGCTTCCTCCTCCTCAACCCCAGCACCACTTGTCAGGAAGCCACCTTTCTGTGTCAGCTTCAGCCCTGATTTCCCTGAAGCCTTGGCTGGAAGAGACCTCTCTCTTCTCTTGGGTTTCCCCAGCTCATTATCTTGCTTAAGTTTTTTTGTTTTTTGTTTTTAATAAAACACTCCAGTGTGGCTTAGAAAGAGCATAGGATTCAGAATCAAGTGTCCCATGCTCATCTGGGTGGGTCATCGTTTCTCCAAGCCTCCATCTTCTACCCACAAATGGAAAAAAGTGCTCTGAGGGGGGCTGTTGTGAAGAATCAGATGAAAGCGTGTGCATGGAGAATGCTCTGACACCTATAAAATTAGGTACAAATGCTTATTTTTATTTTAGCAACTACCCATCTTCTATTGTTGTCATTTCTCTCTTTATTTGCTCCAGACACTTGCTGAGCACCTGCTTTGTGCCAAGCACTAGGGATACAAAAATAAAGATGTGCCCACTGCCCTCCAGGAGCTCCCAGCCCGGTGCAGGGAGGCAGAGAGCTACACAGAAAGCTATCGTATCTATCATGAGATGAGCACAATTGTCATTCTTCACTGATGCACCCCCAGGGCCTAAAACAATGCCTGGCACATGGCAGTTGCTCAGCAAGTATGGAATGATGAATCAATTCAAGGGTGTTATGGAATCACGGGCTGAGGAAGGGGGAGTCCTCTGCAAAGTAACGTGAAAGCTGAGGGTCGAAGGGCTGAATAGAAAGAACCAGTGCGCATCTGGCTTCTTCCACAAGGCTTTGTTTTTTTGAGATGGAGTTTCGCTCTTGTTGCCCAGTCTGGAGTGCAATGGTGTGAGCTCACTGCAACCTCTGCCTCCCTGGTCCAAGTGATTCTCCTGCCTCAGTCTCCCAAGTAGCTGAGAGTATAGGCATGTGCCACCACGCCAAGCTAATTTTGTATTTTTAGTAGAGATGCGGTTTCACCATGTTGGCCAGGCTGGTCTCGAACTCCTGACCTCATGATCTGCCTGCCTCGGCCTCCCAAAGTGCTGGGATTACAGGCGTGAGCCACCGCGCCTGGCCTCCACAAGGTTTTAAGGCCCTGCAAGATCAGGTGGTGGCTAATTCTTCATTGTTCCTCTTGGTGCTTAGCAGTGGGCACTGTACTTGGTAGGTGTCAACCTCCCAGAAATGAAACTGTTAAAGATTCTGCTTTAAAAGAAAACAAAAAGCAACTCAGCATCAGAGGCACAAAACTTACTTAGGTCGTTTGAGTCACCCAAGCCCTTCAGCCAGCTCACAGTGATGTAGCTCACAATGATGCCATGCCCAAAGAGCTTGGCATGATTTCCAAAGCTCCTTGCAGTGCCCCATGTAGAGCTGGCAAACACAGATTCATTCAGCCCATCTGCTTTGGTCCTCATCCACATATTTCAGAGCAGGTTTCTCATTACCTTAATCAAGATAATATATTCTTTGCAGCAAGGGACTGTGAAGACAGGTAGGTTCCTGTTTTCTAAATATTTCACATTTTCATAAGAACAGAAGCTCAGTCTAGTGAGCCAAGTGAGACAGTGTTGCATAAGCAATCAAATTCTCAAATGGCCCCTGCTGGGGTCCCTTTCAGGGACCACGCTTCTGAAGGAAAACACCATGATCTTAGTTCAGAGACTAGATTCGAGGCAGAGCTGTAACCCTGAGGACACTGGGTGAATACATTTTGGGGGCCCCCTCTATGATCTCTTGTCCTTGGGTATATCCAGGAAGAGAAATGGAGTTCTGTGACCAGGATGGCTTATACATTCCCTGCCTGGAGACAGAGGCTGGGCAGCCACTCAGGACTCTTTCAGTTCTGTAACTCCACAGCCCACTAGGGTTGGGGTCTTCATTGCCTGTAACTGGAGATTTTGCTAAAAGCAAGTACTACTGCAAAGCAGTGAGTGAAAACAGGCTTCTTTCTGCAAAATGCCCAGATCTGAGATTCAGCAATTGCTGTCGAGCCCTCTAAGCTGGCTAGCCAGACTACGGGGGACTATGTTTCTGAAGCATTTACACTGGGGCACAGGTGAACAAGGAGGCTCACAGACAGCCTAGCTGAGCTCCAGAAGCTCTGGCGTTTGGAGAATGTCTTCCCTTTTTTAATGCTTAGCCTGTGCCTAAACTGACACACCTTACATCAGGATAGCATGGTTGGCCAAGTGGGTATGCGTTGAGGTTGCTGTACAAGTCAAATGGCATTTTCTCTGCATGAAGGAGATCACACAATTAGGAAATGTTGAGTTCGAACTTCACACAGAACGATCTGCCTGCTGCATCAGCGTGTCATTTCCCCGTCTCCTTCCCCTTCTCCAACTGCTATTCAGTCCATACCCCGTTAACCTGCCTTTGCTTTTCTTCATTTTTTTAATTATTACCTGAAATTATCTTATTTGTGGGTTTATGTATCAGCTGTTTCCCCAACCCCAATATGAGGTTCATGAGAGCTGGGGCCGTGCCTGTCTGTGGCCCTGGCACCCAGTGCCTGGCTGGTAAGCACATATTGAATCATAAATGAATGTCCCATGAGCTCAAGAGCACGCCCCTGGTGCACTGGTTTGGGGCCTTTGGAAAACGGTAACCTAAAGGTACATTATCTAAGAGGAAGAGGAATCTCCAGAGTCCTAGATGTATCTTCTCTAAGCCAGTGCTGCCGACTTAACCTCAACTAGTGGAGGACAACCTGAGCCACAAAAGGTCATTTGAGTTGCAAGGGCAAAAAGAGCTCTTTCGGTAGCATCATGGGTGGTGAAGTGCACGCTCCCCAGCCCAGAGGGCTTAATTCCTCGCCTCCCACCTACCCATCAGGCCACCTTGAGCAGTTCCTTAGCCTCTCAGTGTACTTACCTCCCGGGGTTGTGAGAATTAAACGTGTGGATACGCGTGAAGCTCTCAGCATCCAACATGGCACCTGGACAACATCATTGTCACCACCTTGCCAATCGCTTTGCAAGCTAGGGACTTGCCTCCATTTTAAAAACAGTGAGGTCGAGAAAATGGGTGGGCATGCTTGCAGTGTGCTCAAATGCAACCTTAAAGTCAGAGGAGTGCCCCTGAGCACGGGGTCACATGGCTGGTGGGCCACCACGGGCTCTCTGCCCACTGCCAGCATAGCCCTGCTATGGCCCTGCCTCATCGGTCAGTTTTCCCCCTTTCCCCAAAGGCTGCTTCTTGGTCCCTCTCTCACAGCCAGGCCATTTGGTCACTCTACAGCATGACCTGGTTTACCTCCTAGAGAGCTTACTATCCTTCATCGCCCCCGTCATAGAAATGCAACACAATTCCCCCCACTTCTGCTGGCCCAGATGCGAGTTAAAATCTGTGGAACCCCTTGCCATGCAGTCTGCGTGTAGAGCTTTCCCCAAGCAGTAGAAAGAAGAGGGAGAGGGACATTTTGCCCGAGGCCTCACCCTCTCCGAGCTGAAGCTGCACGCGCCATCCCGACAATGAATGAGCCAAAAGAACTTCCTTACATGGCTGCCTGGGGTGCTGTTTCTTCTGTAGAACCTGGGGCGATTTTTTAGCTAAAACAAGGAAGAGACAAGGAGAATGGAACGAACTTGTTTCTGGTTCCTAGTAAGAACTTCAGAGACTCTCATTTGATCTTCAGGGTGTTCCTCTGAGACAAACGTCTCATCTCCATTCTACAGAGGAGGGCTTGGGACTCTGAGAGGAAGAGCGACTTGGCCGAGGTGGTGCAGCCACTGAGCAGAGGGCTGGGACTCAGACCCAGGGTTTCTAACGGCGAAGCCCTGCCTGGTGATTGCGGCAGGAAGGAGGAGGTGAAGGGGTGAGGAGGGGCATTTAGAATCTGGGGGGCGGGACAGAAGGGGCACCAGCATCCGCCAGCCCATCTGTGTAAGAAAAGCTGGCAGGTGGTTCTGAAATGCTTTGACCCCCCAACCCAGGATGAGAGCCCCTGCTAGAGAGGTCGGAGGACATCTCTACTCCAGGTCCTAGTGCTTTGGCATGTTGTTATTACAAAAAATGAGGGGTGATTACATGGTGTTTATCATCCTTGACACAATTTTCATGTCCAGGACAATTTCTGGTGTAAATGTTCACGCTGCGCCTTTGAAGGAGGCTGAAAGAGACCGCAGAGGACAAGTCCCAAAGAGTGTTTTCCAAGGCCAGGCCACATTATTCTGCAGTACCCAAGCCCCAGGCAGAAAGTGGCAGTGGGGTTGGCGAGGGCAGCCACCTCTCAAATAGCCAGAAACACACTGGCCAAGCAGAGTTTTCCTTCACAAAAGAGAGTGTGAAGACAGAGATGGAAAGTAACCGTAGCCGACACTCCCCAGGGTCCCTCTCAAAGCTGGGGCACAACTGAGACTGTGAAGGCAACAGAAGATGGAGAAGAAGAACCCCCGAACCCCCAGCTCCCACCCATTGGACTGGTTTTTATTTCTTAGGCGACAGACAAAAAAAAAATTCCTTTACCCTATTCAAGCACTGCACCTTACCCATCAAGTCAGACTTCTAGAAAATTGCTGAAAACCGTGGCATTGCATACAGAGGGCACTTCATTCGACAAACACCTAATGTCTATTAGACAGCAGGTTCTAGGCTAGGCCCTGGGGACTCAGACCTGCCCTGGAAGGGGTCATCCTCTGTAAGGGAGGCATGAGTTTTAGATGGTGTGTGAGGGTGCCTTACTAGGTAGCCGCAGGAAGGCCCTGGCTGTAACAAGTCAGCAAAGGCCATGCAGAGGGGCCACCCTGCCTCTGAGCCTTCATCAGTGAAGCAGGAGCTTGCCAGGCAGAGAAGGGGGTAGGGAAAGGCCTTCCAGGCAGGGGAAAGGGCCATGTCCCGAGCTTGGAATCAGAAAGGACTTGCCCTCCCAGCACATGGTGAGTTCCCAGGCTTGGTGCCCAGGCTTCCTGGGAGACTGTTAGGTAGGGGGATTGCAAACGGTCCTGAAGGCCACATCAGGGTGTGTGGATTTGACCTGTAGGCAAGGAGGGCCAGTGGGGAATCTAACCCAGGGCTGTACCAGGGCCCAGATGAGAAGCTCATCTCAGAAAGGCCTCTCTGGTGGCTGCATGCAGAGGGGTGAGGCCGACTGGAAGCCTGGAGGTCCATTTGGAGGCCTGCACTGAGGCAGGCGTGGTGTAAGCAGGGCCTCACTGCAAGGCACCAGTCAACGAATAAGGCTCCTGATAAAGGACAGCCTGGAGCCTTGGTGTTTACAACCCTGCTGCTGTCCTCGAATATCCCAGACGCCGACGTACCCTGGAGGCTGCTGTCCGTGCCTGACCAGCACCCATGGACACGCAGTCTGATCTTCTTCCAATACTTCCTCCAACACTGTCACTGTCACTGTCACTGTCACTGTCTGGCCTGTGAAAGATAAGGTCCCAAGAGCAGATGAAACCTTCTGCAGTGGCCAAGGCCACCAGTTCTCCTTGACTTTGGCCTCTACGTCCCCTTTCACACAAAGGGACACAGCCAGGCCATTTGGTCACTCTACAGCACGACCTGGTTTACCTCCTAGAGAGCTTACTATCTTTCATCGCCCCCCGCCATAGAAGTGCAACACAATGCCCCCCACCTCTGCTGGCCCAGACACGAGTTAAAATCTGTGGAACCCCTTGCCATGCAGTCTGTGTGTAGAGCTTTCCCCAAGCAGTGATATTTTAAACAACATAAGGCAGCAAATACGCTCAAATGCTTGCTATGTGTCAGGCATGAAGCATAAGCTTTTTGTGGATTCTCTTTTGCTGTGATTGTTTTTTTTTTTTGTCTGAGAGAGGGTCTCACTAGGTTTACCAGGCTGGCCTTGAACTCCTGGGCTCAAGGGAGCCTCCCACCTTAGCCTTCCAAGTAGCTGGGATAACAGGCATGTATTACTGTGCCTAGCTTTTTCAATTTTTTTTAAATGAATTCTGTTTTTCTTTTGCCTTAAACATACGTAGGCAGGCTTCAGTTTGTCCCATCCTTACAGTGGAACCTAAGAATTGCTGTTTATAATGTTTAACAAGTAAGAGCAATACATGCTGTTCAGTAAAGGGTAGGTGGGGCTGTACACATATTACATTCTTTTAAATTTTTTTTTTGTTTGAGATAAGGTCTTGCTATGTTACCCAGGCTGGAGTGCAGCGCAAGACCATAGTTCACTGCAGCCTCAAACTCCTGGGCCCAAGTAATCCTCCTACCTCTCAACCTCCAAAGTAGCTGGGACTATGGGTGCACATCACTGTGCCTGGTGGATTCTCTTTTAACCACACAACAATCCTAATGGCGGCTCTAGAAGAGTAAGCAATACCTACCACAACAGAAAGGTCCTTGAAAAGAAGGGAGAAGCCGCTGAAAATCAGCTGAACCCTGAAATCACAAACCAGCTGCTTCTTGACAATGGAGTACACCATGTAGAGAAACCTCTTCCTTCTCACTGCCCCCTCCCTCCACATCCCACCAGAAATCTGGGGCTCTTATCCTTTAAGTCCTCTGGTGAATGCTCTTTGTCTATTAGAAATGTCTCTTGAACATTTACCACATTTGAAAAAAATCTTCATTGATTGAGGAGGTGGGTTTTCTTTGAGGATTTTCACTTCTCCCCAACCTGGGAAATGGCTCTGACATTTAATGAGGTGGTCTGTGGCTTTTATGGTATGTACATTTGTCACACTTCTCCATTCCTGGCTTAAAAAAGACATTAAATTCCTACAGGCGCACAGTGAATTCCTTTGCCCCTAACACTTACCTCTCTATAATGGGGCCCTAGAAAGTGCCTTGGAAGCTGTTTCATGCCAAGTATCAAGTTGGTATTTAAAATGGCAACAACTGCGATTACTTTTGCACCAATCTACTATTTACTGCATGGAACACTATTTGGGGAGATGAGGGCAGCGTAAGCTGCAGCTGGTCCAAGTGGTTAGAAACGCGTCAGTGCAGGGTTCTACTGTGATTCGCTGAGGAAGCTCACCCAGCTGGCACTGTTAGCAAGACCAGAAGGATTCTAGACAATTGCTCTGCAAACCTTCTCATGTACCATTTTAAGAAATGCTATATCTCTTCAAATGACTAGCTGTCAGCAGGTGTTTTTCATGGATGGAGGTTTATATTGCTAAGCTGAGGATGACAGTTTTTTGTTCTTTTATGAAAAGGCCAGCAAACTAGCCTGGGTATCATAGTGGGACTCCATCTCTACAAAAAATTTTTAAAAACTTAACCAGGTGTGAGAGCGCACATACCTGGAGTCCCAGCTACTCAGGAGGCTGAGGTAGGAGGATGGCTTAAGCTTAGGAACTCAAGGCTGCAGTGAACTATGATTGCATCACTGCCCTCCAGCCTGGGTGACAGTGAGACCCTGCATCCACCAGAAAAGGCTAGCAGAAAGTCCAGCCGTCGTTAGGGCCGTATGTCAAAGAGATGTCCCATGCAGTGCCTGAGAACGTGAAGATCTTGGGGTTCAGTCAATACTCCCCTATAATCCAGAGGCCAAAGTATGCCAGCAGGGAATGCAGCCTCAGGGGAAAGACACACTGGAGTGAGAACCGGAGAGCAGAGAGCAGAGCCTCTGAAGCCCTTTGAAATGGCAGCTCTCGCTTCCCTAGGAAGCCACAGATATTTAGAAGATGCAGTTTCTCCTTTGATCTTCTTGAAGCAGAATCAGGAACCACCCAGGAAAATGCTTGTCAGGGTTCTGTGGCTTGGGCCTTCTGGGGAAGGTGGTATCTGGTTGGCCACATGCTGATACCAAGCAATGTAGCAGGCCCAACCTCCCTCGAGTTACTATTAAATCCAAGTATTTCCTAGAATAAGGTTAGCAGCTAGATACCAGAAATATGTTTTCATGAGTACAACTGCCCTGTCTGAGCAGGGTTCTCACAGAAGACCACCTAATCACATTATTTTCTGGGGAAAAGACTCCTGACATCCATACTAGGAGATCTGACTCCAGTCTTTACTGCCATATACAAGCTTTAGCCTTTCTTGGCCAGGTGCGGCTCACACCTGTAATCCCAGCACTTTGGGAGGCTGAGGCAGGCAGATCACAAGGTCAGGAGTTCAAGACCAGCCTGCCAACATGGTGAAATCCCATCTCTACTAAAAACACATAAATTAGCCAGGCATGGTGGCATGTGTCTGTAATCCCAGCTACTTAGGAGGCTGAGGCAGGAGAATCGTGTGAACCCAGGAGGTGGAGGTTGCAGTGAGCAGAGACCGCCCCATTGCACTCCAGCCTGGGCGATAAAGCAAGACTCCATCTTAAAAAAAAAAAAAAACTTTAGCCTTGTTGAGCCTTATCCAGCATGCAAAGATGTTCACACCTGCCCTGCCTGCTTTCCAAAAGCGTTCTCAGGAACAGAGACAGAAGAAACACAGAAACACTTTGGAAACTCAAAGACCCTGTGCCCACGCCAAGTTAGGTTAAATATTACAGTGGCTCATATGGACCTGAGCCTCTAGACCAGATCTGAACCCCAAAGTGTCCTGTTCCTGCTGACCAAATCCCTTCCAGGGTAGTCCTTAAAGCCTGGACACTGATCTTAATTTCAGGTTCCCTAGATACTCACGCAAAACATAAAATCTTTACAAGTACCATAGATGCAAAGTTGTGCATCCTCAAAAAATAAACAAACAAGAAAGAATCCACTACTTCCATGCCAAAAAAAAAAAAGATTCGGTATCTCCCAAAATGTGGACATACAATGCCTGCACACAATCAGGAGCCCAGACCTGGTCCATAAAGCAGGAACTGGCCTTGTCCATCGTGATCATTAGCCAGAAGGTCAAAATTAGAAAGGCCTCTGAGCCACTTTCTTTTGGAGGAGAGGTGGATGCCAAGACCAGCTGTCTTAGAAACCAAGGGGAGTTGCAGGGCAACCAGGTGGTCATCCTCCCAAACATGGAAAACAAAACAAAACAACTCTTTCCCTAAATTCCACTTCCGAAGGATCTACACTTTGCACTTGTGAAACGATTTCCTGGCTGAGAGCTGACCTACATTGGCGTCTGTGACACACTGGTAATTGTTTACCATGGGGCGCCTGTTCTTTGGCCACCGTACTTACTCTGGTGTTCAGCCTGTTAATTGTTTTCCAGTGGTTCTGTTGCACCAACTGTATGAATTCCTCTGGCGGATCTGTCCACGGCTTCCTTGGGCATGCTTAAGGGAACAGATGCCCCCAAAGGCATCACAGTGACCCCAAAGAGGCATTCCACCCACAAAAGCCATCTTTGAAGAAGGGGCCACTTAAAACTCTTCTTGAAAAATGTTTGTGACCATATAAAAATGGAGAGCAGGAAGTACAAGGGGAATAAGAGGGGAAGGCAAGCAGGTGAAACTGATGGAGATGTGATCTCTCTTCTTTCTTTCTTAAGGCCAAAGAATGAGCAAAGCAAGAAAGAATTGTGGGGGCAGAGAGGGGAGTTGGCTCAAATGTTACACTGAAGGAGAGGCAGGGGAGCTCTAGTCTCTTGGCTGAGAAGCCTAAGAATCTATAGTGTAAGAGTCTATAGGGTCATGAATTGAAGTGGGTCACAGTGGAGAGCCCTTCTATGAGACCAAGTCCAATCTTTTCATTTTCCAGTTGAGGAGACTGGATCAGAGAGGGAGTGACTTAGCCTCTATGCAGCATGGAGGCATCTGGGCTAGCTCCTCACACTTCCTGACTCCCAAGTCTTTCTGCTCTTTGGACAAATGCCATTTATACCTTCCCCTCTAAAGCTTCATATAAGCAAAACTTTCAAATCTGTGTTTTTGTTTTTGTTGTTTGAGGTAGGGTCTCACTCTGTCACTCAGCTGGAGTGCAGTGGTGTGATAGAGGTTAAGGCTGCAATGTGATCAGGTTGAGGGCTCAAGCGATCCTCCCACCTCAGCCTCCTGAGTAGCTGGGACTACAGGTGCACACCACCATGCCTGGCTAATTTTTTTTATTTTTAGTAGAAATGGGATCTTTCTATGTTGCCCAGGCTGGTTTCGAACCTAAACTCAAGTGATCCTCCCACCTTGACCTCCCAAAGTGCTGGGATTACAAGTGTGAGCTACCACACCTGGCCTGTCTGTTTTACTCGCAGCTGTCTCCTACATGCCTTGGAAAGTGATGACACATGGAAAGAACTCAATAAACATCTTTGGGGAAAAGGAATGCCCCACTTAGCTAGCCTTTCCCCTTAAGGCGTAGTGGATTGAGGTATATTCAGGCCGTGTGACGCCCCTGATCTGTGTTACATGGGGGTTCCCTGGGCTTAGTCATGTGTGGAGGGTTGCTGTTATGACAGTCTGGGGCTCATCACGGGGTAGATTCTGTCAATGTGGGAGTTGCAGGGATGGAAAGGCATATGAAATTCTGAATTGTTCAAAAGTCTTTTAATGAAAGGAAATGAGGGAGGAAAAGAGAAGAACCAGCCAACGCAGAACGACTAGCGGGCTAACAGCCTCCAGATCAAGGCCAGGAGAGGAGGGAAAGGGGCTCCTGCTTGTGTGGCTGGGGAGGGACAGCTCAGTGCAAGACACTGAGTCACGAGCGGAGGGCCTCGCCAGCATGAAGGGCGAAAGGCTTGAGAGAGTTCTTATGATAAATGATCACAGAGCTTTCAGGACATACTAGCTTTTAGGATATGCTGGGGATATCACGGGGATGCCCTGGGTGCCAGGTCTCTAGGTGGAAATGCACCACAGTTATGACAGTGTTTCTGTGGGGAAATATGGTCTGCATCATGAAGATATTCTTTACAACCCCTTTTCCAGGATGTGTTGGCCTGGAAAGCTGAGCTGTGTACACGTCTACATCTCAACAGGCTCCCAGGCACTGCAACCAAGCCGTTTTAACCAAGTACGTTGGAGGAGAATGCATTTTGGCGGGTAGGACAGTGACCCTGGAGAAGAGATAGAACCAGGTGAAGCAGGACCTGGAGAGGGGCCAGCTCTCTGTTTAGGGGCAACTTGGGGCAAATCTGGGGCAAACCAGGCCATGTGATGCTGCATTATGACTCAGCCAGTGCCCTGGGCACCTGAGGTTTTTATCAAGTCTTGGCCAGTTCAGGACATTCCAGTCCACAAAGGTCCCTGAGTCAGATTCCCTGGGCTAGAAAAGCAAAGGGCATTCAAAGTTTCCCATGCTCAAATCAGCTTTTTTAAAAAAATTAAATCAAAGGAGTGAGTTTAAAGGTTAGCTGCGCACCCTTCCTTCATACTCACGTGTACAGCTTGAGACTCTGCCAGCAATCTTTGGTTTAAGGCAAGTTGGGCTGGTCCTTCCTGATGGGATGATGGTCTGAGAGTCAAGGGCAGGCCCAGGCTCTGAAGGAAGAGAATGCAGCCCAGAGATCCTTTTGCTGTTTTAGGATAGCCATGAGAAACTCGACTACGATTTATCCCAAAGCATAGCCATATGTTTCAAGTCAACATTTAGGATTTTCTTTTGAAGGAATGAAGTTAGGCATTGGTTTTAACCTTTCCCTCCACCCCTGAAACTGACACTGAATAATGCAGCGTGCATTTCCCCCTCCACAATCGTGGGTAACAGTCTACTCAGTGGATCTGCCTTTTAGCTGTAGATTGGCTGAAAAGTCCAAGTACTGTGCAGTTCCTCACAGCAGTCCTGTTTCATGCAGGTCACGGAAGGCTCCAGAGAGCAGAAAACAAGGGTGCTGGCCCCACCCCTCATCTGGGATCTCCAGATCAAAAACCTAGAGTTGTAGAAGTTTCTTAGAAGCAGGAGAAGGAGGCAGAACTGAGATCAGAGGCTCAAATTTCTCCGTAGCAGGGAAAAGGGGACAGGAAAGGCTGGGGCAGATATCCAGTAAACTCTCATTCCCTTCTCTACCTTCAGGGCACAAGTGACCCTCTGTGGCATCTCCTGCTCCCTAAACCAGTGTAATTTACACAGTCTTATCCTGTGCTGAGTTTCAGGGCAGATTGGGGTGTAAGGGGCAGGGCAGACAACTGAAAGTTCTCTAGCCCTGGACCCACTGAGAGTCCAGCCAAGGCATTCTGTAGAATGGTAAATAACTGACAACTTCTCTTTAGACCCCAGCATATGTTCACCTCCACCTCAGTGGAGCTCTGAAATGCCACTCAACCGAAATTAGCCTTTTCACCTTCTGGTTTCCTCACCGTGGCACGGTACCAAGACTGCTGAACTGCGTCTCAAACGATGAGGTTCTGTAGCGTCAAAGCTGCCACTGGCTGGCTGTGTGACATTCAGGAAATCCATATCCTTCTCTGGATTTGCTCTGGCCTCAAGCTCCTTTGTTATCAAACGAGGACGGTTGATTCTCAGTCCATTTCAAGGTTTCTCCACTAATTTTCAAAAAGAAAAAAGCAACGGCAGGTGGGGGGGGGGGGGGGGGCTTTTTTCTTTTTTCCACTAGATGGCGCTGTGTCTCCAACTGCAGCCAGCCTGGCCCGGCGCACTCTCGAGGGCATTTGTTCAGGGGTTCCACTTGGCCTAGCACAGCGGAGGCGCTGGAGGCTGCTGCTCTCCCAGGACTCGGCCAAGAGGGTGCAATCCGGCTCTGCAGGTTGAATCAGGGCAAAACAGGAAATGGTCAGGAGCTTAAACGGCAAAAAGCAATTTGGTTTTAAAAGGGCAAGCTTAGGATTGGACAGGACAGGCAGGTTCCTGAAGGCAGGTTCCTGGGCTCTGAACCCTACACGGCACCCGGTTTCCCCAGGACCGGCTACCAGAGGATTTTGGCGCAGACTCTGTTCTGGGTCTTCATCTGCAGCTCACCTTTCTAGAATGTCAGCCCCTAAAAATTCTAGAATATAGAACCAAACGCTTGAAGCATTAGAAGGGACCTTAGGGCCAGCGCCCTCCGCTGCGGATTCTCGCCAAGGCATCCCGCAGGGGTGGCATCCAGGTCGCTGTGACCATCACCTTTCCTCATCTCTGTTCAAGTGGAAGATGACAAGCCTGACATCTCTTTCCTTTTAGCTATCATCTTGATAATCTTTTTTTTTTTTTTAAGAGAAGGTCAAATAGTTCAAGTCAACAAATGTTCAAAAATAACAGTGTTTTAAAATGTAACCAGTAATGCTTTTTTTAAAAAAAAAAAAAAAAAAACTTAATAAAGTATTAGGTAAAAAATACTTATAGTAGGCCAGGCTCGGTGGCTCAAGCCTGTAATCCCAGCACTTTGGGAGGCCGAGGCGGGTGGATCACGAGGTCAAGAGATCGAGACCATCCTGGTCAACATGGTGAAACCCCGTCTCTACTAAAGATACAAAAAATTAGCTGGGCGTGGTGGCGCGTGCCTGTAATCCCAGCTACTCAGGAGGCTGAGGCAGGAGAATTGCCTGAACCCAGGAGGCGGAGGTTGCGGTGAGCCGAGATCGCGCCATTGCACTCCAGCCTGGATAACAAGAGCGAAACTCCGTCTCAAAAAAAAATACTTATAGTATTCTGTGGTGGGGGAGGGACTGAATAGAAGGTATCTAAAGCTATGTGAAATGTTGGGATATAGACAGGCAAATGTTAGAGTATAAGGAACAAATAGGAAGATGGTTTGCTTTGTGGCATTTCTGTGATTAGGGGTGACTTTTTTCTTCTTAAATTTAGAATGTTCTTGGTTTTTCTCTGATGTTTGAAAATTATCAATAGCAAATCCCTAATGACTAGGATCTACTGAGCTCTAAAAAGCCTCCTGTATTTCCCTCAAAATGTGTTTCTGTTTTGAACCCCCTTTGAAGTTCTCTACCCAAAGGTCAGCATTGCTATGCAATGTGACTATTTTTTAGTTATTTTAAAGATTCTCTCTCTGAACTTCACCTCTGATGCTTTTCCAACTGATTTGTCAAAATGTAACAATTTGGCTATAACGGAATAGTAATTTGTTCTTCCCTCACTAAAATGGGGGCAATACAATATAAAAAAAATTTATAAAAATTCTTGTGTAATCTCACCACTATAAAATAACTTGCTTCACTATGTATAGTTCTGTCTGGAGGCTGGCCACATATATAGGTATTTTTATACAGTTGTAATCATAGAGTATATGTTATTTTACAGAATATTTCTTTTTAAAGACTTGCCAAATTTTTACCCAGTATGTTGCCAGTGCCGAAGCGTCAATACCTAATTCAAAGATCCTTCAGAAGGATGTTCAGTTAAAAGTCAAAATGATAGTGGGGAATTTCATGACCTAACGTGACCTACTTAGCTCTCAGACACAGTAACCACCTGTGGGTTCTGATCAGATTAAAAGAGGCATCTGCATATGTGATTCAGGCACCCTCAACTCGATCCTCCAGTATCATTTTGGCTTTTAAATGAATGTCCTTCTGAAGGAGCTTTGGATTAGGTATTGACACTTTGGCACTGGAAACAGAGATTGGATAGAAACTGTCCCTTCTGCACTCCTCTGGGTGTCTCTGTTTGGCACTTCAGAAATTCTCTCTCCAGTAGTTTCTTGTTCACTTGTCTGTGAACAAGACAGTGTGTGATGGAGCTGGGGTAGCATCTCCTGTCTCTCTCTTGGCTCACTGCTAAGCACAGCACTGTCCACTCCAGAGTTTACCACGAGAGGTCCCCAGGAGCGCATTTTGTTTTGTCAGAAATAATGGGCTACAGCCTATGGCAGAAATCAGGCTCCTTGAAAGAAGGTAAGAAAGAAGAAGGAACCATCCTCCAATTCCCAATGTTAAGGAAGAAGAACTGTCTCTCAAGTACTAAGACTTTGCCTTCTGACTCCTACCTGGCAAGAAGCAATGGCACCAACCACCACAATCACACATTTTTATGCACACCATTAACTGCCCCAGTCTTTCCACAAACCCAATGATATCCTTCACTGGTCTGTGTAAATCCAGAGAATCCAAAACAGCTCCTTTTTTCCAGGGTAGTGCTACCCGCTCCCCCACCCACACATCAGGCATCCTCTAGGTGCTGAGCCTTCCTGAGAAGGAGCAGGAGTGATGTCAATTAACTCATGGCAGGAAAGAGACAGAGGAGTCACTTCAAAACCAAATATTTTTTTTGCTACACAAAGAGGTTCAGAAATCACATTACAACACAGTATTTGTGTTTTAAGTACCTATAGAACAAGTCAAGATCAGTGCTAATGTTGAATGAAAACAAATAGAAAATAAACGACTGTTGTATCCTTCAATTTTGCTCAGAGAAGCCTTGCGGATACCAGTAATGAGACATGGCAGGGCGGTAATTACAATGCAGACTTCACTTTCATGCCATTATGGGGTCAGCACGGGTACGATTTGCTAAACTGCTTCCCCATGAAGGCATTTCCTTGATACTTCTCTGCAAGGTTATATGAAAACATTCCACACAACCCCAGATTCCAGGACAAAAGAGGTACATTTTAATGAAGCTTTATCACATAGTCATCTATTTATACCCTGCGTTGAGTCAGAAGGGACTTAGGTAGCCAATAACGACAACAATAATAATAGACACAGTTGCCATATGTGAGGGACGATTACATGTCAGACACCGCATATGAGGTGCTTTATTCACAGTGCCTATAATTTTATAGAAATTCCTCCGGGAGAGAGAGCATTAGAGAGGCAGCAGGTGCAGAGGTTAAGAACTCAGGCCCTGGCTGGGCGCGGTGGCTCACGCCTGTAATCCCAGCACCTTGGGAGGCCGAGGCAGGCAGATCACAACGTCAGAAGTTCAAGACCAGTCTGGCCAACATGGTGAAACCCCGTCTCTACTAAAAATACAAAAATTAGCCAGGCATGGTGGCACGTGCCTGTAGTCCCAATTACTCAGGAGGCTGAGGCAGGAGAATCGCTTGAATTTGGGAGGCAGAGCTTGCAGTGAGCCAAGATCTCGCCACTGCCTTCCAGCCTGGTGACAGAGCAAGACTCCATCTAACAACAACAACAAAAAAAGAACTCAGGCCCTAAAGTCTATGTGGCTTTGATCCTGACCCCACTACCTACCTGCTATGAGACATCAGCAAGTTACCTAACCTATCTGTGCCTCAGTGCATTACCTGTACAATATAATACAGATATTAGTAATTACTTCATAGGGTTGAGGATTAAATGGCATCAGCCATGTACAGTGTGGAGAACAGTGCCTGGCACATAGGGAGGGCTCAATTAACATTAGCACAGTGGCAGAGACATTTAATGATCACTCATAGCCCATGGGCTCTTCTAAACTTCCAATCTCCTAGGAGTCAGGCAAAGCCATGTGACTGTTCTTAGTCAATGAAATATGAGTGGAGGTGACATGTGTCATTTCTGGACACAACGTTTAACAGCAAATGCATGACCTTTTTAGTGCTCTCTTCCCTGCCTCAGTGACCCTAGAAGCTGCCTGTTGATGGCAACACCAGATGGAAGATAACTGCATCCCAGGGTGACCAGATGGGGCAGGGCCCAGGTGATGCACATCAGATTTTGCTTGAGCAAAAAATCCATTTTTGCTGTACTAAGCTCCTGATGTTTCCAGACTTATTTGTTACTGCAGCATAGTATGCTCTAGCCCTGACTAGCACAGATATTGGATACAAACTGCCCTTTATGCACTCCTCTGGGTGTCCTCTGGATGTCTCTGTTTAGCACTTTAGAAGTTCTCTCTCCAGTAGTTTCTTGTTCACCTGTCTGTATGTGGTGGAGCTGGGGTAGCATCTCCTATCTTTCTCTCTGCTACTGCTATTATGTTCTTTTTTTTTTTTGAGGCAAAGTCTGGCTCTGTCACACAGGCTGTAGTGCACTGGCATGATCATGCCTCACTGCAGCCTCATACTCCTGGGCTCAAGTAATCCTCCCACCTCAGCCTCCAGAGTAGGTGGGACTACAGGTGTGTGTCACCATGCCTGGCCAATATTTTTATTATTTTATGTTATGATTATTTTCTTTGTAGAGATGGAATCCTGCTATGTTGCCCAGGGTGGTCTCAAACTCCTGGGCTCAAGCCATCCTCTCTTCTCAGCCTCTGAGAGTGCTCAGATTACAGGTGTGAGCCACTGTGCCAAGTCTGTTATTCTTATTACCTTCTTTTCACACTTGAAGAAGCAAAGGTTTAACTAGCCGAAGGGAGCACCTCCATTCAAACTCAGCTATGGGCCAAGTGCAGTCACAGCAATTTTGGAGGCTAAGGTAGGAGACTCACTTGAGGCCAGGAGTTCAAAACCAGCCTGGGCAATATAGTGAGACTCTATCTCTACCAAAAATATAAAACAAATTAGCCAGGCATGGGGGTGTGTGCCTGCACTATCAGCTACTTGGGAGGCTGAGGTGGGAGGGTGACTTGAGCAGGAGTTCGAGACTGTAATGAGCTGTGATCACACCACTGTACTCTAGCCTGGGCAACAGAGCAAGATGCCATTTCTAAAACAAAAAACAAATCCAGCTATCTATTTCACTCTAAAAGTAGCATCATCACATTCATATTTGCCTTTTCTTGAATCCCTGCAAACTCTTGGGTGCTATGGGAAAAAATGAATCCTCAGTTAAGCACTGGTCTGTTGGAGAATATGAATATTTGCCTTCTCTAAATCTGGACTGCGACCACCTTGACAAACAACATTAGAGAAATGGGAGGGCGTGAAGCTTAGAATTATTGTACCACCGTGAGGGGAGTGAACCCTGAATCCTAAATGTGAAAGTGATCACAGATGGGCTAGTATGCTAGTGACACCAAGTGGCATGGAAACCCGGGAAGCAGGAGCAGGAAGGGGATTAGGGAGAGGTCTCAGAGAAGAGGGCTAGGGTGGCCTGGCTGTTATAATACAGGGGGCCAAGGAAAGCATGAGATGCCCTGATCAGTCAGGGAATTCGGGAAGCATGAGAGTTGGGGCCCACTTTCTCTGGCTGCCAATATTCCTTCTATCTACCCTGTCTCCAATCTAATCTAAGAATTCAGGGTTCCCCCACTTTTCATAGAGGTCTTCAGCAGGAATCATGCTATATATTAAACCAAAAAGCTCCTCTAGAACATCCTTCTTCCTAAACAACAAGACATGGGAATTATCTTCTCAAATACTAGGCTAACACACTCTTCTGCCTCAGTTTCCTCTTTGTGAGGTAGCAGACTACACAGTGTTTCGAGGGTCTCTGTCAATCTTAAACATCCATGCTTCTATGAATAAAGGATGGTGGCACCATGTCCCTTCTTTCACAGCTTAAAGGGTTCATGGAAGGAAAATGTAGCGCTTGTTCTATGCTTTGTTTGTTTTTGAGACAGAGTCTTGCTCTGTCACCCAGGCTGGAGTGCAGTTGTGCGATCTCTGCTCACTGTAACCCCTACCTCCTGGGCTCAAGTGATCCTGCCACCCCCCAAGTAGCTGGGACTACAGATGCGTGCCATGATGCCTGGCTAATCTTTGTATTTTTAGTAGAGACAGGGTTTTGCCATATTTCCCAGTCTGGTCTCAAACTCTTGGGCCCAAGCAATCCACATGCCTCAGCCTCCCAAAGTGCTGGGATTACAGGCATGAGCCACCACACTGGGCCTTTCTTTCATCCATAAAATCATTATACTTCCTGCTGCCTACCACAGAGGGAAGGTATGCAAATGAGCTGAGGTGCCATCAAACACCTTAAAAACCTCCTGCAAAACATTATGTAAGTGCTAAACATTAATATCCAACAACTGCCACTCACTACCAACTTCTAATTTAAAGTTTCCACCACTGTCACCTTCCTAAAACTACGAGATTGTGTCTTTGCTGTTGTTACATAACACTGTAACCTAAATTGAAGTAATTTATGTTTATAGTGAAAAATTAGAGAATATGGGAAAAAATAACACAAGAAAAACTGCTTACAGTCCCATGCCAAAGTGACAACTTTGGTATAATTAGCAGCTTAGCACACTTCCTTTCAGTCTTTTCACCTGTATATCTTTATTGATTTAAGTCAAGATCAGGTTCAACATACAGTTTTGTGTCTTACTTTAACATTACATTGTAAACAGTTGCCATTAGAAATTGCTCACAGGCCGGGTGCCACAGCTCACACCTGTACTGCCAACACTTTGGGAGGCCAAAGTGGGTGGATCACCTGAAGTCAGGAGTTTGAGACCAGCCTGGCAACATGGTGAAATGCTGTCTCTACTAAAAAATACAAAAATTACCTGGGTGTGGTGGTGGGCGCCTGTAATCCCAGCTACTTGGGAGGCTGAGGCAGGAGAATTGTTTGAACCCAAGAGGCAGAGGTTGCAGCGAGCGGAGATTGTGCCACTGCACTCCAGCCTGGGTGACAAGATCGAGACTCCGTTTCAAGAAAAAAAAAAAAAAAACTGCTAATGCGTGCAATTTTTAATGGCTACGTAAAACTTCGATCTTACAGTGTGCCCTGACCTCCTTAACCAGTCCTCAGTCCTCATTACTGGACATTTTGGGTGTTTCCAAAGTTTTCCTAGTCGGAGGAATGCTGAGGAGAATTTCTTTAGCTTTTTTGGTGTTTCTAATTATTTCCTGGGGCTACACTCTCCTGTGCAACTAGTTTGTACTAAAATAGTCTCCGGCAAGTACTCAATTCTACAAAAAAGGCAAAGAAAATCCAGCCATCATAGTCAATATTACTAATGACCCAATTCAAGCAGCAGAGCTCTTTCAGTGAAGGCCTATGAATAGCAAAGCGACAGCTTCTGGTAGAAAGTTACAAAGAGTAACCATTACGGTTGCTCTTAAACTAGGGTTAAGATACTGTTCTATGCTGCCTCTTAGCCAGAGAGCTATTTAATCAAGACCAGCGTTCACTGAAAAAGTATAATATTTCTATTCAAGGGAAATAATCTGGCCACCAACACCTTCCTTGTAATTCGACAGGCTCTCTAAAAGCACAGATTGCCTACAGACACTGGCTGACAGACAGAAAGAGCTTTGAAAGTCTAACCTTTGTGCGTCCTCCATCTGAAAGCAGAGCTCTGGGGAGCTCAGCTCTCCCCTAAACTGTTGCCAAGGATACCCCGAGTCGCCACAGAATCCAGACCTAGTTAGTCCAAGTGCCCCCATTTGGTTGGTTAAACATTTTGTTTGGTTAAAATGTGGCTTGGTTGGTTAAAAATATTGGTTAAACATTTTGTCTTTTTATTTTGACAGATTAATTCATATTTTTCAAACATAAAAAAGACATAAAATGATCCAGGTTTCATTCTTTGTATGTGTTCAGCTGCAGGTAACTACTTATCACCCAAGAATCTATCTTTCAAAGAGACCATCCCATCAATAGGCATCACAATAGTGATACTGACAACAATAATCATTAGGGCGGCAAACCATCTATTGCACTAGACACGCCATGAAAACTGTGGATAGACGGATCAATCATTACCATTTGGGATGTGCAGCCAGGATCAAAGCTAGTAAAACTACAATAATCTCACTTAAAAACTTGGGCTTATTCACACTAAATGTTAATTAGGTGGTTACATGGGCCAGGCACTCCGCCTGGGGCTTTATATACATTTTCACCAAGCCTCACAACTGTCCTGCTAGAGAGGCATCATTAGTCTCATTTTACAGAGGAGGGAACCTAAGAGACAGATTGCAGCAAAGCTGGGGGTTGAACATAGGATCAAGACCTGAGCTCCTCCACTGCCTTCTCCACTTCCTCAACCAGACTGGTAGGCTGACAAAAATCTGGGCACAATAGCTGGAAGGCGGTGTGGATTGTGAAGAGGAGATCTAAAGGCAAACAAATTAATGGTTCAGAAACAGGATGAATGGGTGGCAGACTGAAGAGCCAGCCTCTCAGCCCTTCAGCCGATTCCTCCTAAATCAAGGGTCACAGCCCTGCTACCACTAATGGTGGAAGAAAGTGCTTGTGGCATTTATACTCAAGGATGGCTCTTTAGGGCCCCTCTTCAAATCTTAAAAAAAAAAAAAAAAGAACCATTATTCTGTCTCCAGGGAAGCCAATTTTACCTTTTCTCTAGAGGAATTTCCTAACCCTTCTCCACACAGAGAAAGCCCCAGAACGTTTACATTGGAACCATCCTTGGGCAAATCCTGCAAGAGGAGATTAAAAACAAACAAACAAAACATTTCCACTAGAAAATGTGAGAAGTGAGCCTTTTTTGAAGGTAAGAATTAAAAGTGACAGGGAATCAGTGAAGGAACCAGGGCCATGACAGGTGGTGAAGACAAGTAGGAGAGACGGTCACACTTCTACTTATGAAAAGTGACTCCAAAGAAAGCCACTTTATGCTGTAGGCCTGGTGGGTGATGCTGAGATAGCACCATTTAAACCAGTGAGAGCCACCTACGGCTTGCAGACTAGGGAGTTTTTCCCTCCAACATTTACAGATTTATTCAGTGCTGTTAACTCTTCTTTTGGGCTTCTAAGCTCTGAAGGATGGATCCTAGGAAAACTGGACAGGAAATCAGGAGTCTGCCAGCTACGAGCTGGGGCCTATCCTCACATTCACATACAGAAGAAGGAAGGGCTGTGGACCATCTGAGGTCCCTTTCAAGTTTAACTCAGTGTAATTTTTAATTTATTTTGGCAAATATGTATTGAAGACACACACCGTGTCAGGCACAATCTTGGCTTTAAGATGTAAAGATTTGGTCCCTGCCCTTGAGAACTCAAAGTCTGGTAGGAGAGAAGTGTGTGTCAGGAAATACCCCAAGACATCAGTGTGATGAGTGTAACAAGCCTGTTTGAGGGGAGGGGAAGGGCGGGGGAGACCCCTGAACTGGGCACCTAGCAAGGCTCATGAAATAAATGAGGAATACATTATGTCTAAGCTGGGTTTCTAAGGGTCATGAGGCATTCATGGGGGCAGCTGGGGTGTCTGGTAAAGGGGTCCTTGCTGCTTTTTAACATGGAGCAATCCAGAGATGAGGTTTCTGTAAGCTCTCTAGGTGCAAAGGAGGCAGGTCTTGGGTTGGTTCATGGGGTAATGTGGTGCCCAGCCTAGGAGAATCCGAAGTTATTCTACTCTGAGTGGCCCTAAACTCACTAGGCCAAGGACATCCTCTAGGACAGGGCTGTCCCACTATCCTTCCTCACAGTCTTTGGGTTCAGAAGTACAAGGTGGGGTGGATGCAGGAGGGGAGGGCTAAGCAATCAGGCCTTCAGTCCCAGCCTTCTGCCTTTCCAGGTGTCATCTACAGAAGAAATTGTCATTGCTGGAACATTTGTGGAAATCAGTACTCTCGGACCTGAAGTGATTATCAGTTCACAATGATCTCACAGAGACTTGAATATGAAAAGCATCACGAAAAAGATTCTCTCCAGTTTTCTCCTCTTGTTTCTGGTGGCAGCTTCTTCATTTCCTTGGCTGATTCCCAATTTTCCCCTCCTCTAAGAGACCATTCAATGCTGGGATTCCTCGGGGCTCTGGCCTTTGTTTGAGCTTCTTCTCAGTCTACCCTCTCCCCCAGGGGTATCTTGTGGAGCTCCAGATTTACAGTTCGCCTGTTTGGCAAGGATGCCCACCTCTCCAGCTCCCCTAGGTCCCAGATCCACCCACGCCACTGCCCTGCAAGACATCACCACTTGATGCCTCAAACGAAATATAGCCAAGACTTGAACTCATAACTGCCCCATCTCCAGCCCCAGTTCTACTCTCTCTCCACACTGCGACTCTCAGCAAATGGTCCCACCATAACCCAGTTGCTCAACCCAAATCTTTAGGAATCACTCTTAACTACTCCCTCTTTCTCACATCCAACATCCAATTAAACACCAATTCTTGGTCATTCTATCCTCTAACACTCTCAGATCTGCCTGCCTCTCCCCATCCCCAGCATCAGCACCCTAGTTCAGGCCATTTTCACTTGGACAACTGTAAAAATCTCCTCCATGATCCCTCACCTCCCATCTGGACTCCCCCTAATCTGTTCTGCACACAGCTGCTGGGCATTTCAAGAACACAGATCTGATCCTAAGAATCCCCTCCTGAAAACCTTTTAATGGCTTCTCATTCCTTTACAGTCCCAAATCCTTCAAGTGGCTTAAAGGGCTACTACAAATGACTGGGCATCTCTCCAGCCTCAACTCATGAAATCCTTCAGCATATGGGACTTTGCCGAGCTCCTAGCACAATACCTGCTCCCCCCTTTCCTGCTTCCCTCCCCGTGCAGTCCCCTGTGCTACTGCTGCTGGTGGGGACTCTGCTCTGCCCGCTTCTCCCCAACCCCTCCCCTCACTCCGTGCCCAGCCATCGCTTACTTGACCTTCATTTCTCAGCTTACACTGCATTCCTCGGGGAAGGCTGCCGCGTCCGTATAGGTCAGGCCTACAGTGCTCAAGGTTTACGCTCTGCAGCACTGCGCAGGCTCTTATTTATCTACGATCATTTGTTTGTTGTCTGTCTTTCAAAGAGCCTTGTTCTTCACTGCTCTCTAACTGGTCCTCAGCATGGTGCCTAGCACACAATAGGTGCTCTATTTGTATTCTTTAAAGTATTTTTTAAACCACTTCTATAGCTCTTCCTGGCACCTATAAGCAAACACTGCCCTCAGATCCCCACCTCTCTCCCCTCCCATTCTCCTCTTTCCCTCAGTCCGTGGCCTCGTTCCTGTCACCAGGCCCTTGTGTTCTATTTGCACGTCTGATTCCAACACAACCTTCACATACTGTGATGATAAAACCTAGAAAGCAACTTCATTTCCTACTGAGCAATGCCTACGATGTCAGAGTACACCCACCATTGTTACTTCCACAGAAATCATAATCAAAACTCTAGGGATCTGTGTCTAGAGTCCAGCATCCAGGTTGGCACCAAAAAGGGAAGAAACATTATTTGAAATATTTGTCTGGTTTCCATTGTCACTGTTACTTTTTCAGAGAGATAAACATATATACTATGGGGATGTTCTGGTTAAATAGTTTGGCTTAGTCAGGATTTATAGTGATTATCTCAGAAGCTCAGTTGCTCAGGATGGGGAACAGGTGGGCAGAGCAATTCCTTAGAAGTGTAAGATGTACAAGCATCAAGCACAGAAAAAAGAAAAGCCTTGCTTTCCAAAGTCCATAAGCTTCCCTCTGGCTGCAGTGCAGCCTCTCTTGCTGGCGCAGACAGCATGACTGAGAGCCAAGCGTGAATGACAGAGTCGGGTTTGCTCAGCAAAGCAATTAAAAAGAGAATGTCATCTCCTGCGGAAGCTGCAAACAAAAGGCTGGGGGATGCTTTTCCCTTTTTTAATTGATCGGGGCTGTCAACTACTTCATTAGCAAACTGATTAGGTTCTAATCAGCCCTCTAATTAAGTGCTTTCAAATCAGAACCTGAGAAGGGTGTGAACTTAGAAGGGAGGATGGGGCAGGTTGGGCAGGACCACCTGCAAGAAATTCAAACGGGTTTCTCAACCTGAGGCAGGATTCAAACTGTATTCTTGCACGTAGATATCCACACAGGACGGAGTCCTGTGAATGTTTTGTTTCGGAAACAAACGGTTCAACACCTTACTTAGAAAGTCTAGGCAGTAAAGCACAAAGAACTGCTTGCTTAAGAAGAACATGGAAAAATAAGTGAAAAGTATTTCATCAACAGGAACAAAGGGAGAAAGCAAAATTGATGCTTCTGGCTGACAGGCTATCCTCTAGAATGACTTTCTTTGATCTTAGGAAACCTTGGACTCTAGGCAACCGAGAAGTGTCTTGGAAAGACCCCTCAAATCTAAAATTTAGGGAAACTCAGCATCATTCTTTGCAACACCACAAAGAGGCCAGTGCAGATCCTAACCCACACTCTGCTTCAAAGGTGCTTCACTTTGGGATGTTGATTCTGAGGTGGTGGTTAGGCAGCTGTATATTACTGATACTTTCAACCGCCAATACTAGGAGCTCTAATCATGGTCTGATCGCATCCAGGTCAGAGACCCACACGAGTGTAATACACAAGTAAGCTTGGGAATTTTATTCTTCAAAACTACAGGTACCAAATTTCAAATGCTAAGTTTATTTTTTTTTAATCAAGCACAGAAGAAAGGAAACACCTTCATTTCTTTTCTAAACTCTTCTTCAAAATAATTTCTCCTTTTTCTGTCTTTGCAGTGATCATAAAAGGACATTTTATTAGTCTGTTCTCTGCTATAAATAAGTACCTGAGACTGGATAATGTATTTTAAAAAAGAGGTTTAATCAGCTCACAATTCTGCAAGCTGTACAGGAAGCATGGAAGCATCTGCTTGGCTTCTGGGGAGGCCTCAGGAAACTCACTATCATGACAGACGGCAAAAGGAAAGCAGGCACGTCACATGGTCGGGGCAGGAGGACGAGAGAGAAGAGGGAGGTGCTACACACATTTAAACAATCAGATCTCCTGAGAACTCACTATCAGGACAACAGCACCGAGGGGGGATGGTGTTAAGCCTGCCCTGCCCCAGAAACAATGACCCAATTACCCAAATATTATAACCCAAACCCCACCTCTGGAATTTTCAAAGTTCAAAAGGTAGACTCAAAGTGCATGCAGTCCATTTGATCACAATGGGCTGAACCATAGATAATATGAAAATTAACAGAACTGAAGCTCTCTGAAAGTTTTCTGAATTAAGGGAGTATGTGGCTGGTGTGTGTGTGGTGCAGAGCGGGGGGGGATGGTTGTGAATTAGGGGATGGGGAAGTATGAATTTATGGTAAAACTTCCACTGGTTTGTGTTATAAACAAATCCACGTTCCTTTGGAACATCTTGTTTAGTTATGACCTTGTAGTACTGTCCACATCACAAGGGTGATGACAGGAACTGAAGCTGATTACAGATAAAGTTATGGCATCCTATGACAGACAGCTCCTCCAGCAAGGTGGGATATTAAGAACACAGGCTTTGGAATCGGACCATCCTGAGTATGGCTTAGGATGGGCTTTTATCTGCTCTGAGCTCCTATTTACTTATCTGCAAAATGGGCATAATATTCTATCCTTACAGGGGTTTTTCGAATATTAAAGAGAAGACATTTTTCAAGTGCTGATCCCACAGTAATGACTATGACATGCCAGGTTTCTTCTCCTCCTCTCCTCACCTTTCCTGCCCTATCTTTCTGTCTCGCAGACCCCTTTCTTCCTCTTCTCCTTCTCTTAGAGCCACATTTTAAAACTTTAACCTATAAAGCCAGAAACTATTTTTTTCATTGGTTTAGTTTATAGATTAATTGAATCCAAAACACAGGCCATCAGTAGGAGTTCCTGAATATCCTTCTCACGGGTTTTATCCTTTCCTGGAAGTCTTGTAATAGATCTATGAGCGAATGAGATTTAAGGTATTTATGCAAACAGTCTAAAAATGAAGGCCTAAGAATAATGGCTCCCTTTTCTCATCACACCAGGACCTGTGCAGAGTCTCTTTACCCCGTTCCTGGTCACTGAATTTCGAAGAGCAGTTACCCACCTCTCTGCCGCCTCGTCTTCTCTGCATTATCACCCTTGATAACAGCATCTCCTATAATACAAGCAGGTGCCCTTACTCAAGGGCATAAGTTGCAAACAAAATGGTTAACACAGTTCAAAACCTTTGACAGACTGACTTTGGGAGCAGCCCAAATGGGAAATGCTCCGGTTATTCATGCAAATGACAAGTCTGCCCACCCTCCTTAAAAACTACATCGCTTTATGGCATGACGTGGTGCCTCATACCTGTAATCCCAGCACTTTGAGAGGCCGAGGCAGGCAGACCACTTGAGGTCAGAAGTTCGAAATCAGCCTGGCCAACAAGGTGAAACCCTGTCTCTACCAAAAATTACAAATATTAGCCAGGCATGATGGCACGTGCCTGTAATCCCAGCTACTCCAGAGGCTGAGGCATGAGAATCACTTGAACCCAGGAGGTGGAGGTTTCAGTGAGCTGAGATCATGCCACTGCACTCCAGCCCAGGTGACAGAGGGAGATCCTGTCTCAAAAAAAAAAGAAAAAAGAAACAAAATCTACATCACTTAAAAATATATACAAAAACATGCAGTCTAGTGCAAGTGCTCTTGACTGGGCTCGATTGAGAGCTTGCAGGCCACTGACCTGCTATCCGGAGACTAGAAAGACAGAACATGAAGGAGAAAGGCAGAGGGAGCTGGAGAGGAACCGAAATTCAGAAAAAAAAAATTAAGAGGGTGGAAGGAGGAGGAGCCAGAAAGCCAAAAGAGGACGAATGTTGTGAAAAGTAGGTGAATGAGGAGGGTATGATTTCAAGGAATCCAAGGAAATGGGGGATACAGAGAAGGGGTGTTTAGCAGGATTCGCTACTACTGATACCTAACATCACCACCCGTTCCTATGCACCAGGCTCTAGTTAAGTGCATGACCTAAAGCATCTCTGTCACAGCTGATAAAAGATACAATATTCTTATGCTCATATTTCAAATAAGGAAGCTGAGGTTCTGAGCAGATGAGCTAATCTGCAAGATCACCACTGTAAATAGTGGAGTTCTAAGATTCTAATCCAGGCAACATGGTTCTAGAACCATTCTCTACCATCTCCCATTAGCAGGATGCAGGCTCTGCACCAAAAACTGGGACATCAGGATACGGAGATGTCCATCAGGGCTGGATTCCCTGAGAAACAGGTCCTGAGATGGAGATTTGATATAGGAAAGTTCATTGGCAAGTGTGCTCCAGATCACACTTGTGGGAGAGTGACGGCCACAGGAGTGAGGAGAAGGAGAAACAGAGCTGTGATGCAGTCACAACCAAAGCCTCAGCTAATCCCACTGAAAGCCTGGAGCTGGGATGGCCCTGCAGAGTTGTGCTGCTCTGAGGCAAGGGGACCCGCCAAGGGGAGAGAGCTGCCAGCTCCCAACACTCTCAACTGGGAGGGGTGCCTGCCTCAGTCTAGGGGAGGGAGGGAGAGGAATCTGCAGAGCTCCCCACAGCATCTACCACCGTGTTCCACATCTAAAAAGAAGGGGTAGTTTACTGGCACAGTATGTGACAGGGGCTTGGTCAAGTGCCCGGGTTTGCCTTCCAACTCAGTCATTTCCTGGATGGAGAATTCTAGGAATTTGCTTAACTTCTCTGCATCTCCATGTCTTCATCTAAAATAAAGATAATGCCCATTTGATGGAATTGTTGAAGAAAATCATATATACAAAGTCCGTGCTGCTAAGTAAATGTTTCCCTCCCAGTTCTAAAAGGGGCTGCTAGACATTCAGAAGAGACACACTCATCATAGGCCATTTAGGAAGCCACCAGGTCTTGCCCGGACAACTTCATCCTTTTGAGGTTTGTATCATGAAAATCAACTACGTTGTCTCTGTTGGAGTGCCTCTTGTACTATCAGGCAAAACAGGGATGGAGAAATAAGGAGGTGGGGTCAAATGGGGTATGGGCGATGACTGTGGCAATTCCTATGGTTGTGTGTCAATTCCCAATGTCTTGACATTCCAAAACACTGTAAAGCTGATCCGACAAACCCAGTCAGAAAGAGACAGAAAATGCCAAACCGGAAGAGTGGTGGCTGTGGTGATGTCAAGACACCAGGACACGCTCTCTTGCTGGAATGGCACCAGGCAGAAAGCCAAAGGTTTCTTAAAAAAAAACAAAATGAAACAGCTCAGCAGGCTATGGACCATGATTTGTTGGGGAGTGTGAGCAACTACGAATGGCCAAGGCATTCCTAATATGTGTAAGATAATTATTCTCGCCACCTCACCCAAATATATACCGATCTCAACGCATGTCCTCCAGAAGATGATATCAGTTTGGGGGATCGCGGAACTGGGTGGAAAGGGAGGATTTAAGTTAGCATATGCGTGCCACAGTGAGCAGGGAGACGGAGAACAGCAAACCGCCATTTAATGAGCAGCCAGCATGTGGCTAGTTACTTGGCATTAGCTAATTTCATCTTCAAAAAAATCCTATAAGTGGATATTGGCACTATCCCATTTCTTAGATTAGAAAACTGAGGTGCAGGCCAAGCCCACAGTGGCTCATCCCTGTAATCCCAGCAATTTGGGAGGCTGAGGCTGGTGGATCACCTGAGGTCAGGAGTTTGAGACCAGCCTGGCCAACATGGAGAAACCCTGTCTCTACTAAAAATGGCCACATCTTTGACGACTTAGGTCTAAACTTGGGTCAACTCTGTGACCGCGTTGAGCTTCCATCCCACCTGGAAAATGGGTCGACAACTCCCTGAGGGCTCGTTGCATGGCAGTTTCCTTTAGCAGGAATTGGGGGCCCATAAAATTATTTAGGTGCTAGACGGACATGAAGTAACATGGAATAGTAAGTGAGAATGTTGTTCTCTCCCCAGTTCTCTTTCAGCTGTTCAAGTTAAGGCAAGAAGAAATGCCTATTTGGTTCTAGTGCACTATTGATTGATTGATTGATTGACTGATTGATACAGAGTCAGATACCCAGTCAGAAAGAGACAAAAAATGCCTTACAGGAAGAGCAGCGGCCTTGGTGATGTCAGATGCCATGATGTTCTCATTAAATTACTTAGCACAGTAAACTTGGGAAAATACTTTTCTGCACCTCAGTTTTTTCTTTTCTTGAGACAGTCTCACTCAGTTGCCCAGGCTGGAGTGCAGTGGTACGATCTTGGCTCACTGCAACCTCTGCCTCCTGGATTCAAGCAGTTCTCCGGCCTTGGTTTCCCGAGTAGTTGGGATTGCAGGCACCTGTCACCACGCCCAGCTAAATTTGATATTTTTGGTAGAGACAGGGTTTCACCATGTTGGCCAGGCTGGTCTCAAACTCTTGACCTCAAATGATCCACCCAACTTGGCCTCCCAAAGTGCTGGAATTACAGGCATGAGGCACTGTGCCTGGTCTGGTTCTAGTGCACTTTAAAAAGCTAAAACTTGCTAATCCTCCTTGAAGAGATCAGGTCTCAGGTACAGAGTATGACCTAGTTGAAACTTGACAACACTGCTTTGTTTTCCTTGTATTTCTTTTCCTGGTTATCTCCTATTTGTGGTAGTTGATGCTGACTTCCTATTTACAGTGGCAATAACGACTTGCCTTTTAAAAAAATACATTTGTTTAAATAATATGAGTCAATTTTAAAGAAATTATTAAGTAAAATAATGGTTTAGGTGGCACACAGAAATGTGAAAACTCGTGAAGATAGAACACAAATGGTCACATTTTTGTGAACACTGTTAAAAAGACTAGAGACCACATGCCACATGCCTCCCATCCACTGACCATACGGTGGGTACTCAATGGGTCTTAGCTCTTATATTACAATTTTGTATTATTAGCCTTGGAATGTAATGGCACAGCTCACTGTCGAAGTACCCAGGAGCTCCCATTTCTGTTTCATGGTGCTCTGCCACTAACACGGCATCTTTTCTAATAAAAGAAGAGCAGAAGAAAAGGAAATCAATTTCAAAAGATGAGCCCAGTTCTACCACTTACTAGCTGCACAACCTTGGCCAAGTCAAGGAACCTGGCCAAGTTGAAACTCTCCATAATAGCTACCTTTATTAAGGACATATTATACACCAAGCCACCTTGGTGAGAGCCTTAAGTCAACCATGCTGTTTAAATCTCATAACAACCCTACGGAGGGTGCATTATTATCTTCATTATGCAGATTACAAACTACAACTCAGCGAAGTCACTTAAGGGAGTGCAGGTCACCCCGCTGGGGAATGGCAGCAGCAGCATTCAAACCCTCTTCTTTCTGACTCCATACCTACCCCTCGGAGGTTGATGTGAAGATTAAAAGACATTAGAGAGGATGTACCTTCTGCATAACATGCATTTGATAAATGGCTGTGCCTTAATACGTTTAGAATATTCCTGGCAGAGGCAACAAAGGAATGTTAAATTCTCCAACTGAGTTCAAAGGATGCGCAGGAGGAAAGAAGGAGGAACCAGCAGCTGATCAGGAAGAGTTGTGCCAGTGAACATCTGGCTTTCAGCATCTGCGGCAGGACTCGGACTTGCCGTGTCCTGGTGATCTGCCTTGCGGTGAGACAGCTAATGAAGTTGAGCAGAGTGGGTGTACACAGCACATCTGCTGCTGCCAACCACATTGCACTTTAAATGCTCAAGGCTGACAAACAGGGCATTGTGGGGAAGAATTATCCACTTCCAGCCCAGCACAGGGACCGACTTGCAAATCACAGGCTGCAGGGTGTCGAGAAGCCAGAAGAGGTTGAGAGTCACTGAGGAGACTGGCAGCAAGCTGCAGTTAGAGCCACGAGTCCCCAGAGAGCAAAGGCAAAGCAAACACAGCATGACTAGGGAGAGCTGGGAATGGCACAGATCACTCTTTTGTCTACACGGGACAAGAGCACCCTCAGAAGTAGAGACCTGCCCTGATTTAAATGAAAAATGAGGTTCAGACTGCTGGTCCCACACTTCAGTGCTTGTATTGTATAAGCAATTACATCATCATTATGAGATTAAATGCTTAAGGGTTTTTTTAATCTTCATAAAAAGAATGCCTTAAAATTTCCATATGCTGGTAATAATTTTTCAGTTTTCTCAAAAACTAAGCTGTGAAATGGAGAAAGAACATGGTTCGCTGGAGAACGCACCCACATAGCACAGACAGCACATTGAAGGATTTCTGACAGGACACTGAGTGCTCTTCTCTACTTTGCTGGGGAGAAAAGAACATCGTATCCACAGGAGAAAACGATCCACAGGGGAATGGGAGAAGAGAGAGAACTGGGTGACTGGAGGCTCTGCTGGAGAGACAAAAAAACCCCACAGTTCCACAGAAGCATTCATAGAATGACTCCATTCATTTTGAAGAGCATGAGCTGATAGATGTCAATTGTATTTTGTAAATGAACTCAAAGGGGACAGATAATGCTTCAGGGTCACCACCTGTCATATGCCAGTACCTTGCATTTCAAAAAGGGTTAAGAATGGCTGACCCAGTCCCTGGAGTACCTGAGTGGGAGTCAGTAGGCTTGAATACCATCATTTCAGATCTGACTCATCGTGGCAACATTAATTTCCTATTTGCAGAAACCTCTCCGACACATGATAGATCCTATTTATTCAATTTGCCACCTACAATATCTGTCAGATGTTACTGATGTCCAGAAGCTCTGCAAATACCAGGCTTCCCCCACTGACTTGGAGAAGCTGTGCTTTTTCAATTATGCTCTTAAAATGGTAGCATTCAATGTTTGTCTCAATCACATTAAATTAATAGTCGAGAGGTCATGAATTGTTAAAAAGACTTATAAGTGCTGAAGTGAAGAAAAGTGTACCAAAGTAGGTCAGTCCACCAGATGACAATCTTACCACAAGACAGTCCCATACCAGCCAATCCCCTCTCTCAGCCAAAGCCGCAACGATTCATCACCCTGGTTCAAAAACATGTATTTAATGCCTTCTTAGCTCTATGCGGTTTTCAGGAGCTCAACAACCCCGCCAGCCCTCGAGAGATTACACCAGAAGACAGAAAATGATTTAGAACCTGCATTGCCTTCACATATAAGACTCTGCTGTAGGAGAAAGGTAAATAAACATAATACAGATTCCCTCATCTTCACTTTCCTCCAGCTCCTCCAGCTTCAATCGAAACAGTGAGGACTATAGTTTTTCTTGTCTAGCTAACACTTATTTTAAAATTCAACAAAGCTCCATTGCACTTTGTACTAAGGTAGCTCCTGGTGCTATTACAGAATGAGTTTGTTTGTTTTGACAAGTTCACACTTAAAGGATACAAGATAAATTGAAGATGATATTTACACATCTGCCAAGGGCCGTCTGTCTCTTTAATAAGATGGTTACAATATTCTACTAGTTTTCCCTTTCATCTCTTATTATCATTGTGATGTTATTTGTGCAATAAACAAAAACCAGGAGAAAAGCCTAAAAAGCATCTGGTCTTCTCTTAATCCATTTTTAAAGTAATAAATTCAAAAAGAGCTAAATCACCATAAGCCAGACAGATGGACAATCCTGCCAAGGTGGCAGCCTTCCTCTCCCCATCACACTGCTATGACAGATACCAAGACGGAAGGACAAGGGTCTTTCTCCCACGTGGAAAGATGAGACTGGACAATGAGATCGGTGGCCAGCCTCCTACACACCTCAAACCCATCCCAATTCTGTCTCCCCTTCTGATTTCTCTCCAGAGAGACAATCAGTGGATTGATGGGAACTTTGGTGAGCAGAGCACTGGAAGTGGGCTCTGGCTGTTATAAAGAACCGAATCACAGAGTCCCAGGCTACTGCAGAAACACAAGAATGACAGACAATTCTCAGCAGTGGTCTCTCTCTGCTCCAGTCTGTTCTGCACATCACCACGCTGACCTTTCTTCTTGCAACAGACATTTGTTGGTTTGGGGCCCAGCCTTCAAGTACTGCTTGCAGCCACAAGCCTGTCTTCACTCAGAAATTCGCTCCCCTGCTTTCATTCAACATGGTTTGGCTGGGGCCAGTTTCGCTCTGAGGTGGGGAAGGGAAACTGTAAATTTAAACTAGGCTTAAGGCAGTTGGCAAAATACATTCTTCCAGTAACAAACACTGGTCTTGAGGTGTGCATATAAACCAAGCCAGCTGGTCTCAGCCATCTAGACTTAATTCAAGGATAGTTCTTGGAGTCACTGGGAAAGCTAATCACCTCTTTTCCCCGAGACCTCAGTCTTAGAAGATGTGAGCCTGGAGCTCATGCACCATCCCATCACCATGAGAGGAAAGCCTGCCTGAGAAAGGAGCCTACACAAAGGGTGCAAAGCAGAGAGACACAGGAAGAAGTCAGTTCTATCACTTGTGCTGCTGGATCAAGCCATGCCTAAAGATGGCTCTATCCTTGGAATTTCCAGTTAAGCCTATTTGGATGGCTTTCTCTCACTGGCAACTCAGAGTCCTAACAGAGGTATTTCCAATGTCACTGATTTGCAGATATTACCACTCACGATAAAAAACTAGAAATGATTTCCTACAACCTATAGGATAAAGTTGAAATTACTGGGCCGGGCGTGGTGGCTCACGCCTGTAATCCCAGCACTTTGGGAGGCCGAGGCAGGTGGATCACAAGGTCAAGAGATCGAGACCATCCTGGTCAACGAGGTGAAACCCCATCTCTACTAAAAATACAAAACATTAGCTGGACATGGTGGCGCATGCCTGTAATCCCAGCTACTCAGGAGGCTGAGGCAGGAGAATTGCCTGAACCCAGGAGGTGGAGGTTGCGGTGAGCCGAGATCGCGCCATTGCACTCCAACCTGGGTAACAAGAGCGAAACTCCGTCTCAAAAAAAAAAAAAAAGAAAGAAATTACTTAGCCTGGCACCAAGACCATCCACAAGTTGGCCTCAACTTATTTCCCCTCCTTTATTTTGAATCACTACCTTAAACATAACTCTTCTGTCAAACTGTACATTCTTTCTCTCCTAAATATTCACCTTTGAAAAAGTCTTGTTTTTCTGAGAAACATCCTCACCCACCGAGGCCCCAGTGATCCCTCTTCTCTGAATTTCCATCACACCCACTGTCCTGCGCTTTTCTCTGACACACGTCATGAGCTACCTAACTGCTCTCATTCTTTAAGCATTATCTAAAGGGCATTAGGGGTACTAAGGAGACATGTTATTTGTCATCAAGACACTTGCAGACTAATAGGCAAATCAATGGCCAAATATTTATGCAGAGTATTATATAATTAAGATAAGCAGCAAGGAAAATAAAGGGCCAAGTTTTAATCAGAAGGCATAAGAGGTATAAACTAAAAATAATATTATAAGCCTCTCAGCCAACTGAATGGACCCTTTCTTGGCTACTGGAGCCCCAGAAAAACCTTAAAAACTGCATTCCCAGCCATGACCCAAAGGAAGGTCACACGTGCCTCATTGTATCTCCTTTCTATTGCAGTTTAGACACAAGGGACCAGCACTAATATGAAAATAGACATCATACGACTGACAGAATGGACTCTTTGTGGCAATAAAATAATAAATTCATACTAAACAGGACCTAAGGCCATGTCAGGCGAAGGTGAAGTCACACACCCTACACTTAAAAGACGAACTCTGTTCTTGCTGCCACAAGATTTTGCTTTTCGTCTAGCAGCTAAACAGGCGCTGGCCTGGAGATAAGCCATATAGAAACAATGGCAGCTCAACCACCGCCAGATGCTGACCCACTGACCCCCTGCTCCACAGGCCAGACCGACAGCTTTGACTGGACAGGAAACTGATTTCAATAACTTTTTGCTGGTAAGAAAATCACTGACCATGCACTGGCTCTGGCTGGTTTACAGAGGCTACATACTTGAGTGCCTGTGTGTCCTGAAAAGTCCTTTGACATATAGGTCCTAACTGTAACATATTTAAATGTTGTCTTCACCCCAAAGTGAACATGGGTTGTATGTAACATGTGTGTTTATTCAGTATGCAGGTGTTAGGACCACCTTCATGAATATTCATAGCTCTTTCTGTAACCTGTTGAATATGTACAGTTGGCCAACCCATTAAGCTTATGTTCCTGTCTTACTCCAGTCTCCCTCAAAGCACCTGCCTTTTGGGCTCTGTCAGATGCTACACTTCCCAGCCTGTCAGGATAGCCGTTGTGCAGGCTGTAACCCTTTATAAGAATGAAGTCTTATAAAGACTTTGGCTCACGCCTGTAATCCCAGCACTTAGGGAGGGCAAAACAGGTGGAACACAGGTCAGGAGATCAAGACCATCCTGGCTAACACGGTGAAACCCCATTTCTAATAAAAATACAAAAAAAATTAGACAGGCATGGTGGCATGTGCCTATAGTCCCAGCTACTCAGAAGGTTGAGGCAGGAGAATCGCTTGAACCCAGGAGGCGGAGGTTGCAGTGAGCCGAGATTATGCCACTGCACTCCAGCTCTGGGCGACAAAGCAAGACTGTCTCAGAAAAAAAAAAAAAAAAGGAAAGCAATAAAGTCTCCCTTTGAAATTTATAAATCATGTGATTTTAAAGTTAACAAAAGAGAACTTAATCTAAATTATAGGCGGCAGGGAAGGCTCCCTGAAAAAGCAATCATCAATGCACAAAGAAACGGCCAATGTGGTTGGAAGGGGAGTGATGGCAGCTGAGGATAGAGAAGCCACTAGAGGCAAAGTATGTTGCCTGTCAGAGGTCTTGGGAGTGACTAAACTTTAATCCTACCAGCAAGGGCACTGGGGGATTTTCAGCAGGGAAGTGGCCTGATAAGCCTTAAACCCGAAAAGATCATTCTTGTTGCCATATGGAAAATGGATTAGAGGAGAGTTGAGACAGATTGCTGTTACTGTTGTAAATTAAAAAAAAAAAAATCTAAGCCCCCAATCAACTGAATGGTCCTCCCTGCCAAGAGCATTCCTAAGTTAACCTGAAAAACTAGGTCAGGCCATGATAGGAAGTGAGGGTCAGACATGCCTCATTATGCCATCCTTCCTTTGGAATTCAGGCGGAGGCTGACCAGCATTAAACATTAAAACAGACCTTCAGACTGCAAAGCAACCCAGGCACAGTGGCTCATGCCTGTAATCCCAGTACTTTGGGAGGCCGAGGAGAGTGTATCACTTGATATCAGGAGTTCGAGACGAGCCTAGCCAACACAGTGAAACTCCACCTCTACTAAAGGTATAAAAATTAGCTGGGCATGGTGGTGCATGCCTGTAGTCCCAGCTACTCAGGAGGCTGAAGCAGGAGAATCACTTGAACCTGGGAGGCAGAGGTTGCAGTGAACTGAGATCATGCCACTGCCCTCCAGCCTGGGCAGCAGAGCAAGACTCCATCCCCATAAAAAAGACTGACAAAACAGATTCTTTGTAGCAATAAGACACCAACATAGCAGACAGGAGGCCCTAAAAGAAATCAAAGTTCTTTACCCCAAAATGTATTCCTTTGACCTTCTGAGATGGAGTCTCACTCTGTTGCCCAGGCTGGAGTGCACTGGTGCAATCTTGACTCACTGCAACTCTGCCGTCTGGGTTCAAGTGATTCTCCTGCCTCAGCCTCCCAAGTAGCTGGGATTACAGGCGCCCACCACCACACCTGGCTAATTTTTATATTTTTAGTAGAGACTGGGTCTCTTGAACTCCTGACTTCAGGTGATCCACCCACCTCAGCTTCCCAAAGTGCTGGAATTACAGGCGTGAGCCACCACACCCGGTCTTCTTTGACATATTTTGAAATGGCCCTTGCAAAGTTTGTGTCTACATTCCATAGATTTTCCCTTCCCTTTCCAGATCTTTTTCCTGATCCATGAGGAAATTAACTAAGAGTCTGCCTCCTTTTTAAGTCTGATAAGAAACATTTACAATCTATTCTCTCTGAAGCCTGCTACCTAGAAGCTTCACCTGCATAAGGAAATCCTTTGTGTGCATAACCCCTATCTTAACCCCACACACTCCATTTACTGGTTCCAGGTTTTACATAAACTCTTTTCAACCAACTGCCAACCGAGAAATCTTTGAATCTACCTATGACCTGGAAGCTCCCCACCCCACCCTGCTTCAAGTCGTCCTGCCTTTCCAGATTGAACCAGTGTACATTTGACATGTAATCACTGACATCTCAGGTCTCCCTAAAATATATAAAACCAAGCTGTAGCCTGACCACCTGCACATGTTCTCAGGACCTCCTGAGGCTGTGTCCCAGGTATGTCCTTAACCTTGGCAAAACAAAATTCTAAATTGATTGAGATTTGTATCAGATACTTTTTGGTTTATGCAGTGGTACAGGAGACAGATGATGGTAGCTTAAACTTTGGTGACACGAGTGGAGATGGAGAGAATTGGGTGATTTCAGTTATATTTTGGAGGCAGAAGCTGTATGACTTAGTGATTTACTGAATATATAGGCAGGGGAGATATGAGAGACAGAAAACCACAGGGCAATTCCTGAGTCCCTGGTTTCAACCACTTCATGAAGATGGGCAACACTGGAGGTAGAGCAGGTTTGAAGTTTGTTTCAGGTAAGTTTAATTTTGAATAGTTGTAGAACAAGTGCATTTCTTAATGACAGTTGAATATATGGGTTTGAAGTTTAAAAGTCTAGACTCTGAGTATGAATTTGGGGGTCTCTGGCATGTAGTGGGTATTTGAAGCAACAAGGGTGGATAAGTTTACTCAAGAAGAGTGTAGAGCTAAAATACAGCCTGGACCACATCTGAGAGAACTCCAGTTTTTAGGTTTACTTGTTGGGATAGAGGCAACACACGGATAAGTGGAAGATATTCCTACCTTCCCAGATAGACTGAAACCTCTTGAGAAGAAGAATCCTGTCTCGCCTCATATTTCTTTGAAAGAACAGTACTTGGAAGCTTAACAGGTGTTAAGAAACATTTGTGAACTACACTGAATAGTGGACAGAGCGTCAGGCTGAGAATCAGAAGTGTATTCTAAAATTTTATGATTCTGGGTTAAGAGAAAAAACTTTAGTCCACATTCATAATTTAACTGGATGTGAAAGGCCCTCATTAATTCAACTAGTATTAAATGGAATCTATAGGCACAAACACTGTGTAATGCTGGGAACAAAAAATAAAAAGGGGTGGAGGGAAGAAAAATACTTCCCATCTTAGTTATTTAATTCTCACCCCGTGTCTATGAGTAACAATCCTGTAGAAGACAGTTTTACAGATACATGATTGCTGAAGAAATTGAGGTTCACAAAGCTTTAGTTACACAGCCAATAAACGGGGGACCAGAATTCAAACTCAAGTCTAGTTATCTTCCAGACCTGTGCTTTTTCATCTACTGCACATCATCCTCCAACCCCTGCTCAACAACTCACAATCTTAGAATGAAAGTTAACTAACAATGCAAAGTGGTCTACAATTAAATGTCAAGAGCCAGGTACCGTGAATGCTACAGTTTCAAGGGGTGAACAACACGATACAGATGGTTAGGAAGGTCTGGTGGACAAGCTGGACCTTGGATTAAGGATAAGAGAGTGTAAGAGTCGTGGGACAGGGCAGAGAATCCCAAAGCCACATCACCAACACGAAAAGCAAAGTTAAGTCTCAGAAATTCTCCATATATGTATGTGCCTCACTCAAGTCCTTTGAAAATATATTCCCAAAGTTAGGTGGCATGTGGGTGATGATGGATATTGGAACAGGAGCAGGTGTAACACTTAAAATCTCTTTCATGACAACTAAGGGTCTGAAAAAGCATGTAACTTTAGGTCCAAATGTAGTGTTCACTGGAAGACAGGACGCCAATCACAAGTAAAATAATGGCTTTAATAAAATAAGAGAGGCTATCTGTGAAACCTTCATTTTGTCCTAATGTAACTCTACTTGTATCAGATCCCCTACTGCCTTATTTCCTGCTAAAACTGTGAGACCCTTGAAAGGCAGGACCATATCATAGTCATTTTCTCATGTCTCAAAGGCTTGGCACAGTGCTTTTGATCCATGTTAGTGATTGCATAAATGTGTTTTAAAATATTAGAAAATAAATAGTATACATTTGTCCACAAAAGGAACACTGAGCTTGTGAATGAAAAGAGGAGGCAATGAGGATTCCAAGACACTTTCCCCCACTATATCTGGGGATTTATCAACTGAAAGGGGAAGAAGGGAAACAGAAGCCAAATGTGTTCCATTTTCGACATCAACAATTTCCAACCTCCCAAATTAATTAGTAAATCGAAAAACGTTCTGAACCTGCCAGAGAACTACACTTAAGAGCAGCTACAAATTACTAACTCACTTTAACTCCTTTGAAGGAGTATTAAAAATATACTCTACAGCAAGGACAAAATCAGTCGCCTATCTGTACTGGGCCAATCCTATTCTCAACTTTTCCAGTGACTAACTGAATCTATTCGCAACAGATCTGACCAGGGAGAGTGGGGTGACCAGAGCCCAGGAAACAGCAAAGTTCGACCTGTTTCTTTATAAAAACTACATATAAGGCTCAGCCTTTCATAAGAGGTCACATTTATATCATGCTTAAAAGCGTGCCAATGACTTTCACTTTCATCATCTCATTTGATTTCCTCACAATAATCTTGTGAATAAGAAACACTTAACACACTGCCTGTTAAGAGTGCCATCAAAGGCGGTCAGGAACCGGTCATCCCATTTCACAGATGAGAAATACAGGATCAGAGAAAAAAAAGCGATTGAAGTTCTCTCCAGGGTTCCCAGAGGGGACAGGGTTCAGTTTGCCCATCTGTAAAATGTGCGCGTGGGTTGAGATGATATTATCTCTGAGGTCTGGTGCATTCCATGACGTCCGAGAAGCTCTCTACACGGCCACCCACGGGCCCCAGGGCGGCAGCCGTTCCCACACCCCGAGCCCTTTCGGGATTCGCGTTTCCCAGGCTGCTCTTGGTCCCTCCGCTCCCACTCTCGCTACCCTCTCCTCCGCCCTGCCACGTGGACCCTCTCGGCTACCGCCTCCCCTCGCCCGCCTCAACAGCCATGTTCGGGGTGGGGAAAGGCGGGCCCGACTCTTGGACTGTGGGGCTCGCTGACTACTTTAGGTGTACGTGGACCGGGGCTCCAGCGCTGACCAGGTCACTGCGCCTGCGCAAGAGTCTCCGCCACTCCTGTCCGGGTGGGAACCCAAACCTTGGACTTCCGTTCCGAAATCAAACTCTATGTCCGCCCTTCAGGGCGCTACGCATTTGTTTCTAGGCTTCAGTCCTGAGGCTACCCAGAGCCGGCCTTTCTCTCTAACCTGCAGGAGGAAGAGTAAGCTCCATAACGAGGAGTACTTTAGATTGTTATTCCGAACTGCTCATCAGGAAGTATAAGTTAAACTCTTAGCAAAATGGCAGCACCTGGAAAGGCAGGTTGAGCCAAACTACCTAGGTTCAAATTCTGACTCCACCACATACTACGTAGGTAACCTTGTGCTTTCCTCATCTATTAATATGAGGTTTAAATGTACAAATAGCTGTAAATCAACAATACCAGAACAGTGCCTGGCATACAGCAAGCATTATATACGTGTAAAGTATTATCCCAATATTTTACTAGGCAAACATTTTATCAATACTATTCTTGAAATAGGCTTTTTGATATTGTTAACATATGATTGCAAGATTTGCCATCTCCTCTCTCCCTAACTGCCAAGAAGTGTTCTCTCCTTTATCTGAGATTTTACCATCCCTCTCAATCTGCTGACCACAAGGCATTTTTCCAAAGGGACTGTGTGTCTTAGGTTGTATTTGTATATATAAAAGAAAACCTATAATTTCGATGTGTTAAGAAATTGGGATGTAGTTGTCACTCAACATTTGACTAGCTGGGGCTCTCTCAATATTTCCCTACTTAGCACAAATATTTCAATTAACAAAAAAGCCTTACTTTTATTTCTGAATCTGTGGTCTTACTTTCCATAAAATCTATAGTAGATTGCAAAAACAAAACAAAAGAAACAGTGAGCTTGTGAGCTTCTATTCCTGTATGCATTTCCCTTTGCAACATGTGTTTGCTGTATTTCTCATCAAGAGATGAAGTCTATCTCTCTATCCCCTTGAGTCTGGGCTGGCTTCATAACATGCTTTGACAAATAGAATGCAACGGAAGTCCCACTGTGGAATTTCTGAGCCTAGACTTCAGAGGCTTTGTAACTTCCACTTTCTTTCTTGTTGGTAGGGTTATCAACCATCCTGATCTGCCCAAGGCTGAGGTGTTTCCCAGGATATGAGACTTTTACTGCTAAAACCAGGATAGTCCCGGACAAAGCAGTATGACCAGTCACCCTACTTGCTGCCCTGAGACTGTCACCATCCTTGAGGATGAGAGTTCCCAAGGAGAAAGTGACCCAGTCAACATCCAGCACCGTCAGTATGTGACTTATCCAGCCCCAATCTAGTCACCAGATAATAGCAAATGCATGAGTCTGTTCTGGTGAGACCAGCAGAACCATCCAGCTGAACTTATCTCAGATTGCTTTCTTCCGTTGCAGTTTTTCTGTACATAAAAAAAATTGCTGTTCTACATAACTGTGAACAAACCAAATGTTTTTTCTAAGCCACCTAGTTTTGGAGTTGTTTGTTATATAGCAGTAGATAACTGTTGCAATACTGCAACCCTATAACTACAGGGAATTATACTCAAAACCTAAGAAATAGACTCCAATTTTAAGACAATAAAGCACAGCCCTTCCTCACCAGTTGTTCATTTCTTTATCTACTCAAAGAATATTTATTGAGTGCTTACTGTATACTAGGAACTGTATCATGGACTTAGCATCTACTACTAAACAAGACAGGTGAGTACCCTGTCCTCAAAATCTTGTCCAGTTTGGGATGCAGATACTAAATGAATAATTATAAGTTATGGGGGTGCTTTGAAAATGAATGGGACTAAATAGAAGTAAAGGAGTGTAAAAAAAGCAACAGTTTTTAAAAAGAAGTGGCATTTAAGTTCAGTTCTGAAGTAGGAGTTATCCAGGTAAAAATTGGGCTGAAGTGTGTTCCATGAAGAGAGAGCAGTATATGGGAAAGCTGTGGACTAGGAAGGATCTTGAGGAGGGACAAAGTAGCTGGAGTTTAGCAGCTAGGGGAAAAGAGGCAGAAAGTCAAACTAGAGATGCAGGCAGAAGCCCAATCCTCCAGAACCCTGTAGGCACAGTGAGGTTAAAATGCACCTATCTGACATCCAGTTCTTCAAAATATGTCTAGTTCCACCTGCTTTATCTTAAGGACATCTTATGAGGCATCTGTGCTATATGGAAAGATTGATAAACTACGAGACAGAATGCTATATTTCATTTTGTGCCTCCGTAACAGAATACCACAGACTGGGGAACTTACAATAATCAGAAATGCATTGGCTCACAGTTCTGGAGACTGGGAAGTCCAATATTAGAGTGCTGGAATCTTGCAAGGGCCTTCTTGCTGCATCATAACATTGTGGAAGAGCAAAGAGAGAGTGAGAGACAGCAAGAGGGGGTAAACCAACTCCCTCAATAGCAAACCCATTCCCATGATAACAACCTTAGTCCATCCATGAGGGTGGAGCCCTCATAACCTAAACACCTCTTAGAAACCCCGCCTCCCAATACCTTCAAAATGGCAATTAAATTTCAACATGAGTTTTGGAGAAGACAAACAGTTAAACCATAGCAAATGCCTAAATCCATTTCAGCAAATAATTAAATCTCGCCAACCTGGGTTTTCTTATCTATAAAAGGAAATAATAATCCCTGTACAATACCATATATATTTCAGGCGTGGGATGAGTACAAAATGAGTTAGTATGGGAAGGAACACTACAAAATGACAAGAGTTCTATAAATATAAGGGCTCTGATATTGAGGTGCTGATATGCCCACGCCCCATGTTTTTGGTCACATATTGTGTTTGGATCCACCTATCCCAGTAAGAATCATAGATGATTTCATCATTATTCTTGCTGTGCCCATGGATTCTCCCCATCCCAGATAAAAAAATTTTGCCCTACTTTCTTACTGAACTAACAGATAACACTCTAACTTCTGTGTTGCACTTTTTAAAGAGTTCTTTAGCATTAACCGTTTCATCATCTGATTATGCATTCATTCAACAAATATTTTTTATGCGTCTGCAACTGTGTCAGGCACAGTCCTAGATACTGAGGATACGATCGTGAACAAGACAACGTCCCCGCTCTCTGGTGGAAGAGACAGATACCAAAACAGATAATTCTGTAAACGTAATGTCAGGCAGTGGCAAATGTTATGAGGAATCAAAAAGCTCAACAGGAAAACAGAGTGAGAGAGTGACGGGGTGAAATGTTGTTCATTCCAAATAGTGGTGTTACGAATGAACTAATTACCAAGGAAGAAAAATTGTAGTCAGTGTTCAACTGACTTGTTTAGGAAAAGCCAAGATGCTATTATTCTAGCTCTCATTAGTTCAGCTCTTTCATACACCAAAGATACTGGGCATTTATTGTGATGTGGGGTGTTGCTCTGGCAAGGTGAAATGAGACAAGATAAAACTCATCAACTTTTCTTCAAAGTTGATGTACAATTATATAGTTGGGAGCGTCGAAAAAATGCACAATGCTACAGAACGTTAATTTTGCTTAGGCCCATGTGAGAGGCAGATACCTGTATACTTCCCTTGCCAGTTCTCCCACCACATCTGGTCACCCTTTGCTCTCTATATGGCCACCCCTAGGAACTCCTAATTCTTTTCACTTTCTCTCTTAAAAGTTCAGGTCTTTCCTGTCTCAGGACCTTTGCTCATTTTGCTTTCTCAGCCAGAAATGCTCTTCATCTCTTCCTTTACCAACTTAATTTAGTTTTCACTGAGTTGCCATTTCTTTAGGGAATCCTGCCATAGGCTGCTCAGACTAAGTCAGTGTATCAGTTAACTGTGATCAATAATGCTGTGTAACAAATAGCCACAAAAATCTCAGCAACTGACAACTTAAGCATTAATGAACTCCCAAAGGTGCAGGTTAGCTGGAGGTCAGCTGGCCTGGATTGGGATTGGCTGGGCAGTTCTGCTAACCTTGGCTGGCCTCTCTCATTCATCTTCAGGGATGAGGGGTCAGCCAATCAGGGCCCCTAGCCTCCACTTAGCTAAGGAAGTTCAGCTGGGATGGGTCTGCTCCACATGTCTCTCATCATCCTCATGGGACTAGCCGGCCAACAAAGGCATGTTTTCAAGCTTACGGCAGAGGAACACGAAGCCAAATAGGAACTCACTAAGACCTGTCAAGGCCCATGCTTAGAATTAGCTCACTGTCAGTCACCTCCACTTTACCTTATTGGCCAAACTCAGTAACATGGTCAAGCCCAAAGTCTAGGGGTTGTGGAAATATACTTTGCTGTTATGGAATAAACTTCAAAGTCACATGACAGGTTTGAGACTGCAAGGAGAGGTAAAGAATAGAAGCAGAGGATGCATTTTACCATAATCAAATTCCCCTTCCCACCATCTCCAAGCACCCAAACTTCTTCATGGGCCTTGCCACACTTAAAACCATGTTACAGGATATGAATTTGTTTGTTTGAGATTTTATTTTCTCACTTGATAGTAAACTCCACAAGGGTAGAGAATAAGTTAGGATTGCTTATTTCTAACATGGCATCTAACAGAGTGCTTGGCACATAATTGGTGCTCAGTATATATTATTGATTGGATGGCAGAAAATTAATGAGAGGCATTCACAGGAAGGAAAAATAATTTCTGCATGAATTGAGTAAGGCAGGCTTCTTGGAGGAAGCGGCTGTGAGTTAAGGATTAAGTGTTTTTCTTTTGGGCTCACTTTAGTCCCTCTGATTCGTTTTGACACAGAGACTGGAGTTTACATCTCCTTATTCCAAACAGCAGGAGGCTTGCTACCTCCCCTATCCTCCCTTTGTGGGTGGTGGGGAGGCCTTTGGGAAGGTCCAGATAGTGGCTGAGAATGCCCTGGATGGAAGCCACAAAATCTCTGGATTCTCCATTCACATCCTCTCTGGTGGCCACTTCACCTTCAGCATCCCAATCTTGCAATCCTTTCTCCACGTGGCAAGCAAATTGATTTTGTGAAAAACCTGGTATCAAAAGTGGCTTCCCATTTTCCCTAGGATTAGGTTTGAAGCCCAGGCAGGTGTCAGAAGCGTTCAAACCAGAGTAACTCTATCTTAAAGAGGAGCTAGGTAAAATGAGGCTAAGACCTACTAGACTGCATTCCCAGGTGGTTAAGGCATTCTAAGTCACAGGATAAATTAGGAGGTCAGCACAAGATAAAGGTCGTAAAGACCTTGCTGATAAAACAGGTTGCAGCAAAGAAGCCGGCCAAAACCCACCAAAACCAAGATGGCCGCTGGAGTGACCTCTGATGGTCCTCACTGCTACACTCCCACCAGCGCTATGGCAGTTTACAAATGCCATGGCAACATCAGGAAGTTACCCTGTATGGTCTAAAAGCAGGAGGCAGGGAGAGGAACGTCACACACCAGGGCCTGTTGAGGGGTGGGGGAATAGGGGAGGGATAGCATTAGAAGAAATATCTAATGTAGATGACGGGCTGATGGGTGCAGCAAGCCACCATGGCACGTGTATACCTATGTAACAAACCTTCATGTTTTACACATGTATCCCAGAACTTAAAGTATAATTTAAATAAAAGAAAAAAATAAAAAGTGGGGCATGAATAATTCACACCTTGTTTGGCATATCATCAAGAAATAACCATAGAAATGGGCACCCAGCAGCCCTGGGTGCTGCTCTGTCTGTGGAGCAGCCATCTTTATTCCTTTACTTTCCTTATAAACTTGCTTTCACTTTGCTCTGTGGACTCGCCCTGAATTCTCTCTTGTGCAGGATCCAAGAACCCTCTCTTGGGGTCTGAATCAGGACCCCTTTCCTGTAACCCAGGCATGGCCGACAGCTGCCTCAGCAACCTCAGGCATGGCACCTCCAACCCCCAAGTCCCCACCTCCTTTTCTGTGCCCTGCCTTTCACCATCTAAGCGGCAGCAATACTGTACTGCCTTCAATTTCTAGAAAACTTCAAGCCATTTCCTGCCTGGGCCTTTGTTCACACAGCTTCCCCTGCTTAGAACACCCTGCCCCACTCTCCCCCTCCTCACCATTGCCTTCTAAGTCCCTATTCATTCATTATATCCTCTGGAAAGTCTAGCCTGACATCTCTAGAACATTGGTCTCTCCCTCCTTCATGTCCACGCCTCAGACTTCTATTATAGCACCTGAAGTACTGTTTGAGAGGGTTTGTTTCTATGATGAAGTGGTTAAGATGAGGAATTTCAAATGCTGGCTGTGCCACTTGCTTGTGTTAAGTGACAGCCCTTTTTCAGAATGTATAGGTTAAATAGATTAAAAGCACTTGGAACATTGCTGGCACAGGGTGAGTGGTCATTAAGTGTCAGCTATTGTTTTCTTTTCTCTTCTTCCTTTCTTGTCAACATGTTTCCTTTCTTGCTTAGGCTGCTAGGAACCTCTGAGAAAATAATAGGGATGGTCAACACACCTATAATCTCTTTCCTGGTTAGACAGTGCTTTCTGTCCAGAAAGGGGGCAGACATTAAATCAATAATTTCACAACTAAGCAGTGAACTACAATGTTGATGGCCACTGTGAATAAGGAGTATAGGTGCTACAAGAACATGTCACTGGCTGGGCATGGTGGCTCGTGCCTGTAATCCCAGCACTTTGGGAGGCCAAGGCAGGCGGATCACAAAGTCAAGAGTTTGAGACCAGCTTGGCCCCCATCTCTACTAAAAAATACAAAAATTAGCTGGGCGTGGTGGCATGTACCTGTAGTCCCAGCTACTCAGGAGGCTGAGGCAGGAGAATCGCTAGAACCTGGGAAACAGAAGTTGCAGTGAGCCGAGATCATGCCACTGCACTCCATCCTGGGTGACAGAGTGAGACTCTGTGTCAAAGAAAAAAAAGGCGCTTGGGAAAATTAAACTGCATGAGGGATGGTATGGCAGGCAGAGTAATAGCCGCCAAAGATGTCCATGTTTAAATGCCAGAACCTGTGCATAAATCATCTTACATGGCAAAAGGGACGTTGCGGCTGTGATTAAGTTAAGAATCTTGAGATAGGGAGATTACTCTGGATTCCCATGGTGGGTCCTTCTGTAACCACAGGGGTCCTTGTACATTGAAAGAGGGAGGCGGGAACATCCATGTCAGAGTGAGAGGACATGAGGAACATTTGACTGGCCATTGTGGCTTTGAAGATAGAAGAAGGGACCATTAGCTAAGGAATGCAGCAGCCTCTAGAAGCTGAAAAAAGCAGAGATGGCTTCTTCCCTAGAGCCTGCAGAGAAAGTGCTGCTCTGCTGACGGACACCTTGACTGTAGCCTTAGTGAGACCCATTTTGCACTTCTGAGCTCCAGAACTGGTAATAAATAGAAGATAATAAATGTGCATTGTTTTCAGCCCCCGAGTTTGAGGTTATTTGTTGCAGAAATCGTAGGAAACTGACACAGATGGTCAACTCAATGCATTTTTGGGAGAAAGGGAAGAAGGGAGAGAGGAAGGGAATAGGGAAGGGAAGAATTTAAACCTAGGGAGGCTGAACCAGTTGAAGGAGATGGTCTCTAAGGTCTGCTACAAGCTAATAGCCTCTGATGCTGTTTGTGGGAAGGAAAGGCTCATGTCAGTCAATATTTACTCAAGGGGAGTCTTAGCCTCTGTGCTGTTCCTCACACTGCTTTATTATGAGCCACCTTTAACCTTTATTTTAAAACACTCAAAATCAAATACACTGCTGGCCCCAGGGCTCTTGCAAACATATGGAGTGGAGATCCCCGTGGACACAGGAGAGACATTTTAAATGTAGATTATGTACTTTAATATGAGCCTGGCTCCAGCACAGTAATCCTTCGTGCCATGTAGCAGACCTCAAGGGAAGCTATGATTGGTTTGGTGGGATCACCCAGTCATCTCTGTACACAGTCTGCGCAGCTGCGCCCTGCACTGCCTGACGGTTAAAACAGGATGGAGCCGAGCCAAACTTTGTTTCTCAGCCTCTGCCCTAGATTCTTCTGGGTGCCTCCCTGGTGGGTAGGCCCATGGAACAGGGGATAAAGGCAAAGTCCAAGTTCACAGCTGGCTGTTGGGTGCCACAGTGTCTGGGGATGTTCATATACCCTAGCAAGACTTGTTTGATCTGGTTTTTTAAAGTTTCTCTCCAGCAAAACTGATATGATCCTCGAATTCTCTCTCTTTCTGCAACAGCAGAAGTTGCTCTCTGGATGGAAATACCTCATTACTTAAAAATTTTTTTTATTTTTATTTTAAGTTCCAGGGTACATGTGCAGGTTATGCAGGTTTGTTACGTAGGTAAATGTGTGCCATGGTGGTTTGCTGCACCTATCAACCTGTCACCTAGGTATTAAGCCTGCATTAACTATTTTTCCTAATGCTCTCCCTCCCCCAGCGCCACCCCTCAGAGGCCCCAGTGTGTATTGTTCCCCTCCCTGTGTCCTCATGTTCTCATTGTTCAGCTCTCTCTTATAAGTGAGAACATTCGGTGTTAGGTTTTCTGTTCCTGCATTAGTTTGCTGAGGATAATGGCTTCTAGCTCCATCCATGTCCCTGCCAAGGAAATGTTGTTGTTGCTTCCTATGACTGTATAGTATTCCACAGAGTATATGTACCGTATTTTCTTCATCCAGACTATCATTGATGGGCATTTGAGTTGATTCCTTGTCTTTGCTGTTGTAAATAGTGCTGCAATAAACATACATGTGCATGTTTCTTTGTAATAGATTGATTTATATTTGGGGGGATATATACCCAGTAATGGGATTGCTGGGTCAAACGGTATTTCTGGTTCTAGATCTCTGAGGAATTTCCACACTGTCTTCCACAGTGGTTGAACTAATTTACATTCCCATCAACAGTGTAAAAGCATTCCTATCTGTCAGAGGTCTAATATCCAGAATCTACAAGGAACTTAAACAAATTTACAAGAAAAAAACAAACAGCCCCATTAAAAAAGTGGGCAAAGGACATGAACAGACACTTTCTAAAAGAAGACATTCATGCAGCCAACAAACAGATGAAAAAAAGCTCAACATCACTGATCACTAGGGAAATGCAAATCAAAACTACAATGAGATACCATCTCATGCCAGTCAAAGTGGCGATTATTAAAAACTCATTCCTTATTTTTGCCTGCACTGCCTCTGCCAGGAATGCTCCACCCAAATGGGTTATTCAGATAGTGAGTCCTGTCTCTCCTCCGAGTATCAGCTTTCAGATCTCCTTAGAGAGGCCACCTGGATCTCTCTAACTAAAGTCAATTCTGTACAGTCCCTCTCTTGTACACCAGGTTTGTCTTTCCAGGACTTGTCATTGTTGGAATGCTGCATTGTATATGATTTGTTTATGGAGCTCTTGCTCCTGCTTCACCTGTTCCCACTAGAATGTAAGCTCCTTGAAAGCAGGGACCTCTTCACTCTTGAATGCTTCACTCTTATCTTCAGGCCCTTCCACATGTTTTGTTCCTGCCCAATAATTACATTCTCATTTCTCAACTGCCATGTTAAGGGCTGAATTACACTCATCCCATCCCAACCCAAATTCATATCTTGTAGTCCTCACCTCCAGCACCTCATCATATAGCTGTATCTGGAGATAAGGTCTTTAAAGAGGCAATTCAATTAAAATGAGGTCATTAGGATGGGCCCTAATCCCATATGACACGTGTCCTTAAAAGAAGAAGAAATTTGGACATAGACCATTACAGAGGGAGGAGCGTTTGATGACACAGAAAGAAGATGGCCATCTACAAGCCAAGAGAGAGGCCTGAGGTAGGTCCTCCTCTCACAGTTCTCAGGAGGAAGCCACTCTGCTAACACCTTGATGTTGGACTTCTAGCCTGCAAGAACTGTGAGAAAATCCATTTCTGTGGTTTGAGCCACCCAGTCTGTGGGACTTTGTTACAGCAGCTCTAGCAAACTCATACACATCATCACAAAGTGGACCAGGAGCTTGCAAGAAAATACTCAATGAAATGTCCATTACCTTATCCATGATGGCGCTAGCAAGAAACAGACACTATTGTCAATTTCCATAATTTGAGGTGAGTTTAATAAAAGGACTATCAGGAAAGATGTGGGCAGGGCATGGGGCAACATAGGGAGGGTCGGTACAGCACTGTGGGGCCAGCAACATGGGGGAACCAGTACCACCCTGTGCTGCCAGGGAGAGGGAAGGGGACAGAGAGCAGGGAGCCGAAGAGAGAGAACATTTTGTGGAGAGAGTTGCCTGGATAAAAGCTGTGGTCTTTGGGAGATCAGCCAGCTTGCAATGAGGCAGGAGGGAGGGGGCAGGGAAATAAATACTGACACATGACTCTCTTCTCTCCCACGCCAGGCAAGGCTCACAAATGGCAGAACTCACTGACGTGGTCCACATGGTCTAGCCTTCTACAGCAGGAGCAGGGTAAAAAGGAGCAGAGAGTGGGTCTGGAGGGCTATGTGGAAGATTTCAGCATAACACCTTCTTTCCCCAACTATTGTCAAAGCATGTCTCTTCCACTTGCTAACTCCTACAGAGCGATGAAGCAAATGCACTTTCTTCTCTATCTCCTACAGGCTAGGAATGCCATTTCTAAACAATGCTCTCAGTATTGAATTCCACCGCAGATGGCCAAATGAGTCTATTTATTGAGTTTTTCCAAAGCTTTATTGATAGCACGTTGGAGCAGGATAGCACAATCTCAGTCCTGCCTCACCCTGGCTCGAGATCGCCTTCCCTTATTATTCTCAGGCAAGAATAATCTACAAGTTTGATGTAAATAAGAGGCATCAGAAATGCTTCGTTTATCAATACCCAGAAAGATTCAGAAATAGAAAGAGTGGGTGGCTAACGTTTGCTGAACACCTATTAAGTGTCAGACAGTTAACTAGCTTAATTCTTGCAAGAATTATGAAGTCAGCCCAGGCTTGGTGGTGTGGGCCTGTAGCCCCAGCTATTTGTGAAGCTGAGGTGGAAGGATTGCTTGAGTCTAGGAGTTCGAGACCAGCCTGAGCAACATAGCAAGATCCCTGCCTCAAAAAAAAAAAAAAAAAAAAAAGAATTATGAAGTGGTATTATTATGCCAGCTTCACAGATGAGGACTCAGGCATAGCCAGCAAGTTAGCAGAGCTGGGATTGGAGCTCCAGGGCCCCTCACTCAGCATCTTCTTCCTTCCCCATCCCAGATGTCTTTCAAGGAAGTGAAATGACTCAAAAAAAGAGATAACAAGTATGGTTAGAAGCTCAGAGTAATAATAATGCCAGATACATATTGATATTTACCATCTGCCTGGGTACTCTGATTCACACAGTTATTCCATTAAAGCCTCAAAACCACCCTAGAGAGGTTTATGCTATTTTGTCTCCATTTTTAAGATGAGGACCTGGAGTCTTAGAGGGGTTCAGGGACTTGTCCCAGCTAAGACCTAGGTTCTCAATTCAAACCCCAGATAACCTGGCTTTAGAGCCCAAGTTCTTCATAAGAATTGGAACTACAAAGAATGGAATTAAGAACAAGAATATAGGACATGGGTGGAGAAGGGAGAGCCCACATGAGCAGAAGACCCAGCCAGCAAAGGGAAAGCTTGGTGCTTTGCACTGAGTCAGCAAAGGGAGGTGAGAACTGCTCAGGAAACCTTCCAGAAAGACCTGCTCTCTTGGTGTTTGAAAAGAATGGAGGAGACTAACTTGGGTTTCTCAGCCCCAGCACTACTGATATTTTGGGTTATTTATTATTATTATTATTTTTTTTTTTTGAGAGAAAGTCTTGCCCTGTCACCCAGGCTGCAGTGCAATGGCATGATCTCAGCTCACTGCAACCTCTGCCTCTCAGGTTCAAGTGGTTCTCCTGCCTCAGCCTCCTAAATAGCTGGGATTATAGGCGTGCCCTGTCACCCAGGTTGGAGTGCAGTGGTGTGATCTCAGCTTACTGCAACCTCTGCCTCTCAGGTTCAAGTGATTCTCCTGCCTCAGCCTCCTGAGTAGATGGGATTATAGGCAGGTGCCACCACACCTGGCTAATTTTTGTATTTTTAGTAAAGATGGGGTTTCACCATATTGGCCAGGATGGTCCCAAACTCCTGACCTTAAGTGATCCAGCCACCTAGGCCTCCCAAAGTACTGGGATTACAGGCCAGGTTTATTTTTATTGGGATAATAAAATAATTATTGGGGGCATAGTTTTTATTGGATAATTTTTATGGGAGAATAATTTTTATTGGGCAGTGTGGGGCGTGGTGTTGAGGTGCATCCCTGGCCTCTCCTTTCTTAGGTCAGGAGCATCTCCCCTGCTCATTTGTGACAATCGAAGATGTCTCTAGGCTTTTTTGATTGAGAACCTCCACTGTGAGGGGCAGGAGGGAACTCAAGGTAGCTCTTCATCTTACAGAGCCAGAAGTAAAACCTCCAGATGGAATGGCCAACCTCCAGAAAGAAGGCAGAACACAGGACCAGGAACGCCATCAAGGGGATTTCGCGGTTTGATGGAAGGGCCACGATTTCAGCACTGGATGGCCAAGACTCAAATCTAAATGTATCACTTTCTGCTCTGCAGTGCTGTAGGGGAGGGGGGGTGCGGGTGGCAAATTGCTTCACCTCACAGAGTTCCGGTTTCCCAGGCTCTCAAAAGGACATAAAAATATCTACCACACAGGGTTGTTGTGGGCATCAGCTGATGCATCAGTGTTCTCTCAGATGATTGGCTGTCGTTTCTCCTCCTCCCTTGTTTCTAAGACCAGCAAAGCCAAGTTCTGCAGCGGGGCCGTGTGACGGCTCTCCATCTTCCTGCATACATCTCACTCAGATGAAGTCCTTTCTCGCCCTCTAAACAGCTGGCCGAGGATGAGTCACCACCACAGGAGAGCCATATCCTAGAGAATGAAAGGGGGGTACATTCCAGGCAGAAAAAATCCATCTTGCAGAAGGGCACAGAGATACAGCAGAGTATGGAATATGTGGGAACAGTAAATTGTCTGGAGCACTAAAGCATGCAGAATGTCTTAATCCCAAAACCTGAGGCTGAAAGATACATAGTAACTGGATTTTGAAAGTTCTCAGTGTTGTCTGGAGAACTCCTACTCATTTTCCAAGGTCCATCCCAAAGAAGGAAAGATAGAGCTAGTTATAAGTGGATGCAAAGCATTCTGAGTGGGGTAATCCCAGGAGCTGGGGCCAGCAGGGTGTTTGGGGACCAGCTTTTGAAAGGCCAATCCCTTGGTGTGTTTCCACAGACATTCCTCACCCATTGCCATCCATCGCACATGTCATCTTCTGTGTGATAGGTATTCCAGCTCCCCCAGGTAATCTACTTAATCTCTCTGCTCACTTTTCTGTGCTCTGTCACTCTTCTAATGTTATCTGCGTTGTACTATAAAAGGTTGTTCCCATGACTGGCTCCTCTACCAGGCAGTAAGCCCCATGGTTACATAGTGGGGGCACATATTAGTCATCTGTGTGTTCTGCTCACCTAGCACAGAGCCTAGATGACAGGTATTGCCAGTGACCTACCCAATATCCATCCTTCCCATCTTACTTTCTAATAGAATCCCAGTGGGGCAACATGCTTAATTAATTAAAGATGTTCGCGTCCCAGACTCCCTTGAAGCTCAGATGCCATACGACCCAGTTTGGGCCAATGAGATGCAAGTTGAACTCTACAGGGTGAGCTTCTAGTAAAGCTGTTGTTTTCCTGATAAAAGGTTGGTCCAGAGGGCTCTTTACCTTTGGCCCTCATTTCCAACCACCTTTATCCCATCTTCCTACCTAGAACCTAAGACTCCACACATACAGGTGGAGCTGTATCTTGAGACCAGGAGGATGCAAGACACACCAGGGATAGCTGGGCGGATGCCTGGAGGGATCCCGAGTCCTCAGAACCTCCCTGAGCAGCTGCTGCAGCCTGGGACTTCCCTCGATTGGATGGTTGTTAGATGTAAAATATAATCCCCAGTTTGGTCAATCCACTGGACGGGCTTTTGCTATGTGTAAATGCAAAAGTATAATGTAAAAATGTAAATGGGCTAAATGCTACACCGTGGCACACAGCCAATGCTTAGGGAATTTTGATGATCCAGTTGAATGGCCAGCTCTCCCTCTGTGCAGCTTAGGTTGCTCAGCCTCCAGTGGCCCAGTAAAGAACCATAAGGGATGTATGACTTTGATGGACTCCTTCTTGGGTTAAAAAAATTCTCAGGTAGTCTCTTCATCCTCTTTTTTTTTTTTTTCTGAGACAGAGTTTTGCTCTTGTTGCTCAGGCTGGAATGCGATGGCACAGTCTGGGCTCACTGCAACCTCCCCCTCTGGGTTCAAGTGATTCTCCTGCCTCAGCCTCCCAAGTAGCTGAGACTACAGGGGTGTGCCACCAAGCCAGGCTAATTTTTGTATAATTTTGTAGAGATGGGGTTTCACCATGTTGGCCAGGCTGATCTCGAACTCCTGACTTCAAGTGATCCACCCAGCTCGGCCTCCCGAAGTGCTGGGATTACAGGCTTGAGCCACCGCACCCAGCATCTCTCTATCCTTAATGTAGCAAGGACTCCAGGGCTTTCTCCTTCTGGGCACCTTTCTTTCTTAGAAGAGGCTAATTTTGGAGACCATTTCTAACTAGTTGATATAAATTTTGGGGAAATCTGTGAAACTGTGGCGTGGGTAGAAGCATTGACTTTGGAATCGGTTCGACCATTTGCCTTTTCTTTCTTTCAACAAATACGTATGGATGGGCTGGAGGTGTGTGAGCATAAACAGTCCTTCGTAAGGAACTTACAGTCTAGTGGAAGAGCGGAGCTGCACTGCTGAGTGACTGATTACAAAGAAAGACAAGTAACACATAGAGCATGCCAGAGTGTACAAAAGGACTCTTACGGTGTTCAGAAAAGGCTTCCTGGAGGAGGTGGCCCTTAGACTGACATCAGCAAGTGACCTGGATTCAAATCTCCATCTGTCACTTACTAGTTAATATACTCTGGGCAATCATTTAAGCTCTCTAGGCTTCTGTTTCCACAATTGAAACAGAATTTCCAACATTTCCCTCTTGTATATGTACAGTTTAAATAAAACGATGTTCCTGGTGCCTGGCCCACAAAGAGTCCTTCTTAGACTGTCAGTCGCTCTTATGTTTTTTGTTTCAGGTCAAGCTCCTGGTTTCTCCAGCCTGGGGTTGGTGTCCTCAACACCAGTGCTCAGGGTGGGTCAGACACTGTTGATCTCTGCCAGTTCAAACCTGTGTAGACAGGCTCGGGAAAACATATGCTGGGGAGGATGAGAACAAAGGCTTCAGGCAACAGTAAAAGTTAATTAAGTCCCCAGGGCTAATGCCAGGAAAGTCTCCATCTCCTCTGCCTTGGCCCCTTCCTTGGGGTCCCTCAATTACCCTGACGCTTTACTGGAGTCAACCTAGTCAAAGGGATGGCTAGGGTAGGGAGACAGTGGGAGTCATCCCCCGGGATATCCTGGGGAGAACCAAAGACACTGGGCTCTGAGGGGGCTGCATAGAGCAAAATGAGCTCCTTGAACTTAGGCTGTCTCTTCCCCAGTCCTCCCACGAGGAGGGCTGAAGGACAGGCCCACACTCGACAGAGAAACTCGGGGAAATCCACTTCCCTTCTTTGGCCCTCAATCCCCTCACCTGTAAAACAGGTAATTGGACTAAATTAGTGGTTCTTAAATTTTGCTGCACATTAGAATCATCTGGGGGAAATTAACCCCCCCAAATACCCAGCTGCTTCACCCCAAACCAACAAAATCAGAACCTTTGGGGTGGAACCTGGCATCAGCACTCTAACCCCCTAGGTGGTTCCATGTGCAGCCAGTGTTGAGAACCAGTGGGCTCTGAACATCTTTCCAGCAGTGACAATAGAAGCTGCTTCCTAGCTGTGTGCACTCAGAGAAATGACTTTAAAACACCATCCATCCTCTTCCTCATCAGCAAAGAAAGAATAAGAACAATACATCCCTCATGGAGGTATCATGAGGATTAAAAGGATGGATTTCTCTAGAGTGCTGATAACAGGGGCTGCGCACCGTGGAAGGACTCCAGCACGGGAGTCGGAGGTTGCTATTGCTGCCCTTGTTATCGCTCTTATTGTGATCATGGAAAAGGAGGAGGAAGGAGAAGAGATGGGGGCAGGGGAGAGGGAAGAAGAAACGCTGCGTTAGGCCCTGAACTCTGTCCGTCTCCCCACCACGTCCATGACCTTCCCCTCAGTCACAGCAGTAGAAGTAGGGCAAATTCAACACTCACATACTGAAGAACCCAGGGGGCAGGTGTGCACTGGCATTTGGGAGTGCTCCATTGGTGGAAAAGTGGGTGGGTAAACCCTGTCTCCTTAGTGGGGCCTTAGTGTTGCACTGTCTACACTGCCCAGTATCTTTGGGGAGCCACTAGAAGGCATCTTAGACATTACCTAGTTCTAATTTGTTCTCATTTAAGCAATGAAGACTCTGAGTCACAGAGAGGTTAAGTCATTTACTCAAGGAAACACAGCTTTACACCAAGTCAGGTCTCAAGTCTATGTTTTCAACCAAATAAACAAAAAATTTCAGTCTCAAAGTCATTTAAAAAAAAAACTAATAACACTCTGCAGCCTCCTCTCAGAGGACAAAATCCATCAGCATTAATCAGTCTTTTCTACTTTGGCAGGGATGCCTTATCTCTTCCTTCTAAGGAGACACAGTGCCTGCAGCCGAAAGAGCAATTGTGATAATTAATTATAATATTTTGCACTTGGAATTTTCCCCTGGCAGCAGCTGCTCTAAAAGCATCTCCTCGTTCAGCCACACATATCAGCCAATCGATCAGTCCACAGGAGCTCCTGAAGCCTCTGCTGCCGGCTCCACAGCCCTGCGCGGGGTCCTGGGAGGGACCCAGTCTCATGGAAACTGTTGCCAGCCCTAGAAGAGCTTGTGGGGAGGGAGGGCAATGCAAAAGTGAACCAGACTAGAGGCTGTCACTAAGAAAGGCACCCGGCCTCAGCGACATCATTTGCCTCGGCACAGTAATAAAAGTCAGATATTACAGGAGCTTCCGTTTGATTTACTGTTCTGTTTCCCTCATCTGGAACCACGCCTGAAGTACGTTGGCCAAGGGTAACTAGCATCCACTCCACAAGGAGGGTTAAATGAGTTAAAACCTGTACAGCACAAGGCCATGCAGACAGTAAGCACCCCGTAAACGCTAGCCTTTGTTGTTAACTGTATGCCTTGATGTCTGCTGATGCCTTGCATCAGCAAGGATCCCACTAGAAACACATGGAGTGCCCAAAAGTTTTACCAGGAAGACAGCATAATAAAGAGACTATTTTTGAGGTGTGGGCAGGGTTAAGGGAAACCATAAAGGATAGTGACTAACTTTCTGGCAATCGCAGAAAACTGTTACCACTGAAGGAGAAGACCTTAAGGCCCCAGGGAGGGACAAGCTGCTGGTGAGAGCTGGAGCCACAAAAGAGGGAACTCCATAGGGGCTGTGACCACTGCCAGGCCCACCGGAGCCAGGCAGGTAGGAGTGGGGAGGAAAAAGGCCCCAATCTTTCTTGCTTCCTTCCAGTCTCTTCTTGGTACCTCCTACTGGAAGCCAAAGCCAAGGACAGATGATAGATGGGGTTTGCGGAGGCTGGCCTCTGGGGACACAGAGCAGATCAGAGAACAGCAGATGATGAATCTAGCAAGGGGCGGGAAAGGCAGGGAGAGGCAGACAGTTAAGCACAACCAATAATTCAATATAGCTGCGATGCTTTGGTGTGAATATGCAATCTTCCATGCCTGTCATTGGCCCTGGAATGTTGCAGTTGCGTTCTTACATGTCCTCCACTCTCAGTTCTTTCCTCAACATTTTAATTCTTCTGGAGAATGTAGTATACCTGTTTCTTGTTCTAGAATTCTGGCCATGACCTTGGCCAAAAGTTTTAAAGCTTTGAAAAGGTAGACCCTAGGAAATAGGTGTTAAACGGAGGGAAAAGGTACACCCATATCTAAGCAGCCAAGGAGAGCGTCCCGAAAGCCAGCCGGGTTCACACCCTGCCTACCTGGAACTCCTCTCACAACGGTAACCTCTCCTCTCCAGGAAGGGAGCCTCTATGCTGCACTTACTTCCCACTTGCTCAGTAACATAAAGCTTTCTTACCCTTGGGCTCTGCAGTTGGACAACTAACGTCTGACTCTCAGCTGTCCACACTCAGGGGCTCTGTGCATTTTGGCGAGTCACTCAGCCTCATCTGAAAATGGGGATAATAATTGTCCTAACCTCATAGGGGCGTTGTGAAACTCAATGAGACCATGCACATAAAGCACTCAGCATAACGTCTGGTACATAGCAGGTGCTCGGTAAACGTTGGTTCTCATTACACCCCATAGATTGTTAGTTCCTTGAGGTCAGAGGTCATGACTTTTCAACTCTGGACCTCAGTATGAAGGACAGTGCTTGACACATGCCTAGTAATAATTGTACGAAGTAGGACAACCATTCCTATTTCCCCAGCGAGGACCTTGAGGCTCATGGATTTGCACTGCTCAAGGCCACAGAGTTATGAGAACCAGAGCTAGGATTTAAACCCACACGGATCTGGCTCCAAAGCTGCGTCTTCTACATGGGTGCTTCTCAAATTTTAGCAAGCATCAGAGTCACCTGGGAAACTTGTTAAAACATCGCCCATGTTTCTGATTCAGCAGATCTGAGGGCCCAAGAGTCTGTATTTCTAACAGTTTTCCAGGTGACATGGATGGAGCTGGTCTGGGGACCACACTTTGAGAACTCCTGGGCTATACTCTCAGCCTCCTGGTCAGTGTCCATCTCCTCTGTGAACCCACCTCGGACTTCATCAGTCTCCCACCAAACACCTGCACAATCCAGTTCCAACGCAAGCCCGTCATCCTATCTCACTTTCCAGGTGGGGTCCTAAAGGTCATCTGAGCTTTCCCACAGCACTGGCACCTCCTAGTGGTCAAGAGCCCCGCACAGCATTGCCCCACACCCCATTAAAGACCACCTATCATCTTTCCTTCCCTTCTCCACCCTCCCCATTGGGGCAGTCTTGGTGTAGCCACTTCATGCCTATCTGTATTCACACAAACATAGACACATAGGTAGCTTTTTCCCTTTTTAAACAAAAGTAAAGTTATACTGTACAATTTCTCTATCACTTCCTTCCTTATTTCATTCCTTCCCTCCTTATTTCTTTCTTTCCTTCCTTCTCTCCCTTCCTTCCCTCCCTTACTCCCTCCCTCCCTCCTTCCTTCCTTCCTTTCCTTCCCTCCCTCCCTCCCTCCCTCCCTCTTTCTTTCCTTCCTTCCTTCCTTCCTTCCTTCCCTCCTTCCTTCCTTCCTTCTTTCCTTCAAGTTTTACCCTTCTGGAAGACAATTTCTTCCCCACTCTTTTTTTAGATGCAGTCTCTCTTTGTTACCCAGGCTGGAGTGCAGTGGTGCAGTCGGCTCACTGCAGCCTCTGCCTCCCGGATTCAAATGATTCTCCTGCCTCAGCCTCCCGAGTAGCTGGAATTACAGGCATGAGCCACCATACCTGGCTAATTTTTGTATTTTTAGTAGAGATGAGGTTTCACCATATTGGCCAGGCTGGTCTCGAAGTCCTGGCCTCAAGTGATCAGCCCGCCTCAGTGTCCCAAAGTGCTGGGATTACAGGTATGAGCCAGCATGCCAGCCTCTTCCCCACTCTTGACAAGTCTTCCAGGAGCAGAGCTATCTTGACTCTGTGGATTGTCCCACCTCCCCCCAAACATGCCCTCCCCTCTGAGTGACCTATCTCATTGGTGAGTCTGGGCTAAGGAACTGAGTGGCAGTGGCCCAGCCCCTTCCTCCCCATTGTCTCTTGGGTGTGAGCTGCCTACGGGGAGCCAGGTTCTGCTTGGCTCTTCCAGACCCTGCCACAGCCCAGTGCTGCCTACACCCGAGTGGGCGAGTCTGCCTATTCTGAGTACAACATAAGGCAACCCACTTCCCCACAGAGTGCCATCTCTCCCAGAGCAGCTTTATCTTTAGTGAAGGTGATGTTTGGGGCTCCATCTGCCTTTCTTTGGTGCTTATTTCTCAGTTGGTTCAGAATGTGGGTGGTGAAAGAGGGTTATTGTTTATCAGCACTTACAATATATCGCATACCTAAAGACCTGGCTCATTTTAAGCCACTGATTCTGTTGGGATGCTTTTGGTGGCACGCAACAGACGGTCCAACTAAAAGTAGCTTGGACAATAAGGGGGCGGTTCTCTGACACGGTAAAAATTCTGTGGGCAGATCTCGCCACCCACCTCCTGATCTTGCATTCATTTCCTTTCTCAACTCATGGCCCAGCTCTGGGTCAACTTTCCCATCACTATGCCTGCTGTAACAGGAGAAAGGGGACAGGTGAAGGTGCCACACTGAGGCTAATGTCTGCTGTGCTACGTCACATCTGTGGGTTTAGATTGGAACTTGGTCCTTGACCAAGTGATCTAAACTCTCCGACCCTCAATTCCATCCTCTGTGAAATGAAAATAACAAGTTCTTACTGCTAAGAGTGCAGTAGAGATGAAATTAAACCATGAAGAGTGCCTAGCACAGTTCTTGACACATAGCAGGACTCAGCAGTTCGTGCCTCATTTCCTCTCCTATGACCTTCTCAGTGAAGAAGAGAAACTTAAATCATCCACTTTAGTGCTTAGAAATACTTTGATTTATGCCTTAGCTGTGTGTGTGTGTGTGTGTGTGTGTGTGTGTGTGTGTGTGTGTGTTGCTCTTTGTATGTGGGAAGCCACCCTCATGTACCTGGGCTTTCCTCCGGGTCCCAGGCAGTAAGGAATGAGTTTCTCCCATTAGCCATTCCCTGACCTATTTCCCTTTGAGATAAGAGATATTCTCGGGGCTAAAAGTGCGTCTCTTAAGGCACAAAAGAGCATTTCTCTCTTGAGGCCATCTTCCAATACAGACACAATAGGCACCCAACAGACACCCCGTATGAGTCCACTAGGGCTGCTGTAACAAAATACCACAAACTGAGTGGCTTAAACAACAGATGTTTATGGTCTCACAGTTCTGGAGGCGGAAGTCCAAGATCAGGGTGTTGGCAGGGCCATGCTCCCTCTGAAGGCACCTGGGAAGGATCCGTTCCAGGCCGCTTCCCTAGAACACATGGCAGTTCCTTCGCACATGGCAGCCTCATGTCAGTGTGCACATGGCATTCTCCCTGAGCGTGCATCATTGTGTCCAAATCTCCCCTTTTTGTAAGGACACCCGCCGTATGGGAATAGGAGCACACTCTACTCCAGCATGACCTCATTTAAATTAATTACATCTGAATGATCCTATTTCCAAACAAGGTCACATTCTCAGGTGCTGGGGGTTAGGACTTGGTCATAGGAATTTGGGAACACATTCCAACCCGTACAGACCCCATGTTTAGCCGTAGTGTCTCCCAAACACATCCCCACTTCCCTTTCTCTGTTCTTGCTCAGGGGTTCCCTTGATCTGAAATGTCTTTCCCTTCCTTCTCTGTCAACATTCTACCCATCCTTTAAGGCCTACTCAAACACCACCTCCTCCTTGCAGTCTTCCTTCAACCATCTGGTCAGAAGGCGTCTCCCTCTTTGTCTTCTCTGACATTCTCTTTGTGCTCTCATTATAGTGCTGTTCTGAAGTCAGCCCCACACTTGATTCAGTTGTGTGATGGTGTGTCCAGGGGCACAGCTCAGATCTGCCACCTTCCAGCTGTGTGGTCCAGGACCTCCTTACTCAAGTGTGTTTCATGGCCAGTAGCATCCACACCTCCCGATTAGAAACGCAGAATCTCAGGCCTCAGCGCAGCCCCACCGAAGCTGAACAATCTGGAGTTTATCAAGGTCATCAGGTGTTGCATAGGTACACTCCAGTGTGAGAAGCACTGGTCTAGCCCAAGTTGCTTATTTGAGCCTCAGTCCTCTAACCTGTAAAGAGGGGATAGTGATAGTATCTTCCTCATAGAATTGGTAGGGGAATAATTGGGAAAATGTATGTACAGTGATTAACACAGTACCTGGGGTAGAGTAAGTACTAAATAATGGTAGTTATTATCAGTATTAATACACATGCTTAAACAGCAAAGATCAAGATTAAATAAAGGAATGCAAATAAAGCTTTTAGAATAACCTTGCTAAGCCCTCAGTAGGGGAGAGCCGTTGTTCATCTTAATGACTATCTCCTGTTTTTTCCTACCCATGCCACCTCGGGCTGGTGCCTTGCTAAAGTGTTTATTGGTATTTATTGAGAGGAAGGCAATGGCCGACTTAATAGGCCCATATGGAGAGGGAGCCCTGGGCCTCATCAGCGCTAATTGCATTCTCTGACCAATGCCAAGGCCCTCCTCCCAGGCAGCTGCCCCTTGCCCCAGTTCCACCTCCAGCCAAGAGCCCTGGACATGCATACACAGGAGTTTCCTGTCTCCATTCACCTCCCCCTGAGTCCACAGCAGAAAGAAACAGAGAGAGTGAGAACATGCTGGAATTGTCACTGAGGGTGTAGAGAGCTTGTGGAATGTGATTTTGGGACAGGAGACACTGAGTTCCTGCCAGGAAGGGAAGGGACAGGCATGTCAGGGCCACCCACTATGTGCTGGGATTTTCTTGGACCTTCGCAAGTTTCTTGTCTCATTTTCTCTTCACTACAAAGTCCCTAAGAAGGGACTTTTCTTCTCATTTTGTATAGGAAACTGGGGCACATAGAGATTCAAGCTTATGTGAGCTCACCAGGCTGGTCAGTGACACAGTGCAATTCCAATCTATGCCTCTCTGACCCTAAACCCGCTACCCTGAGGCAGATGGGAAGAAAAGGGAAATGAGAAGACCTTCAAAACCCCTCCTGTCCAGGTTTGTTCAGAGCAGAATAAAGACTAGCATGGAGAAGAGGGGAGCCACACAGGTGAGGACCACAGAGGAGCCTTCTGGAGCAATCTAGAAAGAGGGTGTGTTTGAGCTGGGAGGAATCTCTCTCTCTGTTTTTTGTTTTTTGAGATGGAGTCTTCTTTTGTCACCTAGGCTGGAGTGCAGTGGTGCGATCTTGGCTCACTGCAATCTCCACCTCCCAAGTTCAAGCAATTATCCTGCCTCAACCTCCCAGATTAGTTGGGACTACAGGTGTGCACTACCAGGCCCAGATAATTTTTGTATTTTTTTTTAGAAGAAACCGGGCTTCACCATGTTGGTCAGGTTCATTTCGAACTCCTGACCTCAGGTGATCTGCTTACCTCGGCCTCCCAAAGTTCTGGGATTACATGCATGAGCCACCGCACACAGCCTCAAGCTGAGAGGAATCTTGGTGAGCATCCTGTCCAGGCTTCCCATGGCCACTCTTCAGACAGACAAACAGAGTCCTGGGGGTTTCAGTGGGCCTTGTATTAGCAGCGTAAGGAAAATGCACATTTATTGAGTCCTGTGCTAGGTGCTGTCATGGGTGTCTGATCCCCTCCTCTGGAGGCTGCATGAGCTCACCAGGCCATGACAGTCCCTATCAGCTGCCATTCCAAGTCTTTTTGGGAATTAGGTGGGGAACGTATGTTTCAAAAACTCTTATTGCTCTCATTTTACAGATGAAGAAACCGAGACTCACAGCAGTAAGGGGACTTGCCCAGCACCTCAGAGCTAGCAAATAGCAAGGCCAGGATCAAAACCCAGCCCTGCCTGATGCTGAAGCCCGAGGTTCCTTCCACTGGCCCATTTGAGAGCAGTCTCAGAGGGAGAAAGAATGCAGACGAAGACCGCCCTCTTCTGCACCCCGTAACCACAGCGCAGCTTGTCCCAGGGGGTGGGGGCCAAGAACTCCTTTTCCTGCTTTGGCACAGCAGGCCTGACCCTACGATATTAGAAGGTGGGCAGAAGTCCAGTCTAGAGGTCCTTGCTCAGTGGAAGCCTATGAAACCTACTCACCATTGCTGGAGGTGGAATATTCCAGACATCTCTAACTCTGACCCCAGGAGCCTCTGATTCAGCCAGGCCTTGCTTTCCACCGTCCCTGTCTACCCTCTCCAGCTGTGTCCATCTCCCCGACACTCACCTCTGTAAGCACCCTGTTTATAGCTGCATTCCTTCGATCACTGTATCCTTTTTCCTCCTATACTTTTATTTACTTAATATTTTTCTTTGAAGTGACTCTTTTTTTTTTAAGACAGAGTCTTGCCTGATGCTGCCAGGCTGGAGTACAGTGGCTCGATCTCGGCTCACTGAAACCTCTGCCTCCTGGGTTCAAGCGATTCTTCTGCCTTGGCCTCCTGAGTAGCTGGGACTACAGGCATGTGCCACCACACCCAGGTGTTTTTTTGTGTTTTTAGTAGAGATGGGGTTTCACCGTGTTGGCCAGGATGGTCTTGATCTCCTGACCTCATCATCCACCTGCCTCGGCCTCCCAAAGTGCTGGAATTACAGACATGAGCCACTGCATCCAGCCTAAAGTGACTTACTCTTAAAATCTGACCTCTTCCTGAAAAAATAGCCACAAAATTGCAGCCATAGTATGCTCATCATTCATGTTGATATCCACAGGAATAAACATGCAACTATTAGAATAAAATTTGTTTATTCTTGTACCAATGAAAAGTATCTAAAGTTGCACCAGAAACAAGAATACCAAATTCCAGAAAACTCTGGCCGATACAGACTGAACTAATCTCCACAGCAACTTTTGCATAGCAGTGTTATCCTTAGTCTCAATTTGACAAAGAGGAAGTAGAGCATCTGCGCGGCTTGCCACCCAAGGTCACACAGCCAGTGAGTCAGGGAACCCAGGTTCCCTGATTACTGGTGCCCCGCTTTCCCCACTGACCTGAAAAATACAGTTACCTCTGCTTCTCCCTCACCAGCTCTTCCCAGAGTCTCTGGCAATGGCTCCTGGGCTGCTCTGCCAAAGCCACCATCCGAAGAGCTGTCCAGTAGCCTTTCTCTCGCTTGAAGCTCCTGTTTTCTTGCAACCTTTGGCGCTATCATATACAGTCTGTAAACCTTCCCCTCTGAAGCTTTTGTGGCAACCGGGAAGGGACAATCAAGATGCTGTAAAGCAGGAAGCCATGCAGTGCCTCCAAGTTGTCTAAAAGGGGAACATTCTAACTCCCTCCCTCCAAAGCTTGAAGAGAGGTCTTCCCTGAGTCTAAGCTTCTTCATGCCTCCAAGGTAAGCAGAGACGTGAGATTTCTGCAGCCGAGATCAATGTTACAGATTGTTGATTGCATGGAACAGAAATCCACACTGAGCCACTTAAGCAGAGAAGAAATTCATTGGGAAAATAGGGGAAAGCTTTCATGTTAAAGGAAAACTGAAACACACACACAAGCCAGATCTCAGAAAGAGCAAGAAACCAAAAATCCAGGAATCAAGAGCAAAAGGGCATCTGCCAGGGCCCTGTGGGTGAATTGTGTTCACGCAGTCACTACCTCCTTGTGACTCCCTTTATTTAAACTCTGAAGCAATCTCGGGTTCTGAGTCTACCTCTTAGCTGGGCATTAGACAGGATACCTTGATTGACAGCTCCACCAATCCTGTTCCTGGAAAAGAAGGGGGTGCTCACACCAGCAGCATCAGGGCTACATTATCATAATAATGAGGAGGGATGAGTACTGACATCCGAGGTCACCGCCAAGTCGCCTTTAGAAGATGCCAAGGGATCCATTATTTTCACAGTGAAGGCAATTCTAGGTCCTTATCAGAGCTGTGAAATGATGTAGGTTTCAGTGTGGATGTTCTCAGATAGCCAGCTAGTCTAAAAAAGGGTGAGAAGAAGTTCTCCTGAGGATGTCTTGGTCTATAAGTGGTTCTGTCTCCAGATAACTGTCAAGTCCCTTGGTGGTGACCAGAGGTCTAGGGAGAATTCTGCAGTTTCTTACTCATTCTCGAAGCCTTTGTGATGCCCACTTCCAAAGATGGGCAGACAATCTCTCCCATCCCATGTGCCCTTTGGCAAATGTGGCTTTGCTATTCCCCCCACCTAGAGATGAAATCTATTCTCCCCACCATCTTGAATCTGGAGTTGCTTTGATGAATAAAATATAGGGGATGTGAAGCTGTGTGACTTGCCAAATTAAGTCTTAAGTGGTCTTTTAGCTTTTGTTTTTGCATTTGGTACCTGGCACTTAGGAACTCTACCTGTTATGGACTCAATTATTACTGCCTGCCCCCCTCCTCCACTGCCCCCCAAAATTCATATGTTGAAGACCTAATTTCCAATGTGACATTATTTGGAGATAGAACCTTTAAGGAGGAAATTAAGGTTAAATGAGGTCATAAGGGTGGAGCCCTAATTCAATAGGACTGGTGTCTTTACAAAGAGAGGAAGAGACACCAGGAGCATGTGTTCAAAGTGAGGCCATGTGAGGACACAGTGAGAAGGTGGCCATCTGAAAGCTAGGAAGAGAGGGCTTCATCAGAAACTAACTCTGCAGCCTCTCCCACCCTGATACCTTGTATCTTCCTCTTACACATTCTCCTCACTTCCTGTTAAGGGATGAATTGTGTCCCCCCAAATTCATATGTGGAAGTCCTAACCCTCCCTACCTCAGAATGTGACTATTTGGAGAAAGGGTTCTTAAAAAGATGATTAAGTTAAAACAAGGTTACTAGGGTAGGCACTAATCCAATATGGCTGGCATCTGTAAAAGAAGAGGAGACTGGGACATAGACACACATGGAGGGAAGACCATGTGAAGACAGAAGGAGGAGGCAGCCATTTACAAGCCAAGGAGAGAGGCGTCAGAAGAAACCAACCCTGCTGACATCTTGAGCTTGGACTTCCAGCCTCCAGAATTGTGAGGAAATAAATTTATTTTGTTTCAGCCACCCCATCTGTGGTATTCCATTATGGCAGCCCAAGGGAACTTTTATACTTCTGACACACTCCTTCACTGGATGAATCACAAATGTAATCACATGTTTATCATGTAATTTCTTTTACGTGCCTGTCTCTCCCACTAGACAGTGCAATCATACAGAGATCTCATCTGATTTACCTAGCACGGTGCTTGGCACATAGTAGGTGCTCAGAAAAATACTTGAATGAATGATTGAACAAATGAGCTTCATCTTAGGTGACAAAGCAAAGGGAGAGGCAGGAGATGGACTTGGTATGGATCCCCCCTGCAACTTCCCTTGTGGCATCCACCCTTTCCTCATTCCTCACAACCCTTCCAAAGTAAAGCTGTTCGACTGTGAGATTTGCGATTTGATTTACTCCCGAGTGACATCATAGCCATCACCATGGCAACACCCAGCAATGCCTGTCTGCCAGACAAAGTCTCTCCCATCAGTAGACGGACACCCAGGATGAAAAGGAGCCATTTGCAAGGCACAAACATCAGCTTTCACTGCCCTGCAGCCAGGGGCTGATGGAGCTGGTGCGGGCATACCAGGGGTGTGTGCTTCTACAGGGTGGCAGCCTCAACAGCCTTCCTTGCCATGGAAGAACTCTTTACCTCTAAGACAGGCCAGCTGCAATCAAAAGCAAAATCATGTCAGTGGGAGCCAAGTGTAACACAGGCAACTCTGGCTGACTTACCTGTGTAATCTTCCCTTCGGCCCTCAAAACACTAGAGCAGTAGACAAAGCTATTGTTTTCCTGTCTATCTCTCTCTTTCCATTCCTGACTTCTTGCTTTTCCTCCTGCTGCCTTTCTGTCCTCTCTTTCTTACCCTTCGTCACCCACCATCTTCTCTCTGTATTTGTTAACAGTTACCACTAACCTGCTGTGTGTTAGACCCTGTCATGTACAGACGTGGAGTATTAACCAGTGTCTAGGATGGGTCTCTCTCGTATGGAAAAAGGAGTGAAGTCCCATCCTTGCCTTTTGGGAGGCGAGCTTAGGTTGCAGCTTGTGGGTGAGGGGCATTGAAAAGGAAGGAAATGTTGCTGGTATTATGCATAAAACTTCGGAACACATTTCTTACAGCAACAGAATTATAAACAAGAGTTGGTTGTAGTTAAAATACTGCTAGTAACCATCCAAGTATTTAGGGATCAAATAAGATTTTATGGGTCAGTCTGGAAATCCAACCAGCATCTTACTTAGGTGAAAGTATTCTGATTCCAGACTTTTAGACATTATCTTACATGCACTGAGAGCTGTATCTCATGGTCTCCCACTTCCTCTCTCTGTGCTTCTTAGGGCCACTCAGACTTCCTTCATTCCCAGAACAAAAGGGACCAGAAACTTAGAAGATGTCACAACTTTATAGGGCTGCCTGGTGGTGAAATAATATGGTACATAACAGAGTTGAGACAGGCTTGTGTCACACGGACCCAGGCTCCCACCCTGCACTGCACTGCACTGCCTGGCCACCTGATCTCCCTCAACGAGCCTCAGTCTTTTAGAGTGGGGATCATGCATCCACATCTCAGGATCATTGCAAGGAGTGAGGACATCTCATATAAAAAACTGGCCCACGCAAGGCATGGAATAAATGCCAGCTGTTACAGCAGCTTCTATAGGAAGGCAGAGCCTGCCTTGCAGCCACCCCACTGGCAGACATGTCAACAGGAAGAGTGAGAAGTGAGCAATGCCTCCTGAGCTGATGCCTACAGAGAAGCTGTGACAATCTGCCTCTAGAACAATCTCAGCAAGCTGCCTGGCCCAGGGGAAATCCAACCATGAGGACTTTGCCCAGACTCTGCAAGATACTTTCAAACTGTTGGTGTTCACGAGGGACAAGCAACAGCTGAGCTCATTCCCTTCCTATCAATTTGCAGCATCTGCCCCAGCCCTTACTGACAGTAGAGAAAAATAAGGACTTTTCAAACACACCTTTAGGCCACCAAACTTCACTGAGTTACTGGTCCCTTCCAGAAACCAGATGTTTTACCTGGTCCCTGCACTGGCCAACAGCTTTGGAGTATGGGTGCTGTCTCCTGGGAGAGACTGTGGGCTCCTTGAGGGCCCTGCCTTTTTGTTCTGTGTAGCCCCGGCACATAGTAGAGCACAACACACAGTAGGTATTAATAAATGATGGATGGATGGATGGATGGATGGATGGATGGATGGATGGATGGATAGGTGGATGGATGCATGGGTGGGTGTATGGATGTATGAATGGATGGGTAGGTGGGTAGATGGATGGATGGGTGGATGAGTAGGTGGGTGGATGGATGGATGGGTGCATAGGTGCATGAATGGATGGATGAATGGATGGGTGGGTGGGTGAATGGATGGATGGATGGATGTGTGGATGGGTGCATGGGTGGAGTATAATGACTGAAGTAAAAATTGCCTCCTTTCTATAGGGATGTCCAAAAGCATGAGAAGGCCCTGGGTTGAGGAAGCAGTGGCTCAAACTCTGGGAAAAGCTGTGAGGACCACAAAAGTGGTTGGTCTCTAGTGGCCTCGAGACCCAAGGCAAGTCATTTCTTGTACCTGTACAAGCCTACTTCCTAAAGGCAGGGATGGTGGGCTTGGGTCCCAGTGCAGCCTTTAGCATTGTAGATGAGGGCTTGGGCCTCCGTTTCCTTTCCACTGCAGGGGCATAATTATGACAACTCCCTTGTGAGGTTCTTGTAAAGTTTTCACTGAGATAATCCGAAGCAGTTCACGGAGCCTGACATTTATGCATATTCATGATATAGTCATAACATATTCATGTTATTTATAACACACACATTTATAACATATAAACATTCAATATTATTATCATTGTCTAAGGCAGAGGAATCTCTAGAGGGGCAGCTACAGAGAAAGGGAGAAGTTTGCCTTTATTTAGTTGCATTGTTTTCTGATTTTTCTTCCCCTCCCCGGGTACAACAAACCCCACAGGAGGCCAAATGACACCGCGCCCCCATCCTAACTCAGCTTAGAAAGAGGCGGCTGCCATGGTTTAAACAGTGTGGGTTTTTGGAGTAGATAGACCCCAAATCTGTTGCACACTTGCCCCATGAAAGAGTTATTTCCTTCCTCTGAGCCTCAGTTTCCCCATTTAAAAATTGTAAACAACAATAGGTTCTTTATATGAAGTTACTAGGATGAGATGAATTGATGTACTTTTAAGAACCTGGTCTGGGTAGATAGTCCCATCATTTCTCTCTCTCCCGTAAAGAGGCAGCAGTGATGTAAATCGGGATTTGGTCCAAGTACAGGAAAGAGATGGTCAACCAGGGCCAGGGCCATCAGAAAAAACTCCGCTCCCAGGCAGCCCTGAAAGGATGAGGCAGAGCATTCCGGGCAGAGAGCAGCAACTGGAAATAAACCCTATGTTCCAGAAGCTGAGGGGAGGAGGGGAAGCAGGGGCAGGGAAGGAGAGACAGGAGGGGAAGTTGCAACTGCAATGACAGAGCTCTGCGTTTCAGGAAGAACGGCTTGTAAGCAGGGAGGACATGATCAGAGCTAGAGCTTTGATGGGGAAACTGCTGGCCACGTGTGAGGCAGCTAACAGATGGAAAATAGCAGAGGCCCTGCGTCCAGTGTGGAGGAGATGAGGGGGCCTGAGCCAAGGCAGTGGCAGTGGGGAAGGGTGACTGGGGAATGGATTTTAAAAATGGTTTAAAAATATCCATTGAACACTTTCCCCACCTCTGATCACTCCATATCCACTCCGACCCCTCCCTCCAAAGCTTCATTCTGCAGCCATGTGATCTTTTCAAAATGGATCTCATCACATCTCCCCTGCTTCCCAGCGCTCTGATGGCTTCTGAATTCCCTTGAGATGAAAGCCACGTTCCTTAGCATGGTCTGAAGGCCCCACAGGGTCTAGTCTTTAGCCTGTCCCATGCTGCTCTTTGCTCTCACTGCTACAGCCCACATGTTCCCCCAGTACAGGGCCTTTGCACGTGCTGTTCCCTCTCTTGGGAGGCTCTTCCTTCTCCTCCTCCTCTGGTTAACACTCACTTATTGGGAGCTCAATTCAAGTAGATGTCCTGACCTCCCTGATTAGCTCAAATTCCTCTAGGGCAGGCAAGCACCCTGTAGCTCTCTTGATGGCATTTGTCATCCAGTCATTTTTGTACTAATCCATGGCTCCCTCTTCCACTAAAATGTAAGCTCCACGACAGTCAGCACTGCGTTTCTTATCTCCTTATATCCCCAGAGTTTGTCACATAGATGATATGGTCAATAAACATAAATGAGTGAAAGCATGAGCACACACTGCATGCCAGGCACTGTGCTACACATGGTGGGAGGCATTCACAGGCGGGGACTCGTTCAGGAGCAGAGGACCAGCCCCTAGGAGAGAGCTGTCCTTCTGACCCCTGTCTCCATTCCCACTGGCTCCTCCCTGATGTTCACAGGGCCAGAGCATCTCAGGAGGCCAGCACCCCCTTGGCAACATTGCCTCCAGTCAGGCATGATTTGATGCTTATCTGGACCATACTGGCTGGGTCCAGCCTCGGAAGAGCTAAGGCGGATGCCATGGCAACGACCTAGCTCCTCAGAAGCCCTGGCTTACTCCTAGGGATATCAAATCAGGCTTCTTTATTCTCTGGGGACTGCACCCAGCATCCAAGTTCATAGCAACAAACGTCTGAGGGAGAAAAAACACCTTCAAACTTACTGGGAATACATCATTGCAATCAATTTCCTCTGAGAGCCCAGGGGAACCACAGATCAATCCGTCAAGCCCATAGGTCTGCTCACATGTCCATAGTGACTGTCACCATGGGGACCTGAGACTCCTTGGTGGAGAGAGAGAAGTCATATTTAGAGCAGGTCATGGAAGCTCCATGCAGCAGGCGAGAGGAGGTACAGTACTGAGGAGAGAGGCAGGCGTCCCAGGTTCGAATCTTGGCTCTGCCTCCTACTTCCCTTCACCTCTCTGCATCCAGTGTCCTCATCTACAAAACAGGGATCATCATAAACACTCATCTTCCAAGGCTCTTGTGAGGACCAGATCTGTTAATAAGTGAAAATTCCCTGGGGCACCGAGAGTGTACAACAGATCACAGCTGCCTTCATTAGTGTCACTGTTGAGAATCCACAAACAGGGCCCTGTAGAGAGGTGTTGCTACTTCTTCTGTGGAAATGCTTAAATTGGAGCAACCACCTTTGGAAAGCGACCTGCCAATGTCCTGGTTCTTTGGGTAGGGCTGAGACCAAGAGTTACCTGTCTGGATGTTGGAAAGCATGGCTTTCCTGGCCTGGGAGAGGATGGTTTATCTGACATGAACTAAATCTCTAAAGTCTTGCACAATGGAGACGGAGGAAGATTTCTATATCAACTCTGTGTGGGGAGGGGAAGAGGCAGCCAGTCCCTGTGCTGAGCCCTTAACCTACCTGATCTCTTCTGTCTTCACAACAGGTATCATGATCCCTTCTTTATAGAGGATACCGAGTTCCAATAACCTGCCCATGGTCCGGCAGGTAATGAGTTCATATATTCTCACAAATGCAACAGAGAAGACACAGGGTAGCTGCCAGTCCACATGCCTTGAAGACCACCATGGGCCATCTTTGGCCAGGAAGCACCAGTCCCAGTCTCTCCCTGGACTCTTCCCCACCGGAAATACAAATGCTTTTTGATAAGGAGGAGGGTCGCATGATTGCGTTTGCCTGGATGATGGTACTGGCTGGACCCTGGGCTCTTCTGCCAGCATGTACTGGCTCTCTCCAATTCCGTAGTCAGGATTCATGACCCAGAGCAGACAGGTGCTCCCCTGAAGTATGTCTGTGTGTTAAAGAGGAAAAGGGACATCCCTCAGCTCCTAAGCACTATCCCTTTCTTTTCCTCTTTGAAAAAGACTCAACACAGGCCAGAAGCCAGTTTCAGTTATGCTTTTGTCCATGTTACGCATGCCATTGGGATATCTGCAAAAGGAAGAAGCGAAGAAGCAGTCATGAGAGGTGATTCTTTCCATGCGTTTTCTCCAGAAACCCTTGTGAGAGATGATTCTGTTCATGCGTTTTCTCCAGAATTAAGTCATATAGTTGCATGAAGGTCATCTGCCTCTGTCAGAGCCAACTTTACAAGTGTGCGTTGAGCCTGGGACTTCCCGTGTGAAGATGCAGGGCTGGCAGAAACCCAGACACGCTTACTAAATCGAAATTCGACTTCGACTTACTGCTGAGAGCAAAGGGCCGTAATGAAGGTGTCTTAGTCCATTTCATGTTGCTATAAAGGAATACCTGAGACTGGGTTACTTATAAAGAAAATAAGGTTTATTTGGCTAATGATTCTGATGGTTGGAAACTTCATGATTGGGCATCTGCCTCTGGTGGGGGCCTCGGGCTGCTTCCACTCGTGGCAGAAGGTGAAGGAGAGCTGGCGTGTGCAGAGATCACATCTCAAAAGAGGAGGCAAGAGAGAGATGGGGGAGGTGTCAGGCTCTTTTCAACAACCAGTTTTCTTGGGAACTGACAGAACAAGAACTCACTCACGCCCGAGGAAAGGCATTAATCTATTCATGAGGGATCCACCCCCATGACCCAAACACCTCCCATTAGGCCCCACCTCCAACATTGGGGATCAAATTTCAACATGAGGTTTGAAGGGGATAAATAACCAAACTATAGCAGAATCTGAGCAACCATTAGCAAGTGTCATTAACATGAATACACAAAACCCACAGGTCTGGGGCTCCCACCAACTGGGTAAGGCCTCAGATGCCTACAAAATCCCTTTGAGTATTTCTGGAGGTCCCAGAGTGGGGAAGGGGTTATTCTACACAGACCCCCAAACAAGTCCATGCTAGCTGGACAGCACCACACCCTTGTGGCTGCCTGCGCAGGGCTGGGTCTAGTTTTCATGGGTGATCAAACTGCTGTCTAGGACAGGGCCCTATAGTTTAGTGTTCTCCAAGATGAAGCCTCAGGATGTCAAAGCAGCCTCTCTTCCCATTCTGTCCTCCCCACGTGGGAGCCATACTGGGGTCCATGCAGGTTGGGAAGAATTTGTTCATGCAACAACCATTTATTGAGCATCTACTACGTACCAGGCACTGGGATAAGGTGATCAGAAAGGATCTCTGAGGAGGTGACATTTATGCTAAAGCCTAAGAGTCATTCATGCAAAAAATAAGGGGCATAACACTCTGGTCAGAGGGCACAGAGTAGCGGGAGGTCCTGAAGGTTGGGTTTGAGGCACTGAGAAGAGGTTGAGTGGCCAGAACACAGGTTAGGGATAGGGAAGTAGGAAGCAAAGACTGCAAGGGAGTCTGGGCCCTGTCATTCAAGACTGTGATGAGGAGTCAGGGTTTTATTTTGAGTGTAATGTCATCCACAAAGTATTTTAAATAGAGCAGGGATGTGATTTAATTTATGGCTGTCAAGCAATGCATGCACGGTGGGGTGAGGCACGAAGGGCAGCTGAGAGCAAGGAGGAACCACCTCGTGGGAGAGGAAAGGATCTGGGGCTTGGTCCTGCAGGGAGGCAGAGCAGATAATGAGAGGTGCATGGGCTTGAGAGATTTTCTGGAGGGAGAATCAACCATGCTTGCTTATGGACTAACCATGGATAACTTGGTTATTTTTTATTATAAGAATAACATGTGCTCATCATATCAATGCCTTTCTCAATGGAGCCAAGACCTGGCCCATGTGTCTGTGCTTAGAACAAGGCACTCCACAGATTACTCCCTCCCTGGCCCTGGGCATTGGCACCCAAAGCTTCCTCTACACAGTCCTCCTTCCCCAGACAGAGGTTGTGACTGCCTCTGCAGGTCGTACTGGCTTCAGTTCAGCCAGGAGCACCACACCCCGTACAAATGAACACGTGCAAATTGGTACGTGCTGTAGACCTCAGGAAACCAAGCACTGCAGACATTTTTAGGCTATGCTTAGAAGAAATCAAGGCCCAGAGAGGTCAAGAGACTTACTCCACATTTCGCAGCTACCACGTAGTGAGTTTTAAAACCACAAATGTAGTTTTATTGCCATTGGATCATGTATAGGAATTCCATGAAGCATCACCTAAGAGATATTGTTGGAGAATCTGTTTCAATGAATAGCTAGGAATTCACTTAGGCAATAAACTCATCAAGTTTCTATTATCTATTACGGGCATGAGTTATCTATTATCTGCCAAATATCTGGCACCCAGCCAGCCTCTGGAGTTACAAAGATAAATCAGACAAGGCCTCCTACCCTTGTGAAGCTCCAAGTTTGGTGGACGAGTGGGTACGGCAGGGGTGGGGAGAGGAGGAGTAAGGATGCTTCCGAACCAAAGGGCTGCAATGCGACTGGACAGGTGTTATGACAAAGGCAGGCTTGACAGGCTATAGGAAAGCAAAACAAATTGTGCATGAACCCATCAAAGGTTTCTGATATAAAGCCTGTAATAGGTTCTTCAAGTGGCTTGAAAGGAGTTCTCAAGCTCTGTATAAACAGTTTCCTCACGAGTGTACTTAGCCTATTCATTTGGACCACCCACCACAGCAGGTTCTGCGAGGCTAAGGAAAATGTCAACAATGCATATAAATGGTCCCTGATTGCAAATTGGTCATGTGACTTCTATGTATTTGAGGCTGTGTTTGTTTCTGGGAGGCCTCATCCAGTGGAAGTTCCTTGGAAGAAGAAATCATGTCTGTGGCTTCCTTTTACGTTCTCCCTTCAGTCTTCAATAATGACTCAAGTGCTTACCATGTGCTAGGTTGTAGGTGCCGGGCAGAGAGCAATGAACAAGACAGGTGTGGGCCCGGCTATCATGGAACCTGCATTTGGTGCCCACAGAGGAGCCTGTTGCTGAGTATTAATGACCATGTATAGCGTTATGGCTCCTGAATTTCATCTCCAGCTCAGTGTCATCTGAACTCCAAACTATTATATTCAACGACAATCTGTACCTGGATACATGATTTGGCATAAACTCATTACATTCTAAAGAAATTTCTAGATTCCCACCTATGCCACCACCCAACTGGGCCTCCCTCTGCCTTGCCTATTTCTACAAATGGCACTACCACCCATGTCATTTCACAAACCCATCACTGGGGAGGCACCCTTGATTCTTCCCTTTCCCTTTTGCCCACACCCAATACCTCCACCATCTTTTATCTCTATGACCAACAGTAGCTTCTCCATGGACCCTCTCCCAGCTTGCCTCACTCTAACCCATTCTCTACCCAGTGGCCAGGATGAGCTCATAAAATGCAACAAAACACATCCGCCCTCTTTACATATCCCCCAGTGACTGTAAATGACTCTCGGAGTAATATTCCAGCTCTCATGGTGACCCACTAGTCTCTCCAACCTCTTTCTTGCCCCTCTCCTTGGCGTGGGCCACTCTCGCTTTGCTCCGGCCTGTTTCGTCTCCCTTCTCCTCCTTGGGTCTAAGGAGCCCCTTCCTACCCTTCGCAATCGCTGCTCCCACTGTCTCTGAATGCTCCTCCCCTGCCCCGCCCTTTGAACAGCTGGGAGCTGGGTTCTTCCTCATCCTGCATTTTTCAGCTTGGATGTCACCTCCTCAGAGAAGCACCCCCTGACTTCCCAGTACAACATAGTAATCCCAGTCCCCCACCCTAGTGATTCTGTAGGCTCGGGTTATTCCCTTTGCAGCACTTACCTTTTTTTTTTTTTTTTTAGATGGGGTCTTGCTCTGTCGCCAGGCTGGAGTGCAGTGGCATGATCTCGGCTCACTGCAACCTCCGCCTCCTGGGTTCAAGTGATTCTCCTGCCTTAGCATCCCTAGTAGCTGGGGCTACAGGTGTGCACCACCATGTCCAGCTAATTTTTTTATATTTTTAGTAGAGACAGGGTTTCAGCGTGTTAGCCAGGATGGTCTCGATTTCCTCACCTCGTGATCTGCCCACCTTGGCTTCCCAAAGTGCTGGGATCACAGGCATGAGCCACTGCGCCTGGCCTCTTTGCAGAACTTATTAAGACTTGGGTCTCATTGCTGTGGAGTGTAGGCTCCAGATGGTGAAGACAATGTCTCTCTGGTTGACCATTATGGTCCAGTGTCTACACGGAGAAGATGCTCAAATAATGGTTGAATTAAAACAAAACAGACCACACCCAAACACTTCCCGGGCTGTTTTGAGGATGAATCAGCATGTGTAAAAACACAGCCACAGGTACCTGGTAGGTTCTCAATATACTCACACAGCGTCCCAGGCTGGCCTGAAGATTTCAGGCACTAGAAATGCACTATCCTTTTCTCCTGAAGAAAAAAAAAAAACCATGAGAGACCAGAGGGGCAGGAAACATATGGGAGTGCTCCTGATCCCACTTGAAAGAATCTATTCACCTTTGTTTTCCTCCTTTTTTTAAATTTGTTTTTGCCATGTGTCTATTTTTCAAGAGCTGGAAGAGCGTGGTACAAGATCAATAGCTTCAGAGATTCAGCCCTTCTTTGTCCCCCTGCTGTCGGGTGGGGGTGGGGGGCAGCAGTGCTGCTGGCCCTCCCTTGCCTTGATCAGCCACCTGTTCTGAGATGCCTGCATCTGCCCCTGACTCTGGCTCTCCCTGCCATCAGTGAGCTGCTGGGGCCCCTGGCCAGGCTGGGCTGTGTTCCTGCCCCCAGGACAGCTTTGAAGCCAGGAGCTGTCGCTGCTTGTTTGTTTGTACCAAGGCACTATGAGTGGCAACAAATCATGAATAAGAAACAGGCACCTGATGACAGAGCAGTCATCTCCAGCCAGCACCGACCCCTGCCAGCAGCTATCTGGACACTCCAGGCAGCCCGCCTCTGGGAGACCCAGCAGGGTGCAGGGTGCAGGGTGCAGGGTGAAGTCAGAGGCAGAACCCACTTCAGCTCAGGCGGCAGGGATCAAGCCCCTCTGTGTGCCAGAACCTATGTCTGTGTTCCAGCTCTGGCTCTATCACTGATGAAACAAGGACTCATCACTAGCTATTTGTGGGGACCATCACTGGCTATTTGTGTTTGACTCCCCGGGGTTCCAGGGGTGGGGGTGGGTGTCATCATTTAAGTGAGTGCTGGGTAGCTCTGAGTGCCGGGTAGCTCTGACTTCTACAAGAAGTCCCCCAGGCCAGGGAGGACCTCTTTCCTAAGGCTCTTGCCACCAAAGGTGATGAGAGCAGGCTCCAGCCTGACTCCTCCCTTCTCAGCAAATGCTGAGCCTTCACCAAAGCCCAAAGGGGCTGGCAGAGGCCAGAAGGAGACCAAGCTGGAGGGCCAGCTATGGACAGGACCTGGAAGATGCGTGGTGCGAGCTTTGGTAGCACAGAGACCTGGGCACAAATCCTGTCTCTGCCACCTGCTGGCTACGTGCCCTTTGAGCCTGTCTGTGGCTTCCTGGCATCCCAACCAAGCTAGATACCATTACACCAAGCTTTTGTAACCTAGGCTGGGTATGCTGAGATTGTTGGCATACCCTTTACAGATTCTCAGCTGTCCTGCCTTTCCAAGGCTATCCTCTAGTGAGATAGACTCAACATCAGAGATAGAAGGGAGTGTATCCTTCCTGGACTGGGGCATCAAGGCACAGGCCCTGGGTGTGGTCAGTGAGGAGGATTATTTTCTCAGTGCATTGTTTTAACATAACACCACAAGGTGATAATAAAATAAAAACTGACTTTTAGTCAATTGAATTGTTTTTAAATTCCCTACAGAAAATGCACCTCTTATTGCCTGGACTCAGAGCAGATGGTTCCCATCACCCTGCCCCCTGGCATGCCATGATCTCTCTCTCACCTTCTTCCTAGCTATGTCAGGTGCCAAGGCTTTCCCATCCCCTGCCACTGCCATCTTCTCTGGGGAGGAGAGGGGTAGCTTGCCATGACTCTTTGGGGGTACTGAGATAATAGGGTCATATGTTCTTCCACTGATTCAACAAATAATTACGAAGGCCCACTACGTGTCAAGATCAGTAATAGATGTCATGAATACAGGTGTACATGAAACATGATGCTGCCTCTAAGGTCTCATTCACTTCTTCATCTAATATATTAGTTGAGCACTTACTGTGTGAGGGGCCCTGTGCTGGGCATGGGACATTGTGGCTCCTAAGTCAGGTAATCTAACAGGATGGTTCTGCTTCCTGGAGGAGATGCTTCAGCTCTTTTTTCTAGGACGAGTAGAAGAGAGCCAGCTGGGGAAGGGGCAGGGTGTCTTCTAGATGGAAGGATCGACTTGGGTAAAATCTCAGAGGTATGAGACAACTCCAGGTGCAGGGAACCACAAGTAGCTCCGTGTGGCTGGAGGGAAGAGTCCATAAGAAACTGGGAAGGAGCAGAGCCAGTCATCAAGACAGATTATAACGGGTCTTGAATGTTATGCTAACAAGTGGAACTTTTTATGGAAGGCCATGGGAGAGTCAGTGAAGGACTTCAGGGCAGATTGAGAAAGGGGATTAACAGATGGGTCGAATGTCATCAGATATTACAAAGATCTGGCTACAGCAGGGGGAATGGACTGGAATCTATGAGACTGGAGACAGGGAGACCAGGTAGGAGGCTGTTAGGAGGCTGGAACTGATGCCAGGGGAATGGAGAGAAAGACCTACCCAAAAGACGTCAGGAAGGTGAAATCTACAAGAAGTGGTTGCTATGGCTTGGCTGTGTCCCCACCCAAATCTATCTTGAATTCCCACATGTTGTGGGAGGGACCCAGTGGGAGGTAATTGAATCATGGGGGCAGGTCTTTCCTGTGCTGTTTTCGTGGATAGTGAAAGTCTCATGAGATCTGATGGTTATGATAAGGGGGAGATTTTCTGCACAAGCTCTTTTTGCTCGCTGCCATCCATGTGAGATGTGACTTGCTCCTCCTTGCCTTTTGCCATGATTATGAGGCTTTCCCAGCCACCTGGAATGGTTAGTCCAATTACACCTCTTTTTTTGTAAATTTCCCAGTCTTAGGTGTGTCTTTATCAGCAGCATGAAAACAGACTAATACAGTGGAATATCAGTTAGCTATAGCCAGAAAATGCTGCATACCAAACCACTCCAAACTCAGTGACTTAAAACAGCAATCGTTTTTGGTTACATATCTCTAGATTAGCTATGAATGGGTTGATCTTGGCTAGGCTCTGCTGGGTGGCTCTGCTGAGCTGTGCTGGACTTACTTATGCATTTGCAGTTGGCTGATTTCAGCTGGGCTTGATTGGGGTGGTTTGGTCCTGTTCTGTGTGTCTCTTATCCTCCTCCTGATGCCAGTGGCCAATCTGGGCATGTTTTTCTTATGGCATTGGGGCAGAGTTCCAAGAGAACAAGCCCAATCAGGCAAGCCCTTTATCATTCTTTAATTATATAATTCCCACCAATATTACATTGGCTAAGTTATGAGGCTGAACCCAAGGGGAAGGGATGGGAGCGACATTCCACCTTTTTAGAGGAAGCCCTGCCAAATCACATAGCAAAGGGCATGGAGACAGGGAGGGGGGAAGACCTAGGTCAATTCATGCAATTTCCTGGATCAGGAAAGAGATTGGAACAGGAGAGTAGAGACAAAGGGAGTTCATGAGGGTTTGTCAAGAATGTGATATCAGCCCAACTGCCTCCAAAACTTGAGTCTGGTCCTCTTCATACCCCACAGCCATGCCTAGCTGAGTCCAACCCCTTCAGGAATTAAGCCTGAGGCAGGGTCCTCTCAGATGCAATGACTACGCAGCCTGACTACCCTGCTCAGGTTGTTCTGGGGAAAGAGCCATCCTAGGCCCCACCTAGAGGACAGCCCCATCTAGACTTTCCCAGGTCTCTCTGACATCCCTGCTCTGGCCCTGCAGGCTGCATTGCCAAAGGACAAGCTTTCTTTTCTTATCCAGACTGTGTTGATTACACACTCCAGAGATTTGTTTTCCTCCATGTGGGCAGAAACAGCCGCACAATTGCTTCCAATCTTGTAAACAGAGGGCTGGGTGGGAAAAGAGGTGTGTGTTTGTGGGCAGGAGGAATCTATTGCTTCTGTCCTCCATATTCCTTCTCCCCCTCTGCACCCACCTCTCTTCTCTTGCTGCCATTCCGGACCAGCCACCTTACATTCTCCAACTGCAGAACAAGCAGGAAGGAGATTTAACCTCTCCAGAGGGCGACCCTGGAGAAAGGAGGCAGAAATGGCCTGTACCCTGGCTAGCCTGACCAGGAGACCTGGGGGAAGTCATCTGCCCTTTCTGGATCTGTTTCACCCCCATAACACAGTAATATCCACCTAGGGAACATTGCATGTTTATTAATATTACATGTTATTTTAACAAACATTTGTATGGTACTTACCAAGCCCTTTGCAAATATTAACTCAATGATCATAACAGTGCTTCAAGCCACCATTATTTTACAGAGGGGAGACTGAGGCACAGAGAGGTTAAGTAATTTTCCCAAGGGCACACAGCTAGGAAATGATAGGGCCAGGGTTGGAACCTAAGCTGGTTGGCACCAGAGTCTGTATTATGCTGCTACTTGCTTTCCTGGCCTTTCCAAATTTCTAGAAGTTCAGCAGCCTGGCCTCTTGGAATCATGCCTGTCCTGTGTCCTTTATTTCCTCTGAATGGGGATTGTGGATTGAATTGTGTTCCCCTAGAAGATATGTTCAAGTTTTGTTGTTTTACTTTAAATTCTGGAATACATGTGCAGAACATGCAGGTTTGTTACATAGGTATACATATGCCACGATGGTTTGCTGCACCTGCATGCGTTAGCTATTTGTCCTGATACTCTCCCTCCCCTCACTCCCACCCCCACCACAGGCCCCAGAGTGTGATGTTTCCCTCCCTGTGTCCATGTGTTCTCATTGTTCAACTCCCACTTATGAGTGAGAACATGCGATGTTTGGTTTTCTGTTCCTGTGTTAGTTTGCTGAGGATGACGGCTTCCAGTTTCACGCATGTCCCTGTAAAGGACATGATCTCATTCCTTTTTATGGCTGCATAGTGCTTCATGGTGTAAGATGTTCAAGTCTTAACCGAGGTACCTGTGAATGTGATCTTACTTGAAAGTAGGGTCTTTACAGATGTGATCAAGCTGAGATGCAGTCATATAGGGTTATGGTGGGCCCTAATCCTGTGTCTTCATAAGAGAAAGGAAAGGAGATTTGGAGACAGACACAGAGACACACCCAGGGAAGATGGCCATGTGAAAATGTAGGCAGAAATTGGAGGGATGTAGCTGCAAGCCACAGGATGACAAGGATTGCCAGCAACTGCGAGGAAACTATGAGGAAGCAAGGAACGGTTCTTCTGAGACGCTTTCGGAGGCGGCACATCCCCACTGGCACCTTGATTTCAGACTTCCAGTCCCCAGAAATATGAGAGAATAAATGTCTGTTGCTTTGATCCACCCAGGTTGTGGTCATTTGTTCTGGGAGCCCCAGGAAACTGATACAATAGGGTAAGAAAATCTTGAACCCTTCAAGAAGAGGCAGCTCACAGCTTTTTCCACCCACCCCATTCACATCTAGGTCCTCTGTCTCCTGCCACCTCTCATGTCCTCTTATATCCACTCAACCAGGCTGACATTGTTCTTTCAGAGATTTTGGTCCTAAAATGTAAACTCCAGGCTTGGGACGGTTGACTCAAAAGGATGACTGGTGGCTACAGACTTCTGGTCCCATATTCATTGGGAGACAGAGATCTTGAACTTCATCAGGGACTGAGAATTAGACTTTGGGAGCCTGGGGGTTGTGGGGGTAGTGGGGGTTAGACTTCTAAGTGGCTATGTCCCCAAGCCCTGGTCCCCTCTCTCCAAGGAACCAGAACTCTCTGAGCTGAAAAGTGGCTCATAGCCACTCTAAGAGGCATGAGGTCATGTGGCATTGTTGCAATGGTACTAGACTTGAGAGTCGTGGAGAAGGGAGTTCGAATCCCAGCTCTGCCATTGCTTGGCTGTAACTGCAAGCCAGTCACTTCACTGCTCAGGCTCAGATCCCCACCTGCTATGGGGCAGGGCTGATGATACCTGCTGCACTGGGTGATTATGAGGGTTAAATAGAATAAGGCACACAGAAAGGCTTCAGGGGACTGTTGAGTGGGACAAAATCTGGTTGGGAAGCTGTATGCCTGGTTCCTGGAAATCTGTCTTACTCATCATCCCTTTCCCCAACCACTGGCTCCAAGGCTGGGCTCAAGGTGAGTGAGTACAAATTTCAAACTGAAAGTAAACTCTGTCTCATCCTTGGTTAGTCCTTGGATAACAAAGACACCTTTCCATTGCCCAACCTGGAATTTTCTCCTCAGCCTATGACAGCGGTTCTGCTTCTCTCTAGGGGCTGATCCAACACCCCAGCAAGTGTTCAGAGGTAAGCCAGGCACTGAGAAGCCAAGCCTGAGAAGTTCCTTTGCCCATGTCTAGTTTGCCTTCTTCTCACCTGTGCTATTCCCTCTGCCCAGGAGTTCCCCTCAATTCCCCCTCTAGAATGTTCTCTAAGGTTCTTTTGCTGGGGCTGCCCTTTCAGCTATCCGACCCCTTCATAGAAGGGGAAGTCCTGGGACTTCAGGTAGCCTGTTTCGTGAAGTTCTGGGGGGACTTGAAACGATTCTGGAACCCTAAGGTGTGACTCCATAAAGGGGAATCACTGGTTCATGGACTTCTGGCTAAGATCACATGTCATCTGCCACCCCAGCAGGGGGTCCTGCGCCCCACACGATACCTGTGCTCTCTTTTCCCATTGCGTCCACCCACTCCCCCATCCCATCCTCAGGCTCCACTCTCCTTAGGCAGAGGGTCCAGAAAAGGGGCTGACCGTCTGTCCCAGATGAAGCCTCATGTGTGGAGAAGGAGGTAGGGTGCAGAGGTGGCATTGGACAGACCTGGGTTCCAGCTTTGGCTCTTCCATGTCCTGTGTGGCCTTAGGAAAGTCACATCACCTCTCTGAGCTCATTTTTGAAATGAACATAGCATTGTATCCACCTCCCGGTGTTTGGTACAGAATGAGTGAGATGGACTTCTTCCAGGCCACGTGTGCAGTGCCCAGCATGCGGTGACAGCTGTGAAAGGTAAGACGCGGTGGAGTTTCCAGTGTTGGGATCACTGTGAGTCTGAATCCCTGCTCTGTGATTTCCTGGCTGTGTACCTTCAGCGAGTCACTCTGCCTCTCCGAATCACAGTTTCTCCATAAACCTGGAAGAAAGACCCTCTTCTTGGGGCTTTTTATAAGGCTTAAATCATATGTGTGATCATTTGCTCCATCCTGTACCTCTGAAGAATCTCTCAACAGTGAACTCTAACAATTGGCTCTGAATTTAGCTTTTGCAGCCCTAACCCAGCTGGCCACTTGGCTTCCATGACCACAACAAGTCCCTGGCTCTCTGGGTTACCCAACTTTGTATCTCCAGAGACCAGACCTCCACTCTGATGCCTCCAGGAGCTGCACGATAATCCTAGCAATTTCCAGTGTGGCTTTGGCATGGCCAGGGGCAGCAAGGGATGGCTTGGGACTCTAAAGCTGAACAGGCATGGCCATAGACCCCAGCAGAGGACCTGTGCATGACCACAGTCACCAATGCTGTCTGTTCACTGCACTGTGGCCTCATGAGGGAGAATGGATTGGCAGCTTGTAACACTTCCTCAAAACTAAACTTGCTGGGGGGCAGGGAGGTGTAGAGGGGTCAGCTCTTGGGGAGAAGGTACCCCTGGCCCAGGCAGGCTCTGCACAGTGGTGAGGTACCCTGGAGGCAGCCCTCTCCCCAGGGAGGAGCTGCCCACAGGACTGTTATCACTGGCCAGGCCCCTTTCTTCAGCCCCAGCAGGAATTAGCTGAGGCGGCTAAGTGGCCTCCAGCTTTCTCCAGTGCTCCGGAGAAAGGGGGAGGGAAGGGTGAGGGGTGGGGAAGCAGCACCAGCGGTGTGTGCGCAAGGGGTGATTGTCATGGTTACGCGCTGACAAAACAAATGGCTTTGCTTCCTGCAGGCCACCTAAACAGCTATCGCAATGTGGGCATTGATCAAGCAGGCTGCCAGGGCAGCAGGCGCTGGGCTTGGGCACTGGAGCCCAGCCCCAGGCCCCACCTCCAGCAGCGCTGGGTGCAGATGCAGCCACCGAGGCAGTGGAGAGAGGGAGAGAGGGAGTGCCCAGACACATGTTGCTTCTGGGGTAAGGTAAGGGCTGGCCCCGCTGGAGTGAGGAGGAGAGGCCGGGCAGGGGATGCCCTGGGCAAGCATGAGTGTGTGTGTGTGTGTGTGTGTGTGTGTGTGTGGTGAGTTTGTGTGTTTGTGGGCATGTGTGTCAGGGTGTGTACACTGTCTGCAGGCACCACGGGAGGGGCCCAAGATGCTTCAGCATAAGAAGTAAGGAAACATGACCACATGTTGCTGCAGGTTCAGCTCTCTCTCTCTCTCTCTCTCTCTGTCTCTCTCTCTCTCGTCTCCTCTGTTTCCCTCCCTCCCCATTCGTCCTGCTCTCTCTCCCTCTTCTCTTTCTCCTTTGCTCTCCGTGTCCGTTTCTCATTTCTCTTTTTTCTGTGTGACTCTCTGCATCTCCTCTCTGTGTCTCTGTCTCTCTCTTCTCTGCCTCTGCCTCCCTCCTCCCTCTCTCAACCTTCCATCCCTGCCACCTGTTTCCACCACCTCCCGGTCAGTCCCCCATCATCCCTGTCTGTCCTCCAGAGCTCTGGGGCAGTCAGGAGCTCTACAGGGTGCCCACCCCCAGCGGCTGGGCTCTTGCCTGCTGCCCTCCAGATGCCCGGTGGCTTGTGACCATCCCCAGAGCTGCTGGCCAAGAGCACACCCTTTTCTGAGCCCTGCGTCCCTGCGCTCCTGCAAGGTAAGGGGGCTCCAGAAGGAGAAAAGGTCCTCAGGCAGAGGGAGGTGGCTAGGGGAGAGGAACTCAGCAGCGGGCGCAGTGTGGCGTCTGCTAACACATCAAGTCTCATCAAGCCTCCGCTGGAAGTCCCACCATAACATCTGCGGCAGCCCCAACAGTTCCACCCCATGCACCCCCAGCACTGCACCGCAGCAGCAGCAGCAGGAGGCCTGGGGGGCGGGACCAGACCCGTTCCCTCCTCCCTTCTGACGAGCAGCAGGCACCAGACCATCCTGCCTCTACCACTGTTCCCGTTCCTTCTTTTGCTTTTGCTTTTTCTATTTTTCCTTTCTTTTTTCTTTTTCCCTCTCTCTTTCTTTCTTTTTCCTTTCCCTCTTTCTTTCTCTGTTTCTTTTTCTTTCCTCCTTCCCTCCTGTCCTTCCTTTCCTCCTTCCTTCTTTTCTTTTTAGACTTAGGAAGTAGAGTGCTCTTTTTGTCCTCTGCTGAGGTGCAGCCCATTCCCTGGGTTCACCTGTCCAAACCCAGCCAGGTCATGGGGACTGAACCAGGCTCAAAGGGTTCTAGACAAACTCCAGTCCCTGGGAAGAGGCCATGAGGGCATGAGGCTCTGTGGTCAGCTGGGTTGGCTGGTGAGGGCTGAGCACATGTATATGTGTGTGCATGTGATGCATGCAGGCATATGCTCTTGAGAGGCATATGAGGGCATGTGTGTGTAAGGGGATTCCCTGGACGGTAGTGACATGTGTTGAGTGAACTACATGAGTTGGTATGTGGGTCTGTGGTGTGTGTATATAAATGTGTTTATAATGTCTGTGGGTGCATGTGGGGGAACACCATGTTTGCTGCTGTGCAAGGATTTCAGAGTGCAGGCACATGCATTTGTCCGTGCGCACATGTGTGTGTACATGCAGAGGATTGTGAGTTGAATTTGACCCAGAGGTTGCTGGGAAGGATCCCTGGGGCCTGATGTGTGGCTGCGGGGCCCTCATCACCAGCCTTGGCCGGCATCCATCCCCAGGGATAGTGCTTCGGTTGTTTCTAGTCTAGCCCTGTCCAGGTGATGGAGCAGGGCTGGTGGTCACTGTGCCCAGGTGAGTGGCCTGCAGATGCCACTGCCTTGCAGGCCTGAGATGGGCCAAGGCTCCTGGCCTGGAAATGGCTCAGGCTCTGAACAGCCTCCCCAGCCCTGGCTTCAGGGATTCAGAAATTCAGGGATCTGTGATCTCACAGAAAATGGGGTGAAGACCCATCTCCAGATCCAGGCCAGACACAGCTCTCAGAAGGTGCTCTAGCCATTGGCCATTGAGTGTTAGTAAAGTTGTCCTGACTGGGGGAGGAAGTAGAAGACAGGGAGCCCCACCCAGGGTGATGACACCGGAGTTCTCTTCCAAAGGGCAAGGACACCTGCTCAGCCATCCCCACTGCCCCCGCTCACCTGGTGGCTCCTGGGCCCGGAGGGAAGAAGCCCCTCTGTGCTTGCTCTGTCTCACTCATTGTGGCTTTGCTCCAGGCTATGCTCTGAGCCAGCACCTTCACTGGCTGGCTGGCTTCTTGTTACCGGACAATTGATGCAAATGCTGGTTATGGCTTGTGAGAGGCCAACTCCAGAGGGACAAGGGACAGCCCAAGGAGGGGAGGGCAGTGGAAGAGGTACCGAGTCGCTCAGGGGCAGCACTCCTCCAGGCTGCTGGCCTGGGCTCCTTTTCAGGTGCCAGGTGTCCCCTCTGCAGAATACCTGGGTTTCTGCAGGTATTTCTTCACACCCTTAAACAAGGGTGTGAAGTTGAGGCTCATGGAGGTCTGGGGAAGAGCACATATTCTAGTCTGGAACACAGAGTCAGAGTGGAAGACAAATATGGGAGCAGGCTGCAAAGGGGGATTGTGGGGCGGAGCTGAATTTGACGTGAATAAGTCAGGCTTAGTTAGGACAGTAAAGAGTCCCAGAGCAGGGAAGCACCCAAGGTCTCAGGAAGACAAATCAACAAGCTTGAGAAACTGAAATCTCACCTCTTGAATCCTCACTGGGGTCTGGAGGGGTCTCAGTCCCCAGTCTGAAAACCCTTTGCTAGATCGTGCATTATGAATCTTCCTAGGGCAAAGGCCCCAGGGTGTCTCAGCACAAGGCTCTTCTCCCTATTCCTGCGACCACACTGAGGAGCAAACTGCTGGGAGCAGGACTCTCTTCAAGAGGTTCCTTCCATGGGTGCCATTCTGGACACAGAAGACAGGACCCAGGGTCAGGGCAAGCAGCTGGAGTGATGGTTCCAACACAGCCTAGAATGGGGCCATTGAGGGAGTGGCTGGAGGGCAGAGGATGAGTTTACCTAGTTCACCATGGTATCTCCCCTTCCTTGTTCAGACCCCACGGAGGGGCCTGCTTAATTATTATCTGAGACCCTACAGATGTGAGGCTGTAGGTTTCTTAAAAGGTCACCCTAACAGAAACACATTAATGGACTGACCACTTACAAAAGTAGTCCCTGAATGAATGTCTGTTCTTGCTCAGAACCAGTGTTGATCCCTGCCCTTCACACAATACCTATGTCCATCAGTTTCTCCATGGTTGTCAGGTGGGGTGTGCAGCTGACCATACAAAGCCAAAGGATTGCACAAATGAAACTGACATCATATGAAAGTTGCGGGAGTTAATGAGGCCAATCAAAGAGGACGTTGGAGGACTCCTGGTCCTACCCAAGGCCATAGATAAATGAGAACCTGGCAGTGAAGCCAGAGAATGACAGAAGAGAATATTGACAGCAATGAGTTATGATAAGAAACTTTAATCATTATGCTGTGACAGTGAAATATGACATTTTAAAAAAAATGTTGTATTATGCTAGCATATAATTTTGTTCAGGAAAATCAGGCCACCCTAAACTAATCAATATTTGATTTGTCCTTTGAGCACTGAAAGTTTTGGCACATGGTCGAAACTATAATCTTATTTTGGTCCAAATATAAATTTTTTTTTCATATTTTTAGCCTCATTTTTCAAACTGAAATCTTTTCTTCATTCACCCTTTCCTATGAATGTTGGTCCCTGTTTTAAGTGGATCTACTGAGAGTGGGCTTTTTCTGGTCAAATTCTTGTGTGAACATGGGGGGCTCTCATGATCAGTGTTTAGTGATTATAGTTTCCAGATGAATGACTATGGAGTCCTTTCCAGAACCTGCTCTATTGCCTGTCAGGTCTTTGCTTCTGCATTGCCTGCCTCACCTCAGGTCATTCATTAGTTTATTCAGCATTGAATGAGTGCCTCCTGATTGTCAAATTCTCTTCTAAGGCATTGGGAATACAATTATTGACAAAATATATGAAGATCTCTGCCTTCCTAAAGCTTATAGTCTAGTGGACCCACTGGCCGATCTCACCTTCCTCCACATCTTACTCCCTTCCGATACCATGGATTCTGTTCCTGGGACCATCACCTTTGCTCAGAGACTCAAACATTCATGGCTGTACTAACCAAGCTAGATTAGTCTACACTGCAGTAAAAAATCAGCAACGTTTTAATTCCTGCTCCTGCTGCGTGTCCAAAGTGGGTCATGCCTTTCATGGAGGCTCCTTGGGGGCACAGTCCTTCATGATCACTGTGGTAGAGAACATGACACGGGCAAGCACACAGTGGCTTTGAAAGCTCCCACCCAGAAGTGACATATGTCACTTCTGCACATTTCATTGGCTGAAGCCAGAGGCACTACAAGGCCTTCAAGGAAGCCAGCACCTGCAGCCTACCATGCACCCAGAGGAGGAGAACCCAGAAGGCCTGTACAACAGCATGAAGATCACATGCAGCCTTATTCAAGAGCAGCATCACAGCCTTTATCAGAATACTTATAAGAAATAGGGGAGAAAGGACAGGTCATCTTGGGTTGAGTCCCTTCAAGGGTCTTAGCCCGTTTCTCTGACCACTAACATTCAGGGCTGACTAGCAGATATGATTGCCTGGTGGCCAGTAGGATTGGCTTCTGCCACTCTCCAGCCCCAGCATAGCAAAGCAGCAGGTCCCCTATTCACAGAGGAAGCTCTTTCCTGAGAGCTCCAATTCTCTCGTGTTATTTCCCCTCTGAGCCTCTGTCTCCTGATCCTTAACATGGGATAATAATCCTTATTTTGCTCCTATTCATAGAGCTCTATTTAATTCATGAATGTGAAAGTTCTTTAACTATAAACTGTTTTCTATGAGGCATGAAGGCTCATTATTATCACTCTTATGACTCAGTCATGGATTTTTTTTGCGGGGAACAGAGTCTTGCTCTGTCACACAGGCTGGAGCACAGTGGTGTGATCATATCTCACTGTAACATGGAAGTTCTGGGCTCAGGCAATTCTCCCATCTCAGCCTCCCAAGAAGCTAGGATTACAGGTGTGCCTCCACACCTAGCTAATTTTTGTGTATGTATATAGAGATGGTGCCCCTATGTTGCCCAGCCTGGTCTTGTGCTCCTGGCCTCAAGCAATCCTTCCATGTCAGCTTCCCAAAGTGCTGCGATTGCAGGCATAAGTCACCCTGCCCAGCCTCAGTGGTGGATTTGAAAGGGTAAGCTAGTCAAGGGCTAGAACCTCTTCACTCCTTACAATTCCATCATTTTTAATCTTTTCCTTTGAATTCTTGAAGACTTTTCTAAGATACCCCATATCGAAAAGATTCCTTACAAGCCTACCAGGAAGTCGGGCCTTGATTAGCTTTACCCCCACATCCCACCTTCCCCCACACAGGGCAAAGCCACCCACTCATCTTTCCAGTCAGCCAGACATTTGTGCCTGGCGCTTTACCCGCAGTCCTTTCTCATCACCCTGATGCAGTAAAGCAAGCTCTACTTCTGTGCCCTTTTATGGATCAGAAAACTGAGGTCAGGGAAGTGAAGTAGCTGGCCTATGTCACCGAGTGCTACAAGTCAGAGCCTGGCTTTGAGCCTGATTCCTAGAGCCCGAGGAGCTGCTGGTGCCCAGGTTGCCTGACCAGAGGACTCTGCAGCTGGCTTCCTCTCTCTGCTTCCTTGTCCCTGGCTGGTTAATCTCTGTTGCTGACAAGCCCATGTTTTACCTGGGACTCTCAGAGTGGATGTGGGCTACTGTTACCATGGATTTTGCTATGGCATAGTGGTAACTGCAGAGGCACTGCAGTGAAACTGCCATGGTTCAGTTCCCAGACCATCCCTTCCTAGCTTTATGACCTTGGGCAGGTTTGCTAACTTCCCTTATGTTCACTCAGATCACCTGTAGAAAGAAAGAAAAATTGCACTTACAGGGATATGAGAGATCCATGTGATCATCCACATAACTTTCTCAGCCTCCTGAATAGCTGGGAGAGATCCATTTTGAGGCCTCAAAATGGCAGAGCTTGTGCAAAGTGTCAGGAACCTCTCAACCCTAAAAGCCTGATTCTTTAAACCTGGCTGGCAGTGGGGAACTGGCATCCTAAATGCAGCCTCTCCAACTGTCTCCCCCTTCCTTCTTAACCTTCAGCTGGCTCTGCACCAGCTGATCCCAAGAAGAGGAGCACTACCAACTTTGCCCAAGGTTTTCCTGCGTAAGATTCCCATGAGATCCATTTCTTTTTTTGAGAGGGAGTTTTGCTCTTGTTATCTAGGCTGGAGTGCAATGGTGCGATCTCGGCTCACCGCAACCTCCGCCTCCTGGGTTCAGGCAATTCTGCTTCAGCCTCCTGAGTAGCTAGCTGGGAGAGATCCATTTTGAGGCCTCTTTGTGTGTCCCCTGTGTTCGAGTTTTGTTTTTTTGTTTTTGTTTTTTGAGACAGTCTCACTCTGTTGCCCAGCCTGGAATGCAGTGGTGCTGATCTTGGCTCACTGTAAGTTCCGCCTCCGAGGTTCAAGCGATTCTTGTGCCTCAGCCTCCCAAGTAGCTGGGACTACAGGTGCCTGACACCACACCCAGCTAATTTTCATGTTTTTAGTAGAGACAGGGTTTCACCATGCTGACCAGGCTGATCTCAAACTCCTGACCTTAAGAGATCCTTGCACCCCAGCCTCCCAAAGGGCTGGAATTACAGGTGTGGGCCACCTCGCCTGGCCTCCAGTGGTGTCTTGTTGAAATGCCTTCGAAGTGGGAGTTGTCTCTAGTATGCTGACTTGGTAGGAGAGAGAGCCAAGGTATTGAGCTACCATCCCCCCTCAAAATGTGGGGAAGATGCTGCCTCCTTTCCCCACTCCTACCCCTCCCTCCCCACTCCTAGAAAGCACCGCAGAGGGCAGGAGCCAGGGAGAGGTGGACCCTGGGGGTTTGCTAGTCAGTGTGGAGGGGTCACAGGCCCTGCACAAGAGCAACTGGTTGGCAAATGCACTGACTTGGCCTGGACACCTGGACCTGGCTGGAAAGGAGCAGGCAGCAGGCGGGTGCCATCAACCTAGGCTCTGAGGCCAGATGCTTAGATTCAAATCCTGGCCCCCCACCCACTCATTGTGTGACCCTGAGATTTTCTTCATCTCTCTAGGTCTTGGTTTACTCTGCTGGAAAGTGAGGATGATCTGCCTCATAGGGTCTTTACAGGGATTCAGTGTGGAGATCCCCCTGGCACTCAGGAAATAGGTGCCACCTGTGAGAAGAGACTAAGCAGTCAGACACGCAGACCCATTAAACTGGGCAGGGCGCATGAGGAATGGGTGTACATCTTCAGTCCCCATGTGTGTTGTCGCTCAGAGCAGCTGGGAACATGCCATTGGATGCTGGGTTGTCAATTTGGAGAGGTGGGTGGGATGAATTCTCCAGATTCACCTCCTCTTGTTGTTAGATAAAGGTGCCAGAACCCAAAGCCCAGAGGGATCCCATAGGAAGGACCTTCTCCAGGCCATTCATATGTTCATTCAGCAAATAAGTATTGAGGGTGATGAAAATTTGTGGTTAGGAGGCCGATCTCTGAAGGTGGAGCCCAAATCCCACCACCAGCTCCACCACTTACGAGTGTATTACCTTGACCAAGAAATGTAACCACACTGGGCCTGTTTCCTCTTCTGCAAAATGGGGATAATAGCCGTGCCTACCTGGTAGGATTGTCCTGAGGATCACCAGAACTAATTCATGAAAAGCACTTAGAACACCACCTGGCACCTACTCATTGCTCAATATGGGTGAGCTGGTGTTTTTTGAAAACTGTTTTAGGCACTGTTCCATGTGCTAAGAACCATAACAAGGAGGAAATACAGCTTTGGCACCTACCCCAGGGTCTTAAGACCGCACCAATCTTTATGCCACACCAGCTGTGCTCCGTGCAGCTCGAAGAGGCGTGGCCAGGCCGTATGCGTGATGGCAGGGTCTCAGTCTGGGTCTCACACGCAGTTGGTGGCAGCTGGTCCTCAGGCCAGGAGGGCTTTGACTCCCCGTCCAGTGCCCTCTGCCACCCCACAAAGCCTCTCTGTGGGGGGGGGGGGGCGGGGGCCGTGTGTGCGGGAAGCAGTCGCACAGATTGGCCCAAACGACTCTGGGACCTCAGACAGAAGTGAAGGCAATGAATGTATTCTTTAGCCAACATGTAGGCAGGGGGCCCTGAGATGGCTGGGTGGCAGGTCTGAGGGCTGTCGGTGGCCAGAGCCACCATGGGGAAATGCCAAAAGCTCAGGGGCCTAGATGCAGTCATAGTGAGTTGGAGAGTGAGGCCAGGAGGAAAACTCAAAGAGAAAAGGGAATTAAAGCAACAGCCAACATCTACCGGGGACCAGAACCTGGGGCGAGCGTTTTCTAGGGCAGTATCTCTCTTGCAGGCCCCCAATAACCCTAAGAAAGAAACGACATTTTTATCTGCCTGCTATACAGAGGGTGAAACTAAATTTCAAAGAAACACCCAAGGAGAGAGCACTGGAGAAGGAAGAGGAAAGGCAGGTTCCAGGAGCAGAAATTCACTTCCTAGCCTGTCGTTTTACCACTTCGAGGTTTTGCGGGAAGGCACAGCACCAGGATTACTCTTCAACTCCCTCGGAGCCCCCGGCAACATAGTAGCTCTAGAGGGGCAATGGTTGGATTCCAAAATGGCCCTCCCTCTGCGCCCGCCACCCACAGCTGGTGAGCCCCTCAGCACTCGGGAGTGGTGTGCTGGAGACAGGGACAAGTCTCAAAGCCACATAGAGAATGTACTTAGTGCTTTTCAGGGAGCCACAGGGATGCTGGAAGCTAGGCTGGGTGAGCTCACCTTGCAAATGTGCCCCTGGAAAGGTGGGCATAAACTGAATTTGTGCAAATAAGCCTGATTTTCCCAGCGATGTGGGGGTGCATCTCTGAGTGACCCTCAGTGGGCAGTGGCTCCTATGCAGGAATCTTCCCAGACCCCCAGTGAACAGGTGTGGCACCATTTCCATCTTTGTAAGCTAAGCCACCCCCTCCTTGATCTGATCCAACAAGAATCTTTTCAGATGCTTAGGCCAGATAGATGGCCCTCATTTATCTTTTCAGATGTGGATGTGCCTATTTCTCCCTTCTTCAGCAGGCCCAGACACAGTCTCTAGCTGGAAGCCCCAGACACCGTGGGTGGCTTGGGCCCAGCCTCCTTTCCGGACTGACTGTCCAGGACGTCCCCACTGGCTGGACTCCAGGTCTCTCAGGCAGTATGAGAACAGCAAGCACTGAGAAGCCCGGGCATTCTGTGCCTTGGCTATTCCCCCAATCCCCAACCCCCTCACAAAGGACACTACAGCTATCTCCAGGATAGAATCTCATGGGCTCTGGGCTAGAATAAATTTTCCCATTGTTAGATTCCTTAGATGAGCCCATAGCCAAGGCCTATATCCACCATGTAACACACTTCATTCTATTTATTTGGCCACTCATTCATTCATTCATTCATTCAACCAATACAGCACATGCCATCCATTCATTGTTGACACCAGCTACAGGCCAGACACTGGGGAGAGACAGAATATCGTGCCTCAAGTTCTGGGGGCTAACTGCTCCTGGTTGGGGTGGGTGGGGGACAGGACACAAGGCCTGAGGGCAGGGGCCCTGTTCATCTTGGCCACTGCGGTGGCCTAGCCTAGCACAGTGTCTGGCACAGAGCAGGTCCTCCATATAGGTCTGTTAAATGGACACACGGCACGTGGGTGATGAGACAGATAACATGAGTGGTGCTGACTGTGCTGGTGGCAGGGGGGTGGTCCTATGCAATGCAGGACCCCGGGAAGGCTCCATGGAGGTGATGACATTGAAACTGGCCTTGAAGGATAGGCAAGAAGGGAGGAGTGGAGACAGCATTTCTGGCAAAGCCCACAGCGCCAGAAGAGATAAGAGCAGCAGAAGGCAGCCCTGTTTGGAGGCATAGCAAGAGGTCTTGACTGGCTGGAGCACAGGGTAAATGGGGTGAGGATGGGCCTCACAATTACGGGTTTGTTACCCACATTGGCTGGATATAGGCCTGTGTGGGGAGATTGAGAGGAAGGAGACCAGAATACAAGAAGCCCAGAATTCTAGAAGGTTAGAACAATCAGACCAGATCCAGGGAAGCCACCAAGTTGGTCCCACTTTGATAAGGGTGTTGGTGCCATCTGTGGTTGGGTGCCTTGGAGCACAGACTCCTAAAGGGGCTATGAGAGCATGGACTTCCTAGAGGGGCTGGAGATGAGAAAAGGAATGAGGGCCCCTAACCCCAGGTAAGAGGGCAGGTGGCAAGCCCAGAATTGCTTGGTGGGCTCGCAATCTTCATCTAGCCCAGGCCCGGCTATGCCCACACAGCTGGGGGACCCCAACTCTGTGGAGCAGGATCTGGGAGGGATTGGGCCAATGTGAGGGTGAGATGCTTCCAGAATGGCTTTGCAGGTGGAAGGAACATGTTGTTTCTGGGACAACAATGTGCTGGGCCTGCAAGGGGCAAGGGTGGATTTCAGCAATAAGACCAGAGTCAGGTCAGGGGTTACTGGGGCAGATACTAGGCAGAGCCCATGGAACCTTTCCAGCTCAGACCTGGAGGAAGCTAAGGCACAGGGAGGTTAAGCAACTTGCTCAAGACCATGTAAAATGTGAGTGGCAGAGCCCAGCAGAATGGCCAATTACTCTGGAAGCGGCCATCCCGGGGACTCTAACCTTAGTCAGTTCCCCAGAGACTGGGACCTAGGTGCCCCTAATTACTACCCCCCAGGCAAGTTCCTGCCTTCCCAGTCTCTTTCTGAAAAGCAAATATCCCCCTGCAAGGGGGGCATGAGGGCCTTCTCCTTGGCCCTAGGAGCCCTGACATAGCCCCTCCCACCTCCACCTCCCTTGTGATGGCTGAAGCCAGCAGGGCCCAGCACTCTCTTCTCCCTGCCCCTGCCCTGGCCATCCTTCCCGACTGTGCTCAGCATGAACTGGGAAGCATCCTGAGCACCGGAAAGAACAGGCATTGGAGTCCGGCTTGGCTTCCATTCAGCCCGGCCACTCTCTGACTGTGTAATACTGGGTTCTGGACCTCCCTCTGAACCTGGAAACTGGGGGTAGGTGTGAGTATTAGCAATGCATGTAAAGCACTAGAACCTGGTAGGTGCCCCCATTCAAAGCCCCTGCTCCAAACTGAGCATAGTGCAGGGAGCTGGAACAAGGCAAAGGAAGAAGTACAGTCACTGCTCTTCTGAAACTCAGCCCCATGGGAAGACAGAGCCAAAGCAGATGAGTGGTTATAGCGCCACAGGATGTGGGGTGTGATAGACAAAGGTCCAAAGGCTATGAAAGCCCCAAGGAGAGCATGTCTGATGGACTGGAGTGTCAGAGAAGGGGAAGGCTTCCTGGAGGAGGTGGATCTAAGCCTTGAATGATGAACAAGACTTTGAAAGCAGAGGAGGCAAAGGGTCACAAAGAACCTGACATGTTCAGGGCATGGTGAGAGGATCAGTGTGTCTGGAGGAAGGCGAGCCAGTAGGAGGTGGTGGGTGTTGGCACTGAGAGAGATGGAGACCTAATGGAGAGTCTTGAGTGCCTCACTAGATGTTTGACTTACTCTTTTGGACAAAAGTAATGGGAAGCCATTAAGCTCAGGGAAAACGGAGGGTGTGTGTGTGTGTGTGTGTGTGTGTGTGTGTGTGGTGACAGAGGGGACCACAAGGGAAACAGCCTGGAGGTTGAAGGACCAGGCAGGAGATGATAGAGACAGTCTAGGGGAGATTGATGAAGCAGCAGCAACAGGAAGGGAGAAGAGGGGATTGCAGGGGTCACTCCGGCAGAGGTGACGAGGCTCGGGAGAAAGTCAATGCAAGGATAGTGTAGTCTCATGTTTAAGCACATGGCTCTGTGGTCCTTCTGCTTGGGTTTACTCTTAACCCTATTGTTTACTGGCTCTGTGTCCGTGGGCAAGTTGCCTCACCTCTCTGACCCTTGGTATTTTCATTTATCAGATAGGGATACTAAGAGTACCCACCTCCGAGGGATGCTGAAAATCATACATGTAAAGCCCTCGGAGTGGTATTTCATCCACTCAGCAAACACTTGGTGCACATCTACTCCATGGGCAGTGGATATGGCAGTGAGCAAACTAAAACAAAATCCTGGCCCTCACAGGAATGCACCCTGGAGGGTTAAGAGACACGTTCAACAAGATAAATAAGCAAGATCTACATCATGTGAGATGGTGATAAGTGCTGAGGAGAAAAACAAAGAAAGGAAGCTGGGAAGTGTTGGGAGGTTGCAATTTTAGAAATGAGCGAGTGGTCTTGACAATGGAGCCATCACAGATGGTGTGTCAAGTTCAAGGCTTAGGAGTGGAAATGCAGGCTGAGCAGGGAAGGAAGCAAAGGTTGCTGACATGTGGAGTCAAGGGGTAAATGCCCGGGGATTGATGCACTTTCCCAAGGATGCTCGAGTCCCCTGAGATGATAGCAGGGCTTGAGAAACAGAGAAAGTCATGAGCCAAGCGCCAAGTGTTGACTAAAGGAGTGTGATTGAGACCTTAGAGAAGGCAAGCCACAAGGATGGGATGGCCAAAAGGCGTCATCCACCACAAGGAGAAGGGTTTCGACAGGAGAACAGAAGAGTGACAGTCTTGGAGCAGCAACTGGGACCAAGGACACACAGCGTCTCAGGAGAGGCACAGGATCTGGGGGAGTTTGCTGGCCATGGAGGGGCAGCTGCAGAGGACACAGAGGGAAGGTTGGAGAGGTGGGCAGTGGCCAGGAGCTGGCTCAGGGACACAGAGTTACAGAGCTTCCCCCATGGGTTGATGGCCTGTTACAAGATGGGTGGCACCTATGGTGGGCAGAGGTGGGGGTTTGACCAAGGTACATAAAGACTAGAAAGAGAGCCTAACAGATTGAACCTCCGTAGCTTCTCTGTGGAGCTGCCCCTGACCTGGCGGCCAGAGGATTTCTCTCCCGCAGCTGAATCCCTGCAAAACCCAGAAACAACCAGCCTCATTGTGATGACCTATGAATCCATGCATTCATTCAGCGAATATTTTTCACTCATTTCTGTGAGGGCAAACACAGTTCAAGGTACTTAGGATGCATCAACGAGAAAAACAGGCCCAATCCTCGCCCTTGTGGAAGGAGGCAGATAGAAAGCAATAAACACAATAAATGTTTCCTATATAACGCGTTGGAGAGACATGCTATGGAAAAATCCAAACAGAACAGGATGAGGGATCCGAAGGAAAGGAGGGAGGTTTGAAGCAGATGTGCAGGGCCTTCCTGAGAAGGTGCCGTCTCAGCAGATGTGAAGGGGTGAGGGAGCGAGCCACAGGCATGTGCATGTCTAGAGGTGGAAGTGAATCCATTAAGGGGGTGATCAGAAGGGAAACCAGCAGGGACCCAGATCAATGGGAGCTTGAGGGACATGGGAGCCATCGGGGGTCCTTGTCTTCAAAAGACGACTCTGACTGCTCCACTAGGAATAGACTGTAAGAGGACAAAGGGGCTGCTGCAAAGGGGATGACAAGAAGAGGCCACATTGTGAACTTCCAGCTTTATTTACTGGCTCTCTCTTCCATTCGTATCTCTACTCACCCCTGCCTGTTCCCACTGCATCCCAGCACGTGGTGTCTTCAGTGTCCTTGGGAGGCTGCTGGCACTCATTCATTCATATCACCTTAGAAATATTTATTGAGCACCTGTTATGTGTCAGACACAAATATGAATAATGTCCTGCTCAGAAGGACAGCAACCTTTTGGGATTTATCATCTCTAGGCCATCACCAAAGTTTTTTGTTTGTTTATTTATTTTTTATTTGTTTGTTTGTATTTGAGTTGGTGTCTCGCTCTGTTGCCCAGGCTGGAGTGCAATGGCACGATCTTGGCTCACTGCAACCTCCGCCTCCTGGGTTCAAGCGATTCTCCTGCCTCAGCCTCCCAAGTACCTGATATTACAGGCGTGCTCCACCATCCCCAGCTAACTTTTTGTATCTTTAGTAGAGACAGGGTTTCACCATGCTGGCCAGGCTGGTCTCGAACTCCTAGCTTCGTGATCCTCCTGCCTTGGCCTCCCAAAGTGCTAGGATTACAGACATGAGCCACCACGCCTGTCCCAAAGTGTTGGTATTTAACAGGCACACCAGGGACCGCCTCTAAGCCATATTGAACTTTAAGTGTTCAGGTTCAGCGTTTTATCAGGAAAACAGTCCAGAGCTCCAAATCGTTCCAATATTTCTATGTGTCTCTTAGAGAATATAAGAGGGAACCCAATTTCTAACTCCAGGCACCCCTTCTTAAAAACCTTTTTTTCCTGCCCTCCCCAGTCCTCCCTCCCTTGTTCTTTAAGGCGCCCCCCCATTCCTCCCTCCCTCTTCTCCCCTAGTCCCTTCTGCCAGCTCCACTCAATCCCTTCCTGGTTTCTCTCACCTCGCCAGCTCTTTTCCAGACACAGCGTCCCAAAAGTCAAGGAACTGGGCAAAGGCATGTTGTGTGGTGCACTGGGAAGGAGCTGGGGAAGGTCAACAAGATGTCAACTCTTACACACTTGACGAGCCCCACTCACACCAGACACCATTCTTGAGGCCGACCCCTGGCTTCCTACCCTCTGATCTGGAGATGCCAGGGCCTCGTCCCTGTCCCTGGGTGTTTCCTGTGACCTGTGCCCACCTGAGGCCCAGGTTGGGACAGAACTGGAAGGGAGGACACTCAGCACAATCTGCTCCAGTCCCCATGGTCCCCATGGTCCCCATGTCTCATGGGGATGACCCTGGGCCCCTCCCAGGAGAAAGTTCTACATGTGCCCCCACTTAACTGTGTGCCCTTGATTCACCCCAAACTCATATCCGAAGCTGGCACACTCCCATGGGGCCTCACTGTCCTCATCTGTGGAAGAATAATACCTTAGAAGGTTTTGTGATGATTAAATGAGATAATATATGTGCCTGGCACATTTTCAGTGTTTAATAAATTCCAGCTGTACCATGATCTTTCCCCACTCCCACATTTCCTCTGCTGCTGGATTATAAAGTCCTTGCAATTTGGGCTGTTTCATCTTTGTATAGCCAGTGGCCAATTCAGGGCTGGAATACAGTAGGTGCTTATCAATCCTGGATGAATTGATAAAAAATATGCATTAACCAGGCCCCCGTGGGATTTAAAGTTTATTCTTTCCAAGAGTTTCTAACATTTTTTTTTTGTAATATAGATTTTGATTTTTTATTTGTGTGTATATATATTGGGTTTTAAAAAATAATTTCAACTTTCAGATTTAGGGGGTACATATACAGGTTTGTTACAGGAATATACTGCATGATGGTGAGTGTTGGGGTGTGAATGATCCCATCACCCAAGTGGTTAGCACAGTACCCAACAGTTAGTTATTTAACCTTTTCCCCACCCCTTCCCTCCCCCACCCATAATTGCCATCTTTATGTCCATGAGTAGACATAAAGGCCTACTCATGAGTAGACCTAAGGTCCCCCACTTGTAAGTGAGAACGCGCGGTATTTGGTTTTCTGTTCCTGCATTATTCCCCTAGGCGAATGGCCTGCATGCTGCTGCAAAGGTTATGGCTTCGTTCTTTTTTATGGCTGCATGACATTCCTAAAGTGTCAGTGCCGAGGGAGCCTGCCATCTGCTATCAGATGTCCCTGATCTAAGCCCTGCTCCCTGGGCCAGGGACGGTGTGGGTAGACAGGGTTGGATAAGACGCCCTCGGCAGAACTCCACCCCAAGGTGGCCTGGAGCTGAGTTCCAGGTTCGCTGCTTGTTTGGGTGCTGGCTCCCTAAGGCTGCGTTCCCCAGTCAGCATTCTAGACAGGAGCGAACCAGGATATGGAGCGGATGGAAGGTGGAGAGGGGGACACGTGGTTCTGTCAGGAAATGAAGGCCGCCATCTTGTCCTCACCCTTGCCCCCTGCCCCCCCACCCCCTCGAAGTTGCCAGGCTTTGCTCCAACCACCAGGACAGAGATCTCCTGAGAGAAGGCCACTTGGGGAGACAGCAGCTCCCTCCCTGCTCTTTATCTGCCTGCTGCTGTCAGTCTGACAGGAGATAAGCCTGGAGCTGTCTGGGCCTGAGCCCAGAGGGAGAACATAATTAAAAAGCCACTGCTGGCCTGGCAGGGTGCCGGGGCGTGGGGGGGCACCTGAGGATCTCAGCTGGGGACATGGAGAGGACCCAGGGAAAAACAGTCCCTTCTTTGAGAAAGAGCAGAGTAATCAGCACTCATTGAACAGCCTTGCAAATAAAGGGCAACAGGCTACCAGCCCAAGGAAGATTTGCCTGGCACCTACCCCCAGAGAGGAAAACCCAGAGGGAACGTGACCTCGCACTTCTATTCCACACCCTTCATTTGACTTTGCTTCCCATCCCCACCCCACTCCTCCAAGGCATGTGATTACTTGGGCAGGGGGTCTTCGGAGGCCTGAGGTCATTGAGACACGGTCCTGAGAAGTGCCACGGAGGACTTCACGCTGCAAAGATGAAAGCCATGCATTCGCTCATTCATTCCATCAGCACAAAGTGGGTTGTGAGGCCAAAGTCGAATCAATGCAAAGCCCAAGTCCATCCGGGCCATGCCAACCTAGGTAGTGCCTACACTCTTAACAGGAAGCAGAGAGTAACAGATATCGCTCAGAAACAGAACACGGCACAGCAAAAGGATAGAAATACTCCTGGGGAGAGAAATGCGGCTCTGTGCAGGGATGACAGAGGATGCTGAACACACTGGTCTGGCCTCCCTGTGGAGGGGACCCGAGTTGACCCTGAAGGATGAGTGGGAAGTTACTAGTCTAAAAATGGGCATGGGGTGGGCCTTCCAGGAGGAGTAGCAAGCATGGGGATGGAAAGAGCAGGACTCGTGTGCAGAGTGAAACTGCTGAGACCCACAAGGTGTGTTGGGGACTGTGGTGATGCTGGGCTGGGGAGGCCAGCAGAAGCCCGACCCCATAAGGCTCCAGGCCACCTTAAGCTTTAGCTCTCTGTCCAAGGAGCAAGGGAACCCACTGGTGGGTAGCCAAGAGTGGGGAGGGTAGCAGAGACACTGGACTTTGTGTGTCCAGTGGGTGGAAAATGGATTCAAGAGGCAGATGAGGAGCTGCAGTCCAGGTGGAGGTGGCGGTGGCCTGGCACAGGGTGCTGGTGGCCACAAAGGGAAGACATGGATGGATACAAGGGCTTTTCCAGATATGAAGCACAGGTCCTGGCGATGGATTGGTTGTGGGGGGTGGTGAGAAGGAGGTGCAGGAATGACTCCCACGTTTCGGTCTGTACACCTGGAAGAAGGTGGCTCCCCTTACTTTGGTGTCCATTGGGGGTGGCCCTCACCTGCCAGGTGTTCACTGCAGTGTGCAGGCTCTGTGCAGTCAGAGAAGGCGGGATGTGGTGAGCTATTCCAATGCCCTCATTCTGTAGAGGCAACATCTGAGGCTCAGGGATGACTGGACTCACGAAGGATCGGGTCAGAGCCTGAGCCCTCAATCCGACTTCCCGCATGGTCTGTTGGGGAGAATTCCAGGCTGAACGTGAGGCTCCCTGGGCTCTAGCCTTGACTGTGCTCCAACCCTCTGAGTGAATCTCAGCAGGTCACATGCTGCCAGGCCTCAGTTTCTCGACTTGTGAAATGGAAAGAGAATAGCCACTTCTCTTCTCAGGGAAGACTGGTGGTTATCATGCAGTCACTAACTGGGAAGTTCTCGGGGAAAATGAAAAGAATGATGCTCTGACTGCTCGGAGGTGTCTGAAATGGGAAAACTAGGTTGTCAGGACCTTGGAGAGCCTCTCCCCACCTCCTGCCCTTCCTGTGTCTCACAGGTTCTGAAGGCGGAATAACCGGCGGGATGCCCGGCATGCTGAATTGGATCACCGGGGCAGCCCTGCCCCTCATGGCGTCTGATGTTACCTCCTGCGTCAGTGGTTATGCCCTGGGCCTAACTGCCTCCCTCACCTATGGCAACCTGGAAGCCCAGCCCTTCCAGGGTAAGGACACCTGCTGAGGCCTCCCCAGAGCCACCCCTCCTCCACACTGAACCCTTGTCTTGACATTTACTTGCCACCCCTCCGAGTCTGTTTCCTCATCTGTAAAATGGGAAGACCATTTCTGCCCTGCAGCCTCAAAGCTAATAGCAAGGAGGGTCAGGATTTGAGCTGAGGAGGTTTGGGTTCAGCCCCAGCCAACTGTCCCTGCACTTTTCTTTTCCTTTGAGATAAGGTCTCACTCTGTTGCCCAGGCTTGAACTCAGTGATATGATCATGGCTCATTGCAGCCTCCACCTCCTGGGCCCAAGAGATCTTCCCACCTAAGCCTCCCAAGTTTCTGGGACTACAGGAATGTACCATACCACACCCTACTAATTTTTGCATAATGGGGTTTCCCCATGTCGCCCAGTCTGGTCTCGAACTCCTGAGCTCAAGCAATCTACCTGCCTCAGCCTCCCAAAGTGCTGGGATTATAGGCGTGAGCCATAGTGCCAGACTGTCCCCATACTTTTACAGTCCCAAGGCACACTGTCCACTGGTCAGTCCCACACTTTCTCTAGAGAGCCTCACAAGAGGAGAGGCATCAAGACTCAGTCAAAGCCAGGAGTCCCCCCACTCCTAGCCATGGCTCTTGCTCCTATGACCCTGGGGAGGCTGCCACCCCCTCAAAATCAGGACACTCCTCTCTGCTGTCCAGATGTCCCAGGCAGTGGCAGAGCAGATGAGGTAATACAGAAGGCAGGATATTGTGGACTGAGAAACCATCTGCGAATACAAACCACAGTCAGGGATGTGGAGGGAGGCACACTGGCCTGTCAGAGTCATGTGTAAATCAAACTCCTTCCACTTCAGGAGGGGGGTTGTGGGAAAGCTCGCTAGGCGGGCACTGGCCAGGATTCCCTTCTCATCCACAGTGATGGGGACTGCTAACCACCAGACTTTATGTCTGTGGTCACCAACCTGAGGTCTGAAACCCCTGCAGGGCTGACCCGGGGACCAACACTACCCAAAGGGAGCTGCAGGGAACATTTCCCTTAGAAATTTTCCCCTTAGAAATCTCTTAGGCAGGGTAGGTGGCCTTGTTCCTGTGTCCAAGGAAACCCAGAGAGGGTGACTTAAAATAGGACCCACCTGCAGCCTCAGGGGGCTAAATAACCAAATGACTTTGAACAGCCTTTGGCTTTTCACATGTAGAAGGAACAAGTCCCCCATTTTACAGATGAGGAAACTGAGGCCCAGAGGAAGTGGAGGTCAGGGTTTGTGGGGGCCTCACCCTGGACCCAGCATTGTGCTGTTCTGATGTTAAGAGGGTAGATAAAATGGGACCTTGACACTGGACGTGACATGTGATTCCAGCTGCCAGCATTACTCAGAAGCTGCTTAGAACTGCAGGATTTCTGTCCCTACCCCCAGAGCTACTGAATCTGAATCTACATTTTAACAAAAATCCCCAGGTCATTCATGAGCTTCTAGTTTGAGAAGCACTAAGATATAAAAACGTGTGGCACAGCCAGGCACATCCAGGCACAGTGGCTCATGCCTGTAATCCCAGCACTTTGGGAGGCCGAGGTGGGTGGATCATGAGGTCAGCAGTTCAAGACCAGGCTGGCCAAGATGGTAAAACCTCATCTCTACTACAATAGAAAAATTAGCTGGGCACAGTGGCAGGAGCTTGTAATACTCAGGAGGCTGAATTGCTTGCACATGGGCAGCAGAGGTTGCATTGAGCCAAGATTGCACCACTGCACTCCAGCCTGGACGATAGAGTAAGACTCTGCCTTAAAAAAAAAATAGTGTGGCACATGGGCTTAATAAATGATGCCTATTTATTCAATTCTCACAATGACTCTGTGAGGAGGCTTCATTATCCCCATCTTACAGATTGTACTAGGAGGCTTAGAGAAGCTACGTGTCTTATCCAAGGTCACCTGGCTAGAAAACATGAGGGGGCCTGGATTAGAACCGTAGTCTTCCTTCAAAGCCCCAGTCTTCCATGCCACAGCTGGCAAACTGTGGCCCATGGACCAAACCGACCATACAGATGTGCTTTATGAGGCCCACACAAGTCCCATAAACACCCATGTTTTCACTCTCTTGGAAAATCAGAAGTTCTGACCACATCAGGCTCACACACCTGCAAAGTAAGAGCTAGCCCTGCCACCATGCTTACCCACCAGGCTGGGAGGTACCAGCCTGGCTCTCTGCCCAAGCCTCCCAGCATCTGCTAAGTGGCAGAGGGCACCACCCACCAGGCTGGCCAAGGGTTCAGGTTCCTTCCAGGCAAGGGGTGTACAGGGTGGGCCTGGGGCACCCCACGATGTTGGGCCCTCCTCTGGCAGGCCTCTTCGTGTACCCCCTGGATGAGGGCACCACGGTGATCGGCTTTGAGGCAGTCATTGCAGATCGCGTCGTGACGGTACAGATCAAGGATAAAGCCAAGCTGGGGAGCCGCCACTTCGATGCCTCCCATGTTCGATCCCCAACAGTCACAGGTAAGGAAGCCGGAAGGGCTGCAGTGGGACCTGGGTTTGGCCAGTCAGAGGCAGCCGGCGCTGGAGCCTCAGGCAGACTGCAAGGACAGCAAGGGCATATGAGAGAGAAAGAGCCCCCTGAACTAGTCAGGAATCGCAGATGAAGTCCTGTGCCACCTTGGGCCAATGATTAACTTCTCTGAATCTCAGCTTCACTGTCTGTTAAGACAGAGGTAATTGACTTCCTGTTGTCACCTTGAAAGTGTGAGGATCAAAGGAAGGGAGGCAACAAAAAGATTTTAAAGATCTCTCTAGAGAACAAAATAACATCTTTTACGCTCAGAGGCTGTGGGGTGAGTCACATCAGGATTTGACTCCCTTTCCTGTTGCTCACAAATGGTGTGAGCTTAGAGAAAAAATATACCTCCTCTGTAAAGCGGAATAAATAGCGGTCCTCACCTGATGCTCAGTCAGGACAACGCACGCAGAGTACTCAGCACAGTAAATACTCAAAAAGCATGGCTACCGAGGCCTGCTATTGAGGAAACTGAGGCTCAGAGCGTGAGAGCCACTGGCTCAAGGCCAGTAAAAGGCAGCTGATAGTGCCTTTTAGGCAGCAGGTCACACAGCATTAGTGGCAGAACCAGGGCTAGAACACAGACCAGCTGTCATATGATGTAAGAGATTCTTACTATTGGATCTGCGATCAAGGTGAAGTTTGTTCGCCTGGTTATTAGAATGTTTAATGAGCACTCACCATGGGTGAGGTGCAAAGTTGTCCTCGAGTTGTGATGATTTATCGCTGTCTGAAAGACTAGTTAGGATCTGTCTAGGAGCAACCATAATAGGAGCAGGAGGTGGAAAGTGGCTGTGTCAAGAGAGGCTGTGATGTCAGAGGAAAAGGCCAGCCCAGATCAGGGACCAGGGAGGTGTCCATGGAGGGCTTGGGTGGATGGGCAGACGGGCTAAGTACAGATGAAGGAATGGGTGTTTTGGATAAAAGGAAAGAGCATGAGCAAAAGTATGGATCCCCAAGGTGGGGGATGCTTCGATTTGGTTCTTGGGGTGGGAAGTAAAGTTTGTAGGTTGGAAATGTGACCCTCTGTTGGGGTTTTGTGAGTCCAAGTTTTTCCACTCCCAGCAAGATAGAGTGGAAAGTTCACAGGCCTAGAGTCAGACACATAGGGTTCAGATCCTGGTTCAATGAGTTATTCATTCACAAGTCACACCCTCAAGCTGAGCCTTGGTTTTCCCATCAGCAAAATGGGGCCACTCACACCTACCACAACAGCAATCTTAGAGGGGATCAGAGATGATATATGTACAGTCCCTGACGCCAGCCTGGCACTTAGGGAACATTCTGCAAGAGAGGGTTTCCATCGTCCCTCATTCCTGCACACCGGGAAAAGTGACTTTGGATGAGGATTTGGAGCGGATCCTGTTCGTGGTCAACCTGGGGACCATTGCCCCCATGGAGAATGTCGCCATCTTCATCAGCACCTCCTCGGAGCTCCCGACTCTGCCCAGCGGGGCTGTGAGGGTCCTTCTGCCTGCTGTCTGTGCCCCCACTGTGCCCCAGTTCTGCACCAGGAGCACTGGCACCACCGAGCAACAGGCACAGGGGTAAGGAAGCCCTGCCCAGACCAATCAGAGTCCCAGCTGGGCAGCAGAGAGTGTGTCAGGTGACATTAGTAGAGGGCGGGCTGGGGGCGACAGGGAGGAGATGGGGAGGTTCTGCTGTACAGTGTTACCCTCTCAGCCATTTGCTTCTCCCCGCTCACTTTTAGAGCACTTAAAAGTATCCCTGAAATGCCTCTGTAATGGGACTGGCCAGAAGTGATGAAATGTACAGCTTGGAACCAGCATTTACAAGCTGTCCAAATTTCATAACGTACTCAAGTGGTACTTTCTGAGCACCTATAATGTGCTAGACACTGGGCTGGTTGTTAGGGATAGAGAAAGAAAAAAAAATCAACATGCTTCCTGACATTTTGGAACTTGGGGGAAGATCATTATCCAATGAATAACACATCTAATTGCGTGACTAATTGTTTATGTAGAGAACGCGTAATTGGCTGAAAAGTACAAGGAAGAGACGTTCATTGAGCTAAGAGTATAAAACAGGGATCCAACCTGGGGGCCCAGGGACCAGGCCAGGCTTCTCCAAGGAGTGATGTTTCAGCTGGGAACTGAAGATGAGGAGGATGTAGGCACAGAGAGGAGTGTTCCTGGGGGTGACAGCAGCCGGGACAAAGGCCTTGGGTAGCAAGGGCAGGGCTCCAGAGAGGAACAGAAGCACAGGTGGCACGCAATGAGACTGCAGAGGCATCGGACGCCCTTCGGCTCTTGCTAAGACTGGGTTTCTCCCAAAAGCAACAAGGAGCCATTAACAGGGCTTTCAACAGGATGAGGAGAGGAACATGACCAGCCCAGTACCTGGACAGTTTCTCTGTTCTTCCCTGGTGGTATAGGAGGGAAAAGGAGGTGGGTCACAGTCTAAGGCACTTACGGCTGAGATCATTTTCTATGAAAGTAAGTCCTATAGGGGATGGAAGGGGACAGAATGGACAAATGCTATTTTAGCTCCAATGAACAAAGATTTGTAGCCTGACCTGAATAAAGAGGGCAAGCCATGGACATATTCGAGAGGGAATATTGTGCTCAGGGAGAGTCCCAAGTGCAAAGGCCCTGGGGCAGCAGAGGTGCCATGTATCAAGGCAACAGCAGAAAGGCTAGTGTGGCTATAGCAGAGTGAGAGAGGAAAGGAGAGAGGTCAGACGGGCAGTGAGGATGGGATCATGCAGGGCCTTGGAGGATGACACGTGGCACAACAGGGAAGCTGGTGGCATCAGCCAGTCTCAGAACAAAGAGCTCCAACCTGTGTGTTGTCTTTGTAAGTGTTGCCAGTGAAGATGCACCTTGTGCATTTGAGAGGCAAGGCCTAGCCAGGACATTCGGGACCTCAGTGGATCAGGGGACAGAAGGCTCAGGAAGTCCTGGTGCCACTATGCTTCTTCCTGCCCATTCCAGCAGGCAGAGTTAAGAGTGACATTCTTGGGAAAATCCTGCATCAAACACCTGTGAACCTTGAAGAAGCTCAGATAGAATGACACAGACAAAATTCAAAACACAGTTGATCCCAAGTGTTGGTGGAAAGAGAGGATGATGCCCGTTCACTGCTAATGGAAGTAGGAATGGGACAACCACCCTGGAAAGCAATCTGGCAATCCTCGGCGTGTCCTTTCACCCAGGGATCATGGAGAAATTCTTTCACAAGTCCAAAGGGAACATGGATAGGCATATTCATGGTCTCATGGGAACATGGATAGTGATATTCATGGTGGCATTATTTGTGGCTCCAGGGAGGCAGAGCCTGGAACAACAAATAGAATGTAATAGATGTCCCCAGGTGACATCAAGTTAGCAGCAAGGTCTTGGGTTTGCAACCACCTGGGCAGAGTTTTAAAACATAACATTGTGCCAAAAAAAGTAAGAGCTTGAATGAGATTCATAATATAAGGCAATCTTGTCAGCTTAAAGCACAATCACAGCCAAATGCTGCCATGTATTTTACAAGGATGTGTGCATATGGAAGGACGTGGATTAAAGACCTCAGGGGGTGTGGCTGTGGAGGAGAGAGGAACAGAGCAGAAGGGGATGGGGTGGAGATCACAAAGAAAGAGGGCCCCGAAATGTGAGCATTCAGCAGGTGACAGTCACTCGGCTAAGCAGTTGCTCCTGGAGTCCTCAAAGCAACTGCAAAGTATTGTCCCCATTTAAAGGATGGGAAAACAAACGCTTAGGGGAGAAATGACTTGCAAGGGTTTACAGCTCAGAGACAGAGCAGAGATTCCAGACGCAGTGTGACACAGTACAAACCATTTCATCATGGAGCCGGACAGACTTACACTAGGAGGTTTGGGCCGGGACTCTGCCAAGTCTTAATTGTGGGAACTCAGGCCAGTCATCTCACCTCACTGACATTCAGTTTCCCCACATGGAAAGTGGAGACGCTGACATCTTCCTCCCAGAGCTGCAGTGAGAATGCTGTGAGCTACCCCTCAGAAGCACTGTGCCCGGCGCTTGGCCCAGCGAGGGTGCTCCTTGGAGGCGGCTGTGCCTTACATCAGAATCCAGGCTCTCCCTGGGGTCAGGCTAAGTGGGAGAGTGCAGGTTGGGGCCCTTGGTGGGCTGGGCAGCCTGGGACTCATCGTCCTCTCCTCGTCTTCTCATGCTGGGCCCCTGTCTCTGCCTGGCTGGTCTCCTTTCCTTCTCCCGGCCCTTTTCTAGCAAAGACAGGCACTGCTTCGGTGCCTGGACCCCGGGCTCCTGGAATAAGTTGTGCCTGGCGACTCTCCTAAACACCGATGTGTCCAACCCCATGGAGTATGAGTTCAACTTCCAGCTGGAGATCCGCGGGCCATGTCTGCTTGCAGGTGAGAGGGAGCTGTCCAGATGGGGTGGGAGGGCTGCAGGCCAAAAGCCAAAAGCTGCCAGGGATGGGACGGGGATGGGCAGGGAAGCCAACTGGTCCAGATGGCAGACCAGCTGAAGCACACAAAGCCCTTGGACCCCCATTTCCCATGGCCCCAGCAAGCAGCCCAAAGATGAGTCCCTTCCCAGGATGGATTTCAGGGCCACTGACTTCCACCCCAATGGCTTCCTTGGGAAAATGTCCATGGGGAATGGCGGCCCCTGGTCCCTCGCTTCCTGGTTCTCACCTTGTCTGCATGTCAGAAGCACCCAGAGACATCCTGCAGCCTAGATCCCACCCCCAGAGATTCTGGGGTGTGTTCCAGGCATGGAAACATTTAAAAGCTCCCCAGGAAGTTCTAATGTGTAAGTAGGTTGAGAACCATTGCTCTGAGGTTCTCCCCCAACCACTCCAAGTTTCAAAGGACACTAGGATTGGTTTCTTTTTTTTTTGAATCGGAGTTTCACCCTTGTTACCCAGGCTGGAGTGCAATGGCGCGATCTCGGCTCACCGCAACCTCCGCCTCCTGGGTTCAGGCAATTCTCCTGCCTCAGCCTCCTGAGTAGCTGGGATTACAGGTGCACGCCACCATGCCCAGCTAATTTTTTGTATTTTTAGTAGAGATGGGGTTTCACAATGTTGACCAGGATGGTCTCAATCTCTTGACCTCGTGATCCACCTGCCTCAGCCTCCCAAAGTGCTGGGATTACAGGCTGGATGTGGTTTCTTGTCAGTGCGTGCTTTCCTAGAGCAACGCTGCATTCCAGTGCGAGGTGCATTTATGGAGCACCAATCAAAACAACACCCTCCAACAGAGCACTGGGCACCATCTGCTTGGCAGCATGCTGGGGGCTGTGCGTGCCCTATAAGGACCCCCACTACACCCTGAGTTTAGAGCAGGAAAAGCCATCAGACACAATCTATCTAAGCCTGCATTTTACAGGTGGGGAAATTGAGGCAGCCTGGCCATGTTCACACTGCAGGTCAAGAACCCCTAATGGGGCTGGCGTGTCACTCTTCTCTGGCCTGGGTCTTGGTGTGCTCCAGCCAACTCCTGTCTCTCCTGACCTCGTGAGCCTATATCCCCCTTGCCTTTTTATGCCACTCAGGGGTGGAGAGTCCCACACATGAGATTCGTGCTGACGCTGCCCCATCTGCCCGCTCTGCCAAGAGCATCATCATCACCTTGGCCAACAAGCACACCTTCGACCGGCCCGTGGAGATCCTCATCCACCCAAGCGGTATGGTGCCCTGGGCTGCCTGTGGGAGGGAGGAAGAGGTGCTGATCCTGTGGGAACAGAACACGTGGCCCCCTGCCCAGCAGCTAGCTAGCCAGGGAAACAGTCAGGGGTGGGTGTGGCCAAGGAGAGGAGACCCACTATGTGCCTCCCAGGAAAGTTGGCTCTAGCTGGCAGAATCGAATGTCTCCTGCCCTGATTCAAGCTCCAGAGGCCCAGGGTCTCATCCCCCCATCAGGGCACTTCACCCCCAGCCCAGCTGAGCAGAGGATCTTTGAAACCCAAAGCTCAGTGAGACCCCGGAAATTCTGTACCCTCAAGGAGAAATTCTTGTCTGTTCAAGAATTCACAGAATGTCAGGACCTAAGCACATTAGAGAGTCATTTTACCCCATCCCACTACCATTTCACAGATGGCTTCACTGAAGCCCAGAGAGGGGCAATGGGTCACCCATGGCCACTAGGCTCCCCTGACTCCCAGCTAAGGTGTCTTCCCAAGCCCTACACTGCTTCAGGCAGCCAGGGTTTCCACCCCCTTCCAACTGGGAATCCTACCCCTGTGAGAATCTTGCACCTAAACCAAAGCCCCCAGCATCCCTCTCCTATGATACCTGGCCAAGTGCTGAGAGTCAATCTCATCTCTGCAGAGCCCCATATGCCCCATGTCCTGATAGAGAAAGGGGACATGACGCTGGGAGAATTTGACCAGCACTTGAAGGGAAGAACAGATTTCATTAAAGGGATGAAGAAGGACAGCAGTGCAGAGCGGAAGGTGAGAGAAACTGAGGCGGGGAGTAGATGGTGGCAGAGTTGGGGTGGCACTGAGGCCTGGTCTCCACTGAACTAGTGAGGTGGGGAGGTGACCTGCTTGAGGTCACAGAGAAAGCTGGAAGCGGACACCAGCCAAGAAGCATTTCCTGGCCAGGCGCAGTGGCTCACGCCTGTAACCCCAACACTTTGGGAGGCCGAGACAGTGGATCACAAGGTCAGGAGTTCAAGACCAGCCTGGCCAACATGGTGAAACCCTGTCTCTACTGAAAATACAAAAATTAGCTGGGCATGGTGGCATTTACCTGTAATCCCAGCTACTCAGGAGACTGTGGCAGGAGAATCACTTGAACCTGGGAGGTGGAGGTTGTGGTGAGCTGAGATCGCGCCACTGCACTCTAGTGTGAGTGACAGAGCAAGACTCTGTCTCAAAAAAAAAAAAAAAAAAAAAAGCATTTCCTTCTGTGGAGCCTGGGGCACTGCAGGGCACTTTCAGATGCCCCGTCATCCTGGCTCTGTTCCCGCCTCTTGTAGGTCACCTTTCCCCAGGACCTCTCAGGTGCCTAAGCCAAGAAGGTTCACATATGGTGGCAGAAATGGCCTTAGACTCCTCTGGGCCTCTGCACTTCCAGGGACATCCAGGACCCTTCAGCTCCTCACCTTCCGGGTCTCCCTTTCCTATCAGCTGAGTAGCTTCCTGCTCTTCCTCCCTCTGGGGCCCTTGCTTGCTATGACATAAAGGACAAAGAGAGCAGGGAAAGTCTGAGAAAGATCCTTTCCTTCTGCTGTTCCCTGACCCATGAAGCTATAGGATAAGGAGGCCTGGCCAGGGGGCGGGGATGAGAAAGGGAACGTTGGAGGCTGAGCATCAGCCACAGGTCACACCCAGTGCTCTGCCTCCCATTCATGGTCCTGCACACTGAGCCAGGTCCTGATTGCCATGAGAGGTTTCAGAATGATGGCTTGCCTCTCTGCATTAGCCCCATTTTTAGATCAGAAAACTGAGATCTAGCACCCAAAGGTCACCAGTGAGCTGGAGAAAGGGAAAGACCTTACCTCGGAAGTTAGAACTGGTGACCGGGAGGCTAAGGGATGAGACTGGATTCTGCGGGGGCAGTTGAGCTGGGTTTCACACCACCAGCCCTGCTCTGCTCTCCTAGTTGGCGCAGGGCAGTGGCAAGGTGGGGAAGCAGACAGAGACCCTGCTGGAAGCCCCTGCTCTCCCAGAGGTGCCCCTCAGCTGGATGAGTCAGGTGGGAGAAGAAGCTGGAGGTGGGTTCTCAGAGTAGGGGACAGCAATGCCGGAGGTCCCACTGAGGTCAGAACTGCCCTCCCAGGCCTGGGGCTGGCTGCGCTCCCTGCCAAGCCTTAAATCAATTAGCTTAGGGGCTGTTGAAGCAAATGATTTTTCATTTGCCGCCTTGGGTTGGTTATGCAAATAGCCTGTATTCTCACAAACTCCGGAGAGGACAGCGATCAACCCGCAGCTGCTAAGAAGTGATGAGTTTATCGTAATTGGATAATGGCCGCTTGAGGAGACATTAGAGAGTCCTGAGCCAGGGCACCCACCCTGTCCCTCTGAGAGGCAGACAGTTTTCTGGAGGCGGTTTCTCTCACTGGCAGACGTGGCTGCTGCTGCCTTGGGCTCTGTTATTGAAAGAGACAGGCTGGGCTGTGGCTTCTGGAGGAGGGGCTTCACGTGGGAGAGAGAGAGAGATCCCTTGGCAGGGAGGAGAGTGGATTGGGGGTATCCACAGGGTGAACATCAATCAGGAAGAGTGGGTGGGACAAGCTGTCAGAAACCCTGGCTTGGCAAGGAGAGAGCAAATCACACAGAAAGACACACCACGCCCAAGAGGCAGAGACGCCAAGAGAAATAGAGGCTGAAAAACAAAACAAAAAGATGTACACACAGGTCAGTGACAGACAGAAAGACCCACACACATTCATTCCCTCACTTATTCATTCAACAAATAAATCTTAGGGGACAACACGGAGAATAACACAGTCTTTATCTTCACGGAGCTCATATTCAGGAGAATTGCTAGAACTCAGGAGGTGGGGGTTGCAGTGAGTAGAGATCACACAACTGCCCTCCAGCCTGGGCGGCAGTGCAAGACTCCGTCTCTAAAATAATTAATTAATTAGTTTTTTAAAATCCACCAAGGCGCTGCCCTTCCTTTCATCTTTACCCATCCATCTCTGGACCAGACCCTGTGTTAAATTCCAGAGATGTAAAAGAGGCTAAGGGATGGAAAGACAGAGGGAAAAAAGCAAATCAATGAACCAGATCTGTTTGGAGGGGGATGGTGTGATCATGAGTGGTAGATGCTGGGTGTTCTTCAGCTGGGCGTCGGCAAAAGCCTGTCTGAGGATAGGACCTGGCAGATGGCGAAGAGCTCACCATGGGAGGAATGGGTGGAGAGGGCACAAGGAGGGAAAAGCAGGAAGCAGAACAATGTGACCTGTTTGGAAAACAGGAAGAAGGCCAGTGTGGCTGAAATGTAGGGAGCAGAGTCGGTAGAGAGGAGGTGGCCAGGTAGACAGGGGTCAGGCCACAGGGGGCTTTCTAAACCATGGTTCAGAGTGTTCAGGGAGGGCACTGCCTGAGCAAGGAATGACAAGAACATTCGCTCTGCAGAATGGACCCCAGGGAGATAAAAGTGAGACAAAGAACAGGAAGAGACTATTGCAAAGGTCCAGAGAGAGACAGTCCTCTCCTGAACTTGGGCAGTAGCAGTGGAGACAGAGAGACATGGACGGGTTCAGGCTGCGTCTTAGCAGCGGGACTGGCAATGCTTTGCTACAGGATGGAATGTGTGGAGTGAGGAAAAGAGGGGAACAGAGGACAACCGTTAGGCATTTGGTTTGAATAACTGGGTGGGTGGTGATGTCATCTATTGAGTTGGGGAGGGAACCCAAATAGACAGAAACTGAGAAACAGATACAGAGACACGGATACACAGAGACGGCCGGATAAGGGGACAGAGAGAGAAAGTCGGAGTGAAGAGTGAAAGCAGCATGAGAACAAAAGAAATGAAACTCTTTTTGGAGTGGAGGGGGAGAAGCAAGGGGGAGGGCCCTGGCCTCAGGGCCAGCTAGGAGGCCATATAAAAAGATAAACGGCCAGGCCAGGTGAGGTGGCTCATGCCTGTAATCCTAGCACTTTGGGAGACTGAGGCGGGTGGATTGCCTAAGCTCAGGAGTTCGAGACCAGGGCAATATGGTGAAACCCCATCTCTACTAAAATACAAAAAATTAGCCAGGCATGGCGGCATGCACCTGTTGTCCCAGCTACTCAGGAGGCTGAGGCAGGAGGAATGCTAGAACCCAGGAGGCGGAGGTTTCAGTGAGCCAAGATCACACCACTGCACTCCAGCCTAGGCGGCAGAAAGAGACTCCATCTCTAAATTAATTAATTAATTAATTATCCATCTCTGGACCAGGCCCTCTGTTAAATTCCGGAGATATAAAAGAGACTAAGGGATGACCTGCCTTCAAGTGTAATAGTAAACAATTTGGTGGGAGGCAGAGATCAGAGCAAACACTGTATTCAGTATGGGAAGTGCGTGGGCCTCCAGGACCAGCAGAGCAGTGGCAGTGACAATGACGGCTGCTGTTTAGAGACAAGTGCTCTCTGCCAGGCAACCAGCTTCACAAGTGCCCTGAACCCATGCAGCAACTCAGTGAGGTGTGTCTTCTTGTCCTCATTTCACGGATGAGGAAACTAAGTAATTAAGTCCACCTGGACATTGGGGAAGGCTTTCCAAACAGGCAGAATTTGAAGAGTGAGTAGGAATTTAACAAAGGGAGAGAATGGGTAAATCAGGGAAACCCAGGTCACAGCCAAGAGGAGCCAGAGAGCAGGTTACATACCGAATGGAAACACGGGAGACCGTTATTCAACCAAGGGGCTTCCCGTGTCTGCGCTGACTCAGTTCATCCTCACAACCACCCTGAGAAGTGGACATTATTTGCCCCATTTTGCAAATGGATAAATAGACCCAGAGGAGGGACTCGCCCCCATATCACACAGTTGGATGGTGACAGAGCTGGGATTCAAACCCAGGTCTTTCTGCCTGCAAAGTCCATGCTTGCTGTTGTAACCTGCGAAGGTTTAGCAAACAGAGGAGCTGAGCACAGTCAGCCTGGAATTCTTCCATGCAGACCCTGAGCCGGATGTGGATGTGTGGTGAGTGATGGGGACCAGCGTGAGTCCCCAGGAGCACCTCTTGGTCCCCTGATTGCCCAATCAGAGTGTTCCTTTCTCCTCCAGACAGAAATCATTCGGAAACGCCTCCACAAAGACATTCCCCACCACTCCGTCATCATGCTCAACTTCTGTCCTGACCTCCAGTCAGTCCAGCCGAGCCTGAGAAAGGCCCATGGGGAGTTCATCTTCCTCATTGACAGGAGCAGCAGCATGAGCGGGATCAGTGTGCACCGCGTCAAGGTACCTGCTGAGAGGACCCCTCCCCAGGGCCCAGGGCTCCAGGGTAAATCAACTGTGCACCCCAACCCAGCTTCCTCAGCACTGTCTGTTCCAAGAAACAACTTTAAAAAATCAGTTTAAACAGAGACACCCAAACTCCATTTGCTTCCGCAAAAAAACATGAAGCAGTGTGAGCAGAGGCAGAGCTGGCTCCATTTATAAGGGATGAAGTCATCCATAGCTGTCCTTTGCACTCCACAAACGTTAGTTAAAACACCCCAGTAGGTACTGAGTGGAGCAGGGTACAGAGAAGAGAGGAAGGGAAGTAACATTTGCTGAGGGTCTGCTGTGTGTTGGATACGGTATTAGCCACTTAATGCACAGCTTGGTATCTAACCCAGACAATAATCCTATGAGTTTCATCCTATTTTTACCATTTTCCAATTAGGAAAACTGATCTTGAGAGTTCCAGTCACCTGCTCAAGGTCACATAGCCAGTGTGGTCTGAGATTAAACCCACGTCTACCTGACTAGTCCCACCACCTGACATCAGAGCTTCAGTGGACATGGCCCCTGCCATCAAGGAATGTGTAGAATTCAGTGGAAAAGATTTCTGAATCTTTTTTTAAAATGCCTAATAGGTGCCAAGCCTTGCCCTTGGCCATCTGGAAAAACAGGAGAATGTAAACACAGTGCCTGTCCTCAAGGAGCTGACAGTCAAGTGAGGAGCACAGGCCTGCGAGCCAATCAGAAGGCATGGGAGCTTGGTCTCCCTGCTAAGGAGAGCTCCTCAGGAGTGTGGAAGAAACAGCGATAGAACCATACCCCTCACAGTCCAGATGACTTTCACCTGCCCCCCGCCCCACCCCCAGGAGATTATTCATCTCGATCATGGTATTATCCAACACTCCCTTGTATTTTCAGTTGGGCAGATGTCTCTCTCTCTGGAGTTAGGAGCTCATTTAGGGCAAGGGCCATGTATCGTCTCACCTCTCTCTTTCCACAGGGCCTAGCTCTGTGTTTATGCATAAAAAAGCTTTCCATCTCTTTACTGACCCACATAAAGGATAACTGAGTTCAGGAGAACAGGGAAGGGGGGACAAGAGCAGAGTGGGGCTCTGTCGTCACCTGAAATTTCATCTTTCCCAGACCAAGCTGTTGTTTCTAGGGCAACAAGCTCAGCAAGGAGAGGAGGGTTGGATGAGATCTGGGAGGCCAGCTATCTCTGCAGGCTTGCTACAATTGTCCTGAAGCATGACAGAGAAGTCATACATGGGACCCAAGTTCCTGTTTGAGGCCACATGACACAGAGGGGCAGGGCTGATTTCACCTCCTTCCCCAGCCTGTCCACCATCAAAGGCAAACATTGGAATGAGAAGCTGTCCTCGGTGCTGGAGTGCTGAAGCCCGCTTCAGGCCTCTGTGGCCATCTGTATCCCATTCCACAGCTACATCAGTTCATAAGATGTCTCAGTTACCCTAGAGCGTCACAGAAGCATAAACCTAAAACATGGCTTAGGGACCATTTAGTCCATTTTCCCTCCATTTTCCAGGTAAAGAAACTGAGTCCCCAAGAGGCTAAGTGCTTTTCCCAGCACCACAGGGCTAGTGAGGGAGGGTGGGCCTTCTATATCTTGCTTCAGAGCTCATTTTCCTTACATTGCTTATGGAGAAGATGCATACTCTTCCACTAAAAAATTCTCTTCTCTGATGATGTCATTTCTCCTGCATGGCATCGTGCCAAGAGTGACACCTGGGTTCCAGGATCAATTCTGCCACTGATTTGCTCCGTGGCTGTGGACGAGTTGATTCTCAACTCTGGGCTTCATTTATTCATTCTATAAAGTGAGAAGGAAGGATCAATTCAGGCAGAGTGAACATATGTCACATGTCCCTCCACTCCCCTCTCCCGAGCCCAGGTAGACATCAATAATTTATCATGAATTTTTTTCCTGCTGAGCCTAGACTCAGTCTACATTCTTCTCATCTCAGTGTTCCAGGCGGTTACTACCAGTTAAATGGAATTGGTTCATAAATGGAAATCCACTTCCTGGGCTCAAGTCCTGTCCAATCTTTGCATTCCAGAATTCTCTGACAATAACTTTCTCTGGCTCTCCTTTTAGTCGTCTTTCTTCTTGGAATCTCTCCTGCCCTTCTCCAGTTCAGCTCACTGAGCTCAAGGTCATTCCTTCACAAATGGCTTTGCACTGGTGCCATCCACCCTGCTAAACACGACCCTTTTATAGAAAGGCACAGAAATTACTCAGGCTACACATCCCTTTCCCCACTGACAATGAGGGCACTGGAAGGTTGCTCGGGTCATTAATTGTGACCCATGGATTGAAGTTTTAGTAAAATCTAGGCTCAGGGAGGAGGGAGAAAATAGAAATCCAAACAGCCTATGCCAAAGGGGAAAGTCCAGCCAATTTAATTTCCTGCAGCTGGTCTCATTCTTCAGCTGCCACTTGCTGCCAAAAACGTGGCTTTAAAAATATTAATAGGTGTGAGCAGAGACAATCTGTATGGATCAGCAGAATCTCCTCCTAGCGGGAAGATGCATTCGTGACTAATGAAAAAATAAGCAGACATTAACTTCTTTTGTAGAAAAACAAATGTATTCATGCAAGCAATGAAGAGAGAGAGAATGTTAATGTTAATGTTTAATGTTAATTTTGGGGGAGGGGGATGGGATTGCGTGTGAATATGCGGAGCCCTGAAATCTATGTGGTGTAAAAGTTGCCAGAATCCACTTGCAGCTGTCTCCTTCTAGATCCTGAAGTATGACAGCTTCCCTGAAGCCATGCTGAGATCCCTGGGGTACTATCGGTAAACAAGTTGGGGGACAAGGGGGCCAGGGGAACACAGACCTTCGTTCCTCTGCCAAGGCAGAGCCAACATGAATAAAAATCTCAGCTGTGTTTTTAGAGCCTCAGTCATTAGTCTTAGGTCTTGTGACCCAGTGCAATTCCTTAGCTGTCTTGAGCCTCAGTTCCCTTATCTGTAAAATAGGGTTATTAATATTAATATAGATCCCATTGGGTTGATAATGATAACCATTTATTGAATATTTACTATGCACCAGGCTGAGGCTCAGAGGGGTGACATAACTTAGAGCATTTAGCACGTAGTAATAGTAATGATAAATGTGAAATTTATCATTATTTCACTGTATTATAACCATCATCACCATCATGATCATCATCATCAATTTGGCTTCTACCATCACCTCCACCTCCCTCGTTGTACTGGGTTTTTTTTCATCAAGGTCTCCTGGTGGTGCATAGTTACATGGTTATGTTTAGTCTTCATAGATTTTGGAGGGAAAGTGAGATGGCTTTGAGTCCTGACTCCATTATTTACCCTCTGGATGCTCACGAACACGTTACTTCACCTCTCCGTGCCTCAATCTTCTCTTCTATAAAATGGGAATAGTAGTGTACCTGCTTTGAGGGTTATGGTGAAGATCAGTGAGGTGATGCATAGAAAGTATGTCCTACGTACCTTACAAATATGAGCTAAAGAGACTGCCCCTGAGGATGCGTCCTTGGGTGATGACTGTTCAGTTGAGTCTGATGCAGAAGGTCCCACAGAGGGCCAGAAGCCATTCCATCAACAGCGTGACCTGGACCAGGCCACTTTTCTCCCTTAGACATCAATTCTGCTTTAACAGCAGGGAGCGGCTCTCCCCACCTCTCGGGATCAGCAAGAAGTTAAATGGAACTGGTGATACAGTTATTATATTGTAGTATTACATAGTATTATAATCTAGTTTTGCAGAACTATTGCTTATGAAATATGTTTGTCCACTTCCTCCCACTGTTCACTTCACTCCCACCCTCAAAGCTGCTTTGTCTGAGAACCACTTTCCCTTTAGAGAGGATTTATGATCATTGCTCTAACGTGGTCCAGAGGGGAGTCCTGGAAGCTCACTTTCCCCAACACATCGCATATGTACTTGCGACAAAAGCAGCTACCTAGTGAGTTAAAACCCTGTAATTGCAATTGCAAAAGGAAAATTACTCAAACACATTGGCAAGCCATAATAGAAAGGTTTTAAGAAGTCAGATCTGCTACATGGATAAATTTGATGACGACGATGATGACGGTGGTGGTGGTGGTGCTGGTGGCGGCTTTGGTCCAGCCTCTGGTCAGTGTCAGCAAATTTCTTGATGTGGGGAAAAGGAGTTACTGGGTGCAGACAGAGGAGGGTAGAGGCCCATTTGGAGGCTGTTCCTGCACTAGGAAAGGGAATACTGGGGTGTGGTGGCTGAGTGGCAACAGCTCCTTCTTGAATCTTGAAAACTCCTTTCACTCCTGCCAGGATGCCATGTTGGTGGCTCTGAAGAGCCTCATGCCAGCCTGTCTCTTCAATATCATTGGGTTTGGATCCACATTTAAGAGCCTTTTTCCTTCCAGCCAGACCTACAGTGAGGTAAGGAGTAGGCAAGGTTGGGACCAGGAGGGTGGTGCATGGTGGGGAGAAGAGGAAAGGAAGGAATGGGGGAAAAAAGTAGGTAAAATCCTAGGGCTGGCCTCAGAAGCTGCCTACCCACGGAGAACCCAGATCACACCCGGGGGCAGAGAACTAAAGAGAAGCTATCTCTGTTTGGACATTTTTCTGACATCTGAGCTTTCTAACAGCCCCCGCTCTTTAGAATCAAACTATTTTGGGCAAAGTATGTGTGTGTGCCGAGTTGAGGTACAGAAAGTGGGTAGAGAGAAGACATAACCCAGGCCTGCCACTCACTGAAGCCTCTGTTTCACAAGGAGGATGGACTCATGCAAGGTTGAGCTAAGGAAGTGGATGATAAGAAGTAGGGGAGTGAATAGTTGGGTGAGTGGGCATGGCAGTGGGCTAAGAATGGAACTCACAAGGCTCAAGATACAGTGTGAAACAAGAAGGCTGTGGCCCCAGCAGCATGTTCAAAATTGGAGCATCCTACCCAGATCTAAGAAGAGGAAGAGAGGGAGGGAGGAAGGAAGGAAAGGAGGGACGAAGGAAAGACAAATGGGACACTTTTCAACTAAAAATAATGTTATGAGTTTTAAAAATACAAGAATAATATAGGTTGCAGGCGCTTGTAGTCTCAGCTACTCGGGAGGCTGAGGTGGGAGGGTCGCTTGAGCCTAGGAGTTTTGAGTCCAACCTGGGCAGCACAGTGAGACCTCCCGTTTACAAACAACAATGACAAAAGAATAATAGGTATTGATCCTTTCGCAATTTTTAAATGTAGATTTGAAAAACCACATTTAAAAAAAATCTCCTGTGATTATGTCAGTCAGGAAAAAAGGAAGAAAAGACACTGCTAAGAGCTTAGTATAAATCCTTCCAGCCCTTGTTCTATGCATTTACACACACTTTCAATAAAGATACGATTAGGCCTTCCATACTGTTCTGTAACCTACTTTTCTAACACAGCAGTCTATCATGCATGTATTTCCATGCCAGTAAGTATTAATCGGTAACGTAATTGTAATGGCTTCCTAGTACTTCACTACACAGATAGACGGGGACTTATATAACAAAACTCCTGCAGTCAGACATTAAAGTTCTTGCCATTTTATTTAGTCATCTCTGTATCACAGATTTTGCATGCATCCTTAATTATTCCCTTAGGATTAATTCCTAGCCTCGCTGGCTCAAAAGCTGTACATACATCTTAAGACTTTTGATACATGCTGTTGCTGCTTTTTTTTTTTTTTTTTTTGAGATGGAATCTCTCTCACTCTGTTGCCCAGGCTGGAGTGCAGTGGTGCGATCTTGATCTCAGCTCACTGCAAGCTTTGCCTCCTGGGTTCAAGCGATTCTCCTGCCTCAGCCTCCCAAGTAGCTAGGATTACAGGCATGCCCACCACACCTAGCTAATATTTGCATTTTTAGTAGAGACAAGGTTTCACCATTTTGGCCAGGCTGGTCTCGAACTCCTGACCTCAAGTTATCCACCCACCTTGGCCTCCCAAACAAGCTGTTACTTCTAAGTCCCGTCCAAGAGTGGATGTTGGAATAGCATCCCCCTGAACCAGGAGGAGGAAGTGAACGTGTCCAGTGGGAATCTATTCTTGCTGCAAACGACATCCATCCTTGTCCAGTTGGGACCCACATAGTTAGTCCAGGAGGAAGGAAATCTGCCTGGATTAGAGAAATAGTTTTCTCAAAATGTCATAGGGGGCTGGGGCCAGAGTCAGTCTCCTGACTCAGATCTTAAGATTCCTAGTCCAGTGTTCTTTCCACCACACCACCGACCTCCCTCATCAGAAAAAGAAACCTCATGTATGCTAAAGAATCAGAGGTTTCATGTGCTACCTCTTCCTGGAGTGCTTCTATTTTTTTTTTTTTTTTTTTTTGCCAATCATTGAGAGCTTGTAAGGTTGCTGAGGTTGGTTGGCCTTGAACTCTTGGCCTCGCCTTCGCAAGCGCCACGACATCCGGCCGGAGCCACTTTGGGCCCCGGAGTGCTTCTATTTTTAAAGGGGAACCCAGAAAGGACAATAGGTTGGCGTTTCAGGCACAGGTAGTGGGTGCTGTTGAGCAGGATGACACCAAATGAGTGGCTATAAGTGGGCAGGGATGAAATTGGGAGCATGGGTCAACTCTGGTGAGGTTTAAAGAAGACCTAGGGAAACAAAGGCCTCTTCCCAGGGTGGTCTAGAGTCTCTGTGCCATATGGTGACCCTGGGGACTGTCTGCTTCTCTGCAGGAGAGCTTGGCCATGGCCTGTGATAACATCCAGAGAATGAAGGCCGACATGGGTGGCACCAACATCCTTTCTCCTCTCAAGTGGGTCATCAGGCAGCCAGTACACCAAGGCCACCCTCGGCTCCTCTTCCTGATCACAGATGGCGCTGTCAACAACACGGGGAAGGTGCTGGAGCTGGTGCGAAATCACGCCTTCTCCACCAGGTCAGCCTAGGCTGCGGGTCTAGGCTCCGTGACTCCAGGCTGCCAGGGCTGGGGAACCAGAGCCCAAGGGAAATGTGGAAAATGCCAGAGGGAGAGGACGGGCCCCACAATCCCCATAGGGCTTCGCTTCCAAGATAGTGTGGGCCGATTTCAAGTTCACCTTTTTCCCTCTCAAGTTCAGAAAGGGTGAGCTACCCATGCCTCTGCACATGACTCCTAAGGGCAGCCCAGTGAGAGGTCCCACAGCCAAGGGAGAGGCTACTCCCACTCTGTGCTGGGTGGGACTTGATGGGCTGTCTGTGGGTGAATCGAAGGGTGTGACTGTGAGTGCCCCCTCATGGCCCCTCTTTCTTCTCCCTCTCCCTCTGCCTGAAGATAGGGCCAGCTCCAAGATCCTGCTGGGTCATGCTGTGTCCCTTTCCCCATCAGGAGACAACGATGCAGAGAAGATGAGACATAATAGCCTCTCTTTTCACCTTTCCTCAGGTGCTATAGCTTTGGAATCGGACCCAACGCCTGCCACAGACTGGTGAAAGGGCTGGCATCTGTGTCCAAGGGCAGTGCTGAGTTCCTGACAGAGGGAGAGCGGCTGCAACCCAAGGTAGGCAACGGAACCCCCGCCATCCCTTCTGATGCTGGAGCCTCAGAGGCCCATACCAGTCATATGGCAACCCAGTGGTGAAACTAGGATGTGACCCCAAATCTGAGCTCTCCACTGGGCCACATTCCCCCCCACAATGAGAACCAAAGAGACTTGCAAGCCACAGACCAGACAACTCTGGAAGCAATGCCAGGATGTAGATCCGCTGGTCTCCAGCCACTGGACACACACACTCCATCCACTGCTGGACAGGATGAGGCTCTTGAAAAAGCTGCCACCTATATGATTGGAGTTGTGTTTGAGGTCCATATCTGGCCACATTCCTGAAGATGACAAATGGTGGCTCAGAAGAATCTAAAGAAGCCAAAAATAAAGGAGGCTGTAGTCTTCCTTCCATGACCTGTGTATTTGACATGAATAATCTAACCCTTAGAAAATCCCCTGTCAGTCCAGTAAACAGAGACAGTGAAGGGGCTTGTTGGGGATGGTGTCTATGAAAGGTGGAAGAGGAGGAAGCAGGAAGAAAGCTCTTCAGGCCAAGAGGATGATCCAACAGCTGTGAAAGCAAAGTGGGAGCAGAATTGGACAAGAGAGCCTCAGACTGTGATGCCCTGGCAAGGTCTCAGCCATCCAGCAGGGAGCTCTGGAGCAAAGGTTGCCCATCAGTCTGCAACATGCTGAAATGACTGGGCTCTAGTGTCCCTGCCATGATGAAATCACTGGCTGGGGGCTTCCAAGGAGAGATGTGGTCTTGGCTCAAAAGCTGGGGTGCTGCATCTGGAAGCTGTCACTTAACTGCATTTCTTGCAAGAAGGCATGTTCTTTCTTGAAGGGAGATTTGAAAGCTCACCTCTATAATTGCCACAACCCTAAAGTCATTTTCTCCAGGTTTGCAGTACGGGACATCCAAGGAAATCAGTCTAGATGATGACCATAGCTGTCATTTACTGAACACCTATCACATGGCAGATACTTCAAATTCAGGATGGCAAATAATCCTTCAGCTACATCCTCCCAATTTCACAGAAGGGGATAAAGGCCCAGAGAGGCAAATGAACCTGCTCAAGATTATTACTCAGTCCATGCTCTGACACAAACCTGTGTGCCCTTGGCCTAGTCACTGCCCTACTTTGAGCCTCAGATTTTCTCATTTAGAGAATGCTAAACTGGCCAGGCACGCAGTGGCTCATGCCTGTAATCCCAGTACTTTGAGAGGTCTAGGCAGGTAGATGACCTGAGGCCAGGAGTTTGAGACCAGCCTGGCTAATTTGGTGAAACCTCATCTCTACTAAAAATACAAAAATGAGCCAGGTGTGGTAGTGGCGGGTGCCAGTAGTCCTTACTACTGAGGAGGCTGAGGCCGGAGAATCACTTGAACCTGAGAGGTGGAGATTGCGGTGAGCTATGATGCCACTACACTCCAGCCTAGGCAACAGAGCCAGACTCTGTCTCAAAATAAAAATAAAATAAAATAAAAATGCTAAGCTTAGAAAAGATGACAGCAAAGATCCTCTCCAACTCTGACGTTCTAGGAGTCTAAGAAGCTCAGAGGTGTGCTCACTGCTGGGCAAGGGACAGCCAAGCCCTACTGTCCCTTCTTCCCTGCTCCCACTCCCCACTAAGCTCATACTTACATGGGCTTCTGTACACATCTCTTCTCACACATCCCCCCAACCTGTGTTCTGACCCTGCCCTACAGATGGTCAAGTCCTTGAAGAAGGCCATGGCCCCAGTCCTGAGTGATGTAACCGTGGAATGGGTCTTCCCCAAGACCACTGAGGTCCTGGTCTCACCCATCAGCGCCAGCTCCCTCTTCCCTGGAGAACGGCTGGTGGGGTATGGTATTGTATGTGATGCTTCCTCACACATCTCCAATCCCAGATCTGTAAGTATCCTAGAAACTCCAGGGGTCCATGGGGGTCCAGAACCCATGCCTACAAATCATCCTTAGCCAGAAAGACTATTTGTGGCAGCTAGAAACTCATTTAACTGGGTTTACAGTTGTAGGTTTACAATTCACCCAGTTGAGGGTTACAGTTGCCAGACCACAGGCATTCACTCGCAGCGACATGGCTAAGGTAGATGCCACTGTCTCAAAAATGTGGTTCTTAAGAGCCCCTGCAGTAGAACCACTTGGAGAACTTGTTTAAAATACAGAGCTGTGGGAGGCCGAGACAGGAAAATCACTTGAGGTCAGGAACTTGAGACCAGCCTGGTCAACAGGGTGAAACCCCATTCTCTACTAAAAATACAACAAAATTAGCCAGGCATGATGGCAGGCACCTAGAATCCCAACTACTCAGGAATCTGAGGCATGAGAATCACTTGAACCTGGGAGGCAGAGTTTGCAGTGAGCCAAGATCGTGCCATTGCCCTCCAGACCGGGTGACATAGTGAGACTCTGTCTTAAAAAAAAAAATGCGTATCCCTAGCTTCCACCCAGGTCTGTTGAATAAGAATTCCCTAGGATAAAACGCAGGAAACTTCATTTTACATCATCTCCCCTAAGTGATATGATGCACACTTCAGTTCAAGAACAAATGCACTTCAATTTCCTTCTCCACATACACTAGTCAGCTCATATCTCCTTAGATGAGTTTGTCTTTTATTTCTTCACATGGATGATTCGCTTGTCCGTGGTGGTAGAAGTGGGATAAAAGCCAAGAACTTCCGAAAGGGAGGTGAAATTCATGCTAAAATGTGAGAGATTGCCGAAGAAGCTGTTTCCTCACCTAACTTTCCTCTCTCATGAGTCTGTCCACTTTAAAGTATTTCTCATCTTGTTTTTTTACAAAAGAAGTCACAAACTCAATGCCTAGAGACATTGGGCAGGTGTGGAATGAATGAAATGGACTTGTATAAGAATAAAAGGGGCCAATGCTGTGATGGATAGCAGTTACCGCTGAGCTCTTAGTGGAGAGGCAATAAGGCGTGGTGAGGAATATGGCAAACTGGTTAGCACACTGGCAAACTCTCTAAACTGGGCAGCCCCTACACAGCCCTAGAAAAGTGTCATCATGCAGAAATGTGAGCCCTATGTTAACTGTGTGTCTAATTTTTCAGGAGAAATTGGAACTTTACGTGAAAGCTCCAGATTTTTGAATGCTATAAAATGTTTTAAGAACTGTGATCAAGGTGATGGATAATGTGTTATGGAGAATGGAGGGTTCAGCAGCAGGGAGAAAATGCTAAACAAAATGCTGGCCAAGTCCTTGCACAGTCCAGGCCTTCCTGGGAGGTCTAGAAGGCACCAGTTCATCAACAGACCCTCCCACTATAAGGGACTGGATGTAGTCATCAAATCCATCCTCCTTCTCTTACTCAATACTGGCAAAGTTTGCCCTGCTACCAGTAGGGATATTGAATAAAGAGGACCTTCACTTATTATTGGTGTAAATATAACTCGCCACAGCCCTCCTGAAAAGCACTCTAGAAATAACTAATAAAATTAGAGATAGGCTGGGCAAAGCCTGTAATCCCAGCACTTTGAGGCAGGGATTGCCTGAGGTCAGGAGTTCTAGAACAGCCTGGCCAACATGGTGAAACCTGTCTCTACTGAAAAAAAAAAAAAAAAAAAAAAAAAAAATTAGCTGGGTGTGGCATCAGACACCTGTAATCCCAGCTACTCTGGAGGCTGAGGCATGAGAATCGCTTGAACCTGGGAGGCGGGGGTTACAATGAGCCGAGATCACGCCACTGCACTCCAGCCTAGGGGATGGGGCAAGACTCTGCCTCCAAGAAAAAAGAAAAATTAGAGATACACAAACTTTTTAACCCAGAAATCCCACTCTTAGGAGTCTATCCCATAAAAACAAAAACGATGTAATGGATTTATATCCCAGGATTTACTGTAGCGTTTTTTTATGGTGACAAAAATAAATGGCCACAAAATGAATGCTTAACAATAAGGGGTGGTAAAATACTGTGTAGTCAGATGCTAAAAAGAATGGTTGGGGCCGGGCATAGTGGCTCACACCCATAATCCCAGCACTTTGGGAGGCTGAAGTGGGAGGATGGCTTGAGGCCAGGAGTTCAAGACCAGCTTGGGCAACCTACTGAGACCACTTCTCTACAAAACATAAAAATGTAAAAAATTAGCCAGATGTAGTGGCACATGCTTGTAGTCCCAACTTTTCTGGAAGCTGAGGCGGGAGGATTGCCTGAGACCAGGAGGTGGAGGCTGCAGCGAGCTGTGACTGTGCCACCGCACTCCAGCCTAGGTGCAGTGTGGAGACCCTATCTTTAAACAAAAAAACAGTTGAAATGCAGAATTTCCAAAATGTTTTCAGTGCAAAATTCAAGATACTTCTAAGTGTAAGTCATATGGCAAAGTTTTTATAAAACAAAACATGACCCCCAAAAGCTGATGTGTCATTTATACATGGAGGGTCGGTGACCCTTGAACAATGCGGAAGTTAGGGATACCAACGCCCCCATGTAGTCAAAAATTCACGTACAACTTTTGACTCCTTAAAAACCTAACTACTAATAGCCTACTGTTGACCGGATGCTTTATTGATAACATAAACAGTTAATTAACACGTATCTTGTGGGTTATATGTATTGTATGCTGTATTCTTACAGTAAAGTATGCTAGAGAAAATAAAATGGTTTTGAGAAATCAGAAGGAAGAGAAAATACATTTACTATTCATTAAGTGGAAGTACATCATCAAGGTCTTCATTGTCCTTGTCTTCACATTGAGTAATGGAGGAGGAGGGGTTGGTCTTGCTGTCTCAGAGGTGACAGAGGGAAGAAGTGGAGGAGGTGGAAGGGGAGCAAGAGAAGCTGACACTCAGTGTAACTTTTATTTTTAAAAATCCACCTATAAATGGACCCACACAGTTAAAACTTAGGTTGATCTAAAGTCAACTGTATGTTTATATCAGGGACAACAGAATGAGAGGAACAGGTGGTTTATTTTGTGAATTTTTGTTACCTATTTGGAAACAGGAGTGGCATTTAGAATTACATTTACAATTTTTTTAATGAAGTCAATAATTAAAAACATCACCTAAATGTTATAAAAAGATAATTCCATTCACCATCTCTTGAACAGAGGTGTATCTCAATACTCTTAAACAAACAGAAAGCTTTCCTATTGAGCTGGTTCTTCAGAGCTGAAGACCCCACCACCTGTGCTCACACCCGTTGCTCCCTGTGGAAGCCCTTCCTGACATCTAGCCTCCTTCCTAGCCCTCTTTTCTCTTCCTCCCTCCAGGACAAGAGGCAGCGGTACAGCATGCTACACTCTCAGGAATTTGGCAGCTCCGTCTTCTACCACTCTCAGGATGAGGGACCTGGACCGGAAGGTGGAGACTGTGCCAAGAACTTGGGGGCACCCTTCATCCTGGAGCAGGCCAAGGATGCCCAGCTGGTCAGCAGAGACTCCACGACCAAGCGCGGTTGGTCTACTGCTCTAATGATTGCTACCTTACGTTGAGCACTTACTATGTGCTAAGCGCTTGGTAAAAACCACCTCATTGAATAGTCAGCAGATGCAGAGGTGGACACTGTTATATTCATTTGACAGATGAGGAAATTGAGACTTGGAAATTTTAAGCAACTTAGCTAAGCTCATAGAGCTCAAAACAACTAGAGTACAGACAGAGAGCCTAGATCTCTCTGACCTGAAGCCTCATTATGGTGTTAGTTTCCATTCAAAGGGTACTTACCCAATTCCCTACTAAGGTTAGGGGCTGAGGGCAACATGGGAAGCAAAGATGACTGGGCAAGTCCCCTGCCCTTCCAGAGCTTCCCATGTAGTGAGAGACACGTCTGGCACTAACTCTGATAGAAAGCAGAATGACTAGGGTGCCAGGGACCCCCAGAAAATTTAACAAACTATGGAAATCCCAGGAAAAATGAGTACATCTGCTAGAGGATATCAACAAAGACTTCACAAGGGGACTGCTTCCTAGAGGCAGGAAGGGAGAGGAGGTTCCAGGCAGCAGAAACTGCCTGAGCAGCAGTGCAGAGAGTGTGACACTTATAACACGCACACAATTGGCTTCTGATCTATTGCATTTGGCCCACTTTGTACCTTTTATTTTATTTTATTATTTTTGAGACAGAGTCTCGGCCTGTCACCTAGGCTGGAGTGCTGTGGCATGATCTTGGTTCACTGCAACCTCTGCCTTTTGGGTTCCAGCAGTTCTCATGCCTCAGCCTCCCTAACAGCTGGGACTACAGGCGCACACCACCATGCCTGTCTAATTTTTGTATTTTTTGTAGAGACAGGGTTTCACCATGTTGTCCAGGCTGGTTTGGAACTCCTGGCCTCAAATGATCCACCCACCTCGGCTTTCCACAGAGATGTGAGCCATCACACCCAGCCACTTTGTACCTTTTAAAAGCAGCAGCAGGTAGAGAAGCTGGGAAGCTAGGCTAAGGCCAGCTCTGGCAAGGCTTTGGATGCCAGAGGAGGCACCTGCACATGTTTCAGTAGGCAAGCGATGGAGAACATGAGAGTCTTCCAAACAGGAAAGGGGGATGCAAGCCCCTCTCCCTGCTTTCCCACTCTGATAGTTCCCCATCACTATCCCTGTCCAGATCTGAACCTCTCCCAGCGACGGAGGGCATACAGCACCAACCAGATCACCAATCCCAAGCCCCACCCAAGGGCCACCATGGCGAGCGACCCCATGCCAGCTGCCAGGAGATACCCACTGCGGAAAGCCAGGCTGCAGGACCTCACCAACCAGACCAGCCTGGATGTCCAGCGGTGGCAGATTGATTTGCAGGTACCCAAGAAGGACAGTTTAGTAATGAGCTGGGGAAGGTGACAGACAGGGGAGAGCTGTGTCCCCTGCTTTAACCATAGGACAGAGCTATCCACAACTTACACTGCCAAGTCCCTTTCTCCTTTCTCAGCCCTTCATCTGCCTTACCTCAGAGTACATCTTCCAAATCAGGACACCCACCAGTCAATAAGCGCACTCATTCCCTGTACACACACTGCCCAGTTGGGCACATTTCCATGTGCTCTTTTGTTTGATTTAATAGCACCCCCGGGGAAGGAGAGAGTTTAGGGGCCCACCTTGGCTCAGTACAGATGTGGAAATTGAGGGCCAGAGAGGTAGGGCTGTTATCCAGGGTCACACAGCAGGTCAGAGGATTGCAACCTGCCTAACCTTTGAAAGACCCCCTGCCTTCAAAGCCTTTTATTCCTCCTCTATTAAACTGGACCTCCTACAAATCCCAGGGGCAGAGAGTTTTGTTTGTTTGTTTGTTTGTTTGTTTGTTTGTTTGTTTGTTTGTTGAGACAGAGCCTTGCTCTGTTGCCCAGGCTGGAGTGCAGTGCTGCCATCTCTGCTCACTGCAACCTTCACCTCCTGGGTTCAAGCAATTCTCATGCCTCAGTCTCCCAAGTAGCTGGCATTATGGGCATGCACCACCACATCTGGCTAACTTTTGTTTTGTTTTTTTGTGTGTGTGTTTTGTTTTTAAGATGGAGTTTCACTCTTGTTGCCCAGGCTGGAGTACAATGGCACAATCTCAGCTCACTGCAGCCTCCACCTCCTGGGTTCAAGCTATTGTCCTGCCTCAGTCTCCTGAGTAGCTGAGATGACAGGCACATGCCACCATGCCCAGCTATTTTTTCTATTTTTAGTAGAGACAAGGTTTCCCATGTTGGCCAGGCTGATCTCTAACTCCTGGCCTCAGGTGATCCGTCTGCCTCAGCCTCCCAAAGTGCTGGGATTACAGGCGTGAGCCACCATACACCATTAGCCCGGCCTAATTTTTGTATTTTTAGTAAATACAAAATTTTTGTATTTACTACATTTTTGTATTTATTACAGGGTTTTGCCATATTGCCCAGGCTGACCTTGAACTCCCAGGTTCAAGTGATCTGCCTGCCTCAGCCTCCTGAAGTGCTGGGATTACAGAGGTGAGCAACCATGCCTGGCAGCAGAGAGAATTTGAGAGTTAGAAAGCCACAGCAGGAGTGATCACCCACTGTCCTGCCAGGCCAGGGTTTCTTAGCCTCAGCACCATGGGCATGATAATTTTATATTATAGGGGCAATTCTGTGCACTGTGGAACATTTGGCGGCATCCCTGGCCTCTTCCCACTAGAGGCCAGGAACACCACCATCCCCAATCATGATAACCAAAAATGTTTGCAGACATTGCCAAATGTCCACTGGGGAGCACAATTGCCTGGATGAGCACCATTGTCCTAAACCAAATTGTGGTTTAATCCATTCTATGAAGAATGGGCTTGGCCAGGCACGGTGCTTCATGCCTGTAATCTCAGCACTTTAGGAGGCCAAGGCAGGCAGATTGCTTGAGCCCAGGAGTTCCAGACCAGTCTGGGCAACATGGCAAAATCCTGTCTCTACAAAAAATACAAAAATTAGCCGGGCGTGGTGACACGTGCCTGCAATCCCAGCTACTCTGGAGGCTGAGGCAGGAAGATCACTTGAGCCCAGGAGGCAGAGGTTGCAGTGAGCTGAGGCGGCACCACTGCACTCCAGCCTGGGCGATGGAAAGAGACCCTGTCCCAAACAAAACAAACAAACAAAAGAATGGGCTTTATGTAGATATGTCATTGTAAGGCTATGGTTCCTGAATGACCCTCCCACTTCTAACCACCACCCCCATCCCTCCCTGCCTCCACTTACACATAAGCCCATTCTCTAAGGGTAGGGACACTGCCTTCTTATCTCTGGGGGCCCTTCTCTGTCCTTAGTGAGGGACCACTTGATGCAATCGGAAGGCAACTGGCCCTGCCGTCTGGCTGCCTCTGTTCCTCAAACATGTCACTCAACTCTCCTAGCCCCAGCTGCCTCATCTACCAAATGGGGAGAATAGCTCAGGCACATGATTGAGTTGCCGTCCATCAAAAGATATGTATTGAGAGCCAGCTCTAAGTGGAGGACTCTTCCAGGTATTGGCTGATAAAAGATGCAGTGCCTGGCCCAGCACCTGGCACACAGCAGCCATCCTTTGCTGGCAGTGCTACTTGGTGAGAGCTCTAGACAGGCTGGTTCCCCTTTACTTCTTTCCTGCATGCTCCTCAGCTATTGAGACCCATCTCTGCTTATCTCTCACCCACCTCCTGCCTGGCTTTTTCCCCAACCTGATTCTCTCTTATGCATGCACACACAACACACACACACACACACACACACACACACACACACTCACTCCATGCACCCTCTGGCTGGGTGAAAGCCTGGATCTTAGACACATCTGTTGCTATGGAAACCTTACCAGCTTCAGTTGCTCTCTGTGACCCGCTGTGGTGTTGATGGTGAAGCAAGGCTAGGGGAATCCTGGTGTTTGATTGGGCAAGGAGTGGAAGGTAGGAATCCCGGGGCGCTTAGCAGCCCTGGCTGGGGTCATCCTGGAAGTGACCAGTCCCCTCCTTCTCCCACATCCTTGTACCATTCCTAGGACCTCTGGCTCAGAAAGACAGAAAGCAGCCCCCATTTAACGGGGAGGCACAGTCCACCTCCTAATAAATACTTGATAGGGATGGACAAGCCCCCATGGTTAACTGTTCATTGGCCAAAAAAATTCTGTTACACCTGAAAGTGACTTTATGTCCTCAGCCCCTCCCCCTACCAGGGGATGTATATGGTCCCAGAGACTTGAAATTCATTTTTAATGAATTTAATATTCTTCAATTACAAAAGTGGTATATACTCAGTGTTTGCAATAAAAACCCTCAAACAATTCAGTCAGGTATAAAGTACAAATAAATGCTTCCCTTCCCTATTCCCAGACCTACTTGGTTTTGAATGCTTCTTTCTAGAAATATTAATATGACACATACAAACACATACATACACAGTACATGTATGTATTTTTGTTAATCACATATACAATCTGCTCTCCAACTTACTTTTCTAAGGTCTTTTAAATTCATTTTTTAAAAATAAATAACAGTGCACTGTATTTATTTAAAAGTGAATTTAATTACCCTTTTTGGTGAACAGTTCTGAGATTTGACAGACGTATATGATCATGTAATCATCGCCACAACGAAGACACAGAACAATCACAATTTGCTTTTTTTAAAGTAAGTTTTATCTTGGACATCTTTTCACTTTGGCATGAAGAAAGCTACTTCTTTATGTTCAATGCTGTGTGACCTTCCATTGCATGGGATATACCAGAACTTATTTGCCAACTTTGATGCCAACCCCAACTGATTTCGATAGTTTCCAGATTTTTACTTTTACAAACAATACTGCAACAAATATACAGTACTTGCATATCAATTGTTGTGCTCTTATATATTTTCACAAGATCGAATTCCTGAAAGTGGAATTGTCAGATCAAAAGGGCTTGTGCATTTCAATTGAGAACACATTGCTAAATTGTTCTCCTATGACTGTGTACCCACTTACGTTAGCACTGACAGTCCATGAAAGACTCTGTCTTTCCATTGACCACAGGTGTGCCATCAAACATTTAAATATCTGACAATCTGCAAGATGGAAAAAAGTCATAAACTTGTTTTAACTTACACTGCTTAAAGTTTCATGACACTGAGCATTTTTTCATTGGATACTTTGCTATAAACTGCCTGCAAATACCCTTAACACATTATTCTATTAAGTTTGTCTTTTTGGCCAGGTGTGGTGGCTCATGCCTGTAATCCCAGCACTTTGGGAGTCTGAGGCGGGCAGATCATAAGGTCAACAGATTGAGGTCATCCTGGCCAACATGGTGAAACCCCATCTCTACTAAAAATACAAAAATTAGCTGGGCACGGTGGTGCGTGTCTGTAGTCCCAGCTACTCAGGAGGCTGAGGCAGGAGAATTGCTTGAACCTGGGAAGCAGAGGTTGCAGTGAGCCGAGATTGTGCCACTGAACTTCAGCCTGGCGACAGAGCAAGACTCCAGCTCAAAAAAAAGAAAAGAAAGTTTGTCTTTTCCCCCAGAGATTTATAAAAGCTTCTTGAAAATGATCTTTGTTATGTCTATGACAAATGTATTTCTCCATTTATCCCTTGCCTTTTCATGTCTGTTTGTACCAGCACAAGAATAGATAGATTAAATCAACAAAACAGAACAGAAAGTCCATAAATAAAACCAACTGTGCATGAAAGCTTTGTTGGGATAGAGGTAGGAAATTGACTAAACTGCAGGGATTCAAATGGAAAAGCCACATTAAATAAATGGTGAGATTGGTACCATTTGGAAAATCAAGAAAAAGCGGATTCCTTTCTCCTTAGTCCAAAACAAATTTCATGTAAATCAAAGATTTAAACACATAAAACAAACAAAATGAAATCCCAAAAATTCTAGAATATTTTTTGAGTGAGAAAGACCTTTTAAGTATGGCATATGGGAAGACATAAGGAAAAAAGGTTGATAATTTTAACTATACACAAAAAAAGTTTAAACTTTATGGCAAGAAAAAAAAGCGGGTTTAGAATTATCCATGGTGTGTGATTCTCCATGGCTTTCCATGGTTTGGAGTTTATCCAAGGCTTAGGATTATTACTGTTGATGTTTCTCATGGGTAATGGGCACTAGGTCATGTGTCCCTGAGTACTGCAGGGGCAGTGCCCAGGAGGAGCTGCCATGCCCAGGAGGAGCTGCCGTGCCCCAGGAAAGGGCCGGTGGGGGGTGGGGGGCAGAAGGAAGGAGTGTCCAGCCACCAGGAGCTCTGCCGCCTCCTCCTCCTCCTCCTCCTCCTCCTCCTCCTCCTCTTTCTCCTCCTCCTCCTCCTCTTTCTCTTCTTCCATCCCTAGCCCTTACTGAACAGTAGTCAGGACCTGAACCAGGGCCCCAAACTCCATGGCCCAGGGGCCCGAAGACCTTCTCTGCTGCCCCAAGGCTGCCAGCCCTTCCTGCCCTGGGGCCAGGAGACCCAGGCCTGGAGCCCCGTGAGGGAGCGGGATCCTGGGTCCAGCCTCAAGTCTGCCTCTAACAGCCGAAGCCCCAGAGATCTGGGTAAGTGACCACAGAGTTCAGGACCTGACTGGGGACAGGGAAGAATCCTTGGCTGTGGTTCAACTTCAGATGGCAGGCCCAGAGGGCAGATGCCTGGGTCTGTCCCCTTGGGGTCTGCTGCGGCTCACCCCTTTCTGAGGACCTCACCAATCCCACGCTTCCCCAGTCACCCTGGTTCTTGGGTGGGCTGTGAGGCTGCAGCTCCATTCTCTGTGCCTCTGTCCCACCCCATCCTGTCTGGCCCCCTCAGCCATTGGCCTCCTGGGAGGTGGATCTGTCCTCCCTGAGGACAAGCCCATGCCATCACCCCCCCTCCCCCTACCAGCTGTCCTCGGAAAGGAGTTGGGAGTTGTCTGTTCCCTGGGGAGATGGAGGGGGTTGTGCTTGCTTAGGGGTATCTGCTCCCTGGGGAGGGATGCTGTTCCCTGGGAGTTGGCCGTCTGTCCCCCAGGTCAGCGCTTGGCCCTCTTGTCCCTCTGCCCGCAGAGCCGTCCCATCACCCCTCTGTCTTCGAGAGAGAGACGTCCTCGGACTGGGAGCCCCCAGCTGAATCCCAGGAGCGAGCCAGTCCCAGCAGGCCCGCCACCCCGGGCCCGGTTCTGGGCAAGGCTCTGGTCAAAGGCCTGCGCGACAGCCAACGCCTGCAGTGGGAGGTGAGCTTCGAGCTGGGGCCCCCAGGCCCGGAGCGGAGCGGCGCGCGCGATGCCGACCTATGGGGCGAGACCTTCCACCACCTGGCGGCCCGCTCCATCATCCGCGACTTCGAGCAGCTGGCGGAACGGGAGGGCGAGATAGAACTTGGTGAGCGCCGCGGGCCGCCTTCATAAGACCCGACCCCCAACAGCCGCTCCACCTTCCCCACCCACCCCTCGTGATCCTTCCAGCTCCCCCGTAGTCCGCCCACCTCCTTCCTGGGTCCTGCCCCACCCTCTCCTCACAGCCCCGCCCAGTGCTCCGCCCACTCTCCCTATGACCCTCCCACCTCCTTCTCGGCCCCAGGCCCCAGTCTCGCCCTATCCCCTCATCACAGCCGTGCCCAGTGCCCTGCCCATCCTCTGTGGCCCGCCCACCCCTTACCCCGCACCGGGGCCCACCTCTAATGGTCGTCCCACCTCCTTCACTGTCCCGGCCCCCACCCTGTGCCCGCCCACTTCCTCCATGACCCGCCCCTCCGCACAGCCCCTCCCACTTCCCCGCCCACTCTGCTATCCGGCCTCCAGGCTCCGCTCCCTCCTCTTAATGCTCAGTGCCTGGGCTCATTCCCTGGGCTCATTCCCTACCCCCGCCCCAGGATCAGCCCTTATTCTCTGGCTCTAGCCCCCTTCATCTCCCCACAGCCCACTGTTCCCCCAGGTGCCTTCCCTCACTCACAATCGCCCTTCCCCTCACACCCGCCTACCCACCCACACACTCTCAGCCCAGGGCTCCATTCCATTCCCTCCAAGATCCACCCTCTTCCCCCTGCCTCCGAGTAAATGGCCCTCTCCCCATCCCTGGGCTCTTCCACCCCAATGCAGTGATCCCTCCTCTTCTCTCCCGCCTCATTCCTCTCTCCTATGGGCCCCGCATTTCCTAGTGCTTCTCTCCTGCAGCAGCCCCTGTAGGGCTCCAGACACAGAACAATGGCCACAGCCCACACCTTTCTCCAACCCCCCCCCAATCCAGGGGCTCCACGCACTCCCTCATCATGCTTTTATTTACTGTGGATCTGCTGGGGGCCGGCTTCCCACTGGGCCGGGTAAACGCAGCTGAACAGCCCAGTGAAAAAGCAATCTCCATCACTTTCTTACCCATGAGTGCTTGACAAACTAGCAGGGAAGCCAGCATTAATCAAATCATTACACAAATAATTAATTGAGTACATATATCCTAAGTGCTATTAAGAAAAAAGACACGGATCCAAGAGATTGTATAACAGGGATGCAGGGGAGCTAATTTAGTCCAGGAATTGGGGCAGACTTCACTGAGAAAGTGACTGGTGGGATCTTGATGGAACACACTTGGAGAATAGAAGTATAAAAAGAGAACGGTGATATCATTTCTTTGTTGTGGGTTTCTGCTTTATTTCTATAATAATATTATTTTGTTTATGTTTTACTTGCATTTTTGTATTGTATGTGTTACTTTCTTCCACCTTGCAGTTTACAAAGCACTTGTCTACCCTTCATCTCCTTGGCTCCTCACTCAGGCTTCTGGAGGCAGCAAGCCACCGAGACTGCTTACCTGTTCAAAGGGAAGGGATTGGGCTTTGGGGTCAGACCACCCTGAGTCCAGATCTCAGATCCATTCCTAACTTGCTATGTGACCCTAAGCTCACCAGTCTCCTCTGATTTGCAATGTCCCCAGCAGTTAAATGGGTCAGATCAGTAGTCCCCACTCCCCACCAGCGGACTATGAAGTTTGACGGCAACGTTCCCATTAGACATCTGCAGAATTAAAGTACAAAATACAGACAACATACTGGGTTGAGTGTTTTTAAAAATAAAACTATGGTTATTTAAAGGAAGTATCTGTCTTTTATTCTGAGACAATGTCTTACATTTTTACTTTAAAATATCCTTTGTTTTGTGAAATGATGACGTGAAATGGTGGTGGTTTTTTGTTTTGTTTTTTTTTAAAGTATCTCTAGTTAGCAAGTTGGCAAACCCTTGATTGTAAAGGCTTATTTAACCCCAAAGATGGGGACCACTGGTTGAGCTCCCCTTTTAGCTTCCAACGCTTCCGTGTCAGGGAAGACTTTCTGGGTCCAAACAGTGACCTCAGTTTCTCCCTCTACAGGGTCCAACCGCCGCTACCAGGTGAACGCTGTGCACACCAGCAAAGCCTGCAACATCATCAGCAAATACACAGCCTTCGTGCCTGTGGATGTGAGCAAGAGCAGGTACCTGCCCACCGTGGTGGAGTGCCCCAACTCTGGTAAGGCAGGTGAGCGGCGGGGCACTCCTGGGATCCAAGCAGCCCCTGTGGACCAGGGGACGGGGCTGAGATGCACAGGACCGCAGACCAACAGAGAGGGGTGTGAGACAGAGTCTAGAAGCAGAAAGACCCCCAGTGGATGATTTGGCTGCCGGGGAGTGGGAGCCCCAAGGCCTTATCCCACTGCTCTGCAGAAGCTGTGAAATCACCCCACTCCCTTTTCTCCACCACATGAAAATGATTTTTATTGCATTTCTTCAATTGGGACAATATGTGCCCATTATAGAAACTTCCAAACTATCAAAAGATATGAAATTTAAAAAATAACTAAGACGGACAGTCACCCAGGAGTGTATATTAGTTACTCGCTTGGGGTGACCATCCTTCCAGACTTCTCTCTATGGATATCAACATGTAGAGGAATCAAAAGATAAATCACTTTACATTTATTGGATTATTCTAATATGTGCTATGTTTTACAAAATATGAGTGCAGAAAGTGTCATTCCATGAACTGAATCTATATTATTTTAATAGCTATAGCATATTCCCCTACAGGGAGCTGCCATCCTCAGAATAGCCAATTAGTGTTACAGAGCACTTTGTATATATTTTCAATTCTTTAATCCTCAAAACAGCTCTACAAACTAGACACTCATCATCACCATTTTAGAGATGGAAAACAGAGGCAGAAGGGGCTAAGTCACTTTCCTAGGGTCTCACAGGTGCGATGGGTTGGAGCCCGGCTTTGCATTCCTTGCCCTGGCTCTGGATTATGCATTCTCTCCCACTCCTTTCTACTGCCTCTGAAAATTTATTGCAACCTTTTAAAATCTATTTAGACCTTTAGTTTATTCCCCATTGGTTATTGTAAATGATACTGTAAAGAAATCTTTGTGCATCTGTCTGGTTATCTCTTCAGGGTTAATTAATTCTTAGAAGTAGGACTGCAATGTCAAGAGGATGCCCATTTAAAATTTCCATGTATGTTACCAAACTGCCCCCTCAGCACCCCAAAGGTTATTCCAATGTGCATCCTCTCCAACACTGAATATTGTTTATCTTTCTAAATGCTGCCAGTCTGATAGGTGAGAAGAGAAGCTCTCTTTTGTCATTTTCTTTATTGAGATACTTTTTGTGTTTATGAACTTTTTGTGCTTTTTTTGTTTTAGATTACATTTCCCCCTTCTTTGTGATCACCCATCCCCTGCCCTCTTTACTTTTTTTTTTAAGCAGACCTCCAGAAAGCATTGTGTTTGGAAATAAAATACGTCCTCCCTAATTACACCTGTTCCCCTTTTCTCATCTGTGGTACCAAAATGATCAACTATCCATCCCACCCTCCTCAACTGCTGTCATTTCAAGCAATGGAGTGGCCATTTAATCAGGCTGTTGCCTTATTCATGTTGCAAGGACGACCATTCCTCCCACCCATCTCTGACCAGCCTGTTAGCATCTGTAGCCACAGCCTGGGCTACAGGTGTGAGGACCTGGCCCATATCTTAACCAAAGTCCCAGAGCCCCCTAAAAGCTGGATCAGCACTTCCCCAACTGTGTTCCAAGAAAATAGAACTCTAGTTTCAAGTCCTATGAATAGCCATCCAGAATAAAAATAGAGAATTCAAGATTAGGAAATACAGTTAAGAACCACTGGATTAGTTAAAGCTCAAAAGCTTTCTTTTACTGCAGAACTTCTCAGGGTCTTAGTATGTTAACATACATCAAGAGGCTCAGAGAATAGGCTACAGTATGCAGCTTCTACAAAACTTATTTCCCAAAACAACTCTAATTTTTAAGGGCAAACTTACAGACTAGCGTTCTCTGAGAGTGGGGCAGTTCCCTAAAACTTACTTTAGGATACTGTAACTTCTTCTTTTCTTGAGAGAGTTTTGCTCTGTTGCCCAGCTTAGAGTGCAGTGGCACAATCACAGCTCACTGCAATCTTGAACTCTTGGGCTCAAGCGATCCTCCCACCTCAGCCTCCTAAGTAGCTGGGACTACCGGCACACGCTACCACACCCAGCTAGTTTTTAAATTTTTTTTGTGGAGATAGGGCCTCGATATGTTACACAGTCTGATATTGAACTCCTGGGCTCAAGTGATCCTCCCATCTCAGCCTCCTGAAGTGCTGACATTACAGACATGAGCCACCCTGCCCAGCCCAAGGTGCTGTCATGTCATCTCTTTTCCATCCACCCCTCTTGGTGATGCCCTGGGATTTAAGGGGCCTGCCCTGTGGGAGGGGTAAGATCTTTTTGCATCTGTCTGGTTATCTCCTCAGGGTTAATTCATTCTTAAAATTAGGATTGCAGTGACTTGGGACATGGGTCTCTGAGACAGTAAACAAAGAGAAGAACAGAGTGTTCCTGAGAAAAGTGGGCTTTTAACTTGCTGGAAAACATTGTGGCTTCTTGAACATTCTCTCGTATCAGCCCGGCAAGCTAGATATCATTATCCCCATTTTCCAGATAAGCAGACTGTGGCTCAGTGGGGTCTGCACCCATCCAGCTGGAAAGAGATGGGGCTGGGCCTCATACTGGGTCTTTCTGACTCTAAAGTTTATGGTCTTACCTTGCACAATGCCTTCCTGCTTTTGGATAATTGAAAGATTGAAGACAGAATCATTCCTGCCAGCTTTGGGGGAGAGGCCAAGGACTGGCACATCTGTACCCAACCACCCGCTTCCCCTTGTCTTCCGAGAAGGAGATCCATGGATGGTGAGCTCTCAGACCCTGATCCAGCAGTGGAGGGGCACCTCTTCTGGCTTCAGACAGTCGCAGACCATGCTTGGAAAAGATTCAGCCACAGGAGATGGCAAATTTCAGACCCTAAGTAAGAGCCACCTTGGGCACTTTTGGAAGCCTGGGCCCCTGAGGTTACCGAATCCTCATGTCCAAGGCCCCAGGGCCTCTCTCTGAATCTGCACTGTGGGCTTAGACAGGCCCTGGGGTGAGCCAGGCCTCCCAGGCTCTCTGAGGCCTAAGAGGCACAGAGGGGCTCAGTATGACCCCAGCACACCACCACTGACACAGCTCTCTCTTTGCCAGGGAGCGGCACTGCCTCCCCTCCCCTTCCAAGGTCTGCTGACCCCACCTCCAGCCTCTGAGTCCTCCGAGGCACCAACTGCCAGGAAACTTAATAAACAAGGGAAAAAGCGAAGAACGAAGAGGCAGTCCCATCTGTTTGGGTCCCACCATCTGTTTCTTGCAGGATTCCCAGCAGCCTCCTTTGAGCCATCACCTGGTTTCACTGTGCCTGCAACTTGCTCCTTGAAGAGCCAGGATTTGACCTTTCTTGACCTTGCACTAGTTCCCAGGATGGCTTTAACCCTCTGTGTCCTGCATGATGTGTGTCTTTCCGTCTCTCTAAAGACAGCCTAACTGTTGCACTCGTCCTAACCCCTTTCTAGGTACCCTCACATGCGCAGCGAGGATCTCCTGCCTTTTGCTGGGCAGGGGGAAGACATCAGAGGTCCCACCTGGCCATGAGCCCAGCCACCCTGACCATAAGAAGCTTTTATTCCAGGTCCTAGAAAGTGCCCACAGACATTGCTGGGTTTTTAAACAAAAACAAAAACAGAACACGGTGTGAGGAACTCTTCAGAATCAAAGCGTTCTGCCAACTTCTTGGTCTATTTGGCCTCCAAATCCCAGGAGAAACAGCTGCACCCCAGAGCCAAGCTGAGCTTCCAATCTTCAGGAAATTGCCGATCTATACTTTCCTTTCTCCAAAGCTTAGCTTTCGTGGCCCAGGGCTTTCATCAAAATCATAAATCCTTTATTTTCTTCCTTCCTTCTTTCCTTCCTCCCTCCCTTCCTTCCTTCCCTTCCTTCCTTGCCTTCCTTCCCTCCCTCCCTTCCTTCCCTCCCTTCCTTTCATCCTTCCTTCTTTCCTTCCTTCCCCCCTTCCTTCCTTCCCTTCCTTCCTTTCATCCTTCCTTCTTTCCTTCCTTCCTTCCTTCTCTCCCTTCCTTCCTTCCCTCCCTCCCTTTCTTTCTTCCTTCCTTCCCTTCCTCCCTTTCCTCCTTCCCTCCCTCCCTCCCTTCCTTTCCTCCCTCCTCTCCCTCCCTCCCTTCCTCCTTCCTTCCTTCCTTCCTTCCTTCCTTCTTTCCTTCCTTCCTCCTTTAGATGGAGTCTTACTCTGTCACCCAGGCTGGTGTGCAGTGGCACAATCTTGGCTCACTGCAACCTCTACCTCCTGCATTCAAGTCATTCTCCTGCCTTTGCCTCTCAAGTAGCTGGGACTACAGGCACCCGCCACCACGCCCAGCTAATTTTGTATATTTGGTAGAGATGGGGTTTCACCATATTAGCCAGGCTGATCGTGAACTCCTGACCTCAATTCATTCATCACCTCTACCTCCCAAAGTGCTGGGATCACAGGCGTGAGTCACCACACTGGCCACAAATCACTTTCTTGAAATTGTTCTCTGATTCATGCCCACATTCCTGACTTTTTTTTTTTTTTTGAGACAGGGTCCATAGTCCAGGGCTCTACTGAGCACTTAGCAATGGACTCAGCACCTATCTGCGTATTATCTCATTTAATCTTTACAACACTCTGAGATAGATGACATTATCCCCAATTTGCAATCAAAATTTATAAAGTAATTTTGCCAAATCCCCACAGCTGATCAGTGGTGGTGGTGGTGGCAGGGGTCAGGATTTGAACACAGGCCTATCTGATCCTATGGTGGAGCAACCGTTATATCTGTGGAAGATGAAGTCTCATCCAAGCAGGGGTGGAAACCCTGGCCTTGTTCCCCAACCCACCCACAGGCACCGTGAATTAGACCATCACTCTCCTGGGGGGACGGGAGGAGAGAGGTCTGGCCTCACTGGCTTCTCTGTCCTAGACACGGAGGCAGGTCCCACCACTCCTGTCAGCGAGGCCACATTCCCCGGCCATAAGAAGCACGCCACTTCTGAAGGTGAGTGGGCAGGCGCTGCCTCTCCATCAGGACAGTGACAGGGACTGGCCCTGGGGTCAGGAGAGTGTCTTAGCATCGACAGAGTCCTCAGGGCTTCACAGAGTCCTCAAAACAGCCCTCTGCATGAGGAATAGGATTATCCCCAATTGAAAGATGAGGAACAGGTGCAAAGAGGTGAGGTGACTTGCCAAGGTCACAGAGCACATCAGTGACAGAGCTGGGCCTGGATCAGGCCTCCCAGTTCCCTGCTGAGGAACCATTTTGCCACTCCACTCTGCCTAGAGTCCTCTAGCAACGTGCCAAGGAGGTCAACTCAGTGTCCTCATTTGGGAAGGAGCGGGGCTGAGTGAAGCTGTCACTGTCCCCACAAGTAACTTTCCAGGAGATCTCAGGGGCTGCCAGCCAAGGAAACTTGGAGACCGGCTTTTTACATGCAGACATAATCTCACCCCACCCCACACCAGCTGGAGCAGAAGGAGCTACACCGCGTAATGGTTAGCTCCAGTCCCTAAGAGCTTAGCTAAGCCTCTGCCCCTCTCTGGGCCTCTGGTTCCCCAGTTGGTCAGTGAGCAGTTGGATAGGGTCATCTTCAGGTCTCAACTCTGTCATTCTGTGGCTCTCCAGGTCCCCTGCACAGCCTGGCCTCAAATACTCTTTCTTCCATGAAGGCCCCAGAGAATCTCTTTGGATCCAGGTAGGTGGGATTTCCAATAAAGATACACTCTCCTGCCACCCATTTTCCCGGGGTGGTCCCTGGGGTTTTCCCTGACTTGGAAGGCCAAAGGCAGGTTCAGCCTGACATTTAGTCAGGTGTGAAAAAGGCATTACTGCCCAGAGAGATGACCGTCTCCCAGGTCTCCCCCTACTTCAAATCCCCCACTTTAAGGGAGGATTTGTACCCATGGGAGGGCTGGCATAAAGCTCTTCTGACCACTGGGCTGGACAAGAATGTAATAGTAAAAGAGGGTCATGATCCAGGTGCAGTAGCTCACACCGGTAATCCCAGAACTTTAGGAGGCCGAGGTGGGTGGATCACTGGAAGCCAGGAGTTCGAGACCAGCCTGGGCAACACAGTGAGACCCTGTCTCTACAAAAAATTTTAAAATTAGCCAGACGTGGGTGTGTGCCTGTAGTCCAGGAGGCTGAAGTGGGAGGATCGCTTGAGCCCAGGAGGTTGACACAGCAGTAAGCTACAATCATGTCACTCCAGCCTAGGAGACAGAGTGAGACCCTGTCTTGGAAACAAAAAAAAAGAGGGCCAACAGAAGAACGCTAACCATTTCTGAGGCCCGGCTGCTGCTAACTCATTGACTGACTTGGGGCAGTTGCTTTTCCCCACCTTTCCAGGCTTCTGCCTCCTTAGCTGTCAGATAAGGACGCTGAATGGAGGCATCTGTGGCATCCCTTCTGACCCTGACTTTCAGGGGCTTCTGGGTGGGCATTGGAGGTTGGGATGCCCAGGGCCACTTGACTTCACCTGCACAGGCTAAATCTCAACAAGTCCAGGCTACTGGTGCGAGCAGCCAAGGGGTTCCTGAGCAAGACACCGATCAAAGCTATGGAGTCGACCTCGGGGAGCCAGAGCTTCGACTATGTACCGCTGGTGAGTTCCCCGACCCAGTGTCCATCTCCCTCCGCTCCACTCAGCAGCAAGGCCTTCCTATGATCCCCTGCCTCCCTCTCCATTTCCTTAAAGAGAAGGCCTTGGTCTTAGAGCTCAGATCCCCTGAGTTCTAAGCTTCCTAGAGCTTCCCACCCAAGTACTCAGCAGGACGGAGGGAGTTTGCATGAATCTCTCCAGCCCAGAGGCCTAGGGATATTGCTAGAAGCCAGCACCAGCATCACGAAAATTCTTTGCAGTCTGCTATCTTTACCTTTAAAATTCATGGGAATTTTGCATTCTACTCCATGCATCTATGTGTATCTGTTTTTCAGTACATAAAAATAAGCTTTGAAATGATTCATAAGTGAGTAAAATTAACATCCCAGGGACATGGACCATGTTTAGCAACTGGGTCTGCAGACACTCCAGCATGCTGTGGCAGGGTGAGAGGCTCAGGTCTGGAGCGGGCTTCTCTGAATTAAGGAGCAAGAGAGACTGCCCCTGCTCCATCTGGGCCCCTCAGGGCTTGGGAAACAGAGGATGCTTGAAGGAGGGGCACAGTTTGAGCGTCACTGCACATCTCTCCTGTCCCTGCAGACCCAAGTGCATAACATTCAGAATTCCCAAATATCCAGGGCAACTGAGCACTATGCATGTTTTCACTCAACAGGTATTTATCAAGTCAGGCCCAGTACTAGACCCTGGAGAGACAACCTTGAACTAGACAAGCGTAGTTTCTGCACTCATGGTGCTAAGTGTCTAATAGGATCCAGGCAATTCTAACTCTTGGGAGTGGTGATGGGAGGGGTCTGGTCTGGCTGGGGAGTATGGGGGCTGGATGTCTAGCCCAGGCTTGAGATGGGAGGAGCAGAACCAAGCATGATTTCCTGGAGAAGGTCAAGGCTGAGCCAAGACTTGCAGGATGAGGAGTTATGGCCAAAGGCCTCCAGAGGAGAGAGAGAGCTTGGCAGCTGGGAATGGAGTTTGAGAGGGTGAGGGTCAAGGACAAACCAGGGTTAGGTGGTGCAGAGCTTTGCTGATCCTATTTTGGACTTAGTCTAAAAGACATTGAAGTCATCGAACTGAGCCTCCAAAACGTATGTGATCCATGCCTGGTAGAGATCCCTCTGTAGGTAGGACAGATGGAGTGGGTGTGGGGAGAGAGGAGGAGAGGGCAGGCAGGAATAACGTGAGGAAGCACATGATGGATTGCAGAGTGATTGAGAAAGCAGACCTGTTGGGACTTGGAAGCTGATGGGTACACAGGGAGAGAGAGGAAGGTGAGCTGCCAGAGTTCACTGCATGGCGGGGACATTCCCAATGGCTGAGCTGGGCTCACCCACCTAGGACAAGAGGCAAATATGGACTGAAGATGTTGACTTGGGCTTGGAGAGTGATCTGCGTGGAGTGTCTGCAGGATAAAGGCTAGAGATGCTCAATTGACCAGGGCATCTTGAAAATCCCCCAGGCAGGCAGGGTGGGGTGGGCAACATGAAACCAGACTTTTGCATGGCCTGGGGCTCCCGGGCTAAAACATATGAGGCCCACTGAGGGGCTTCTCCACACACAGGTGTCTCTGCAGCTGGCCTCCGGAGCCTTCCTACTCAACCAAGCCTTCTGCGAGGCCACGCACATCCCCATGGAGAAGCTCAAGTGGACCTCTCCCTTCACCTGCCACCGAGTGTCCCTCACCGCCCGCCTGTCTGAGTCCAAGACCCCAAGTCCCCAGCTGTGCACCAGCCCGCAGCCTCGGCACCCCTCCTGTGACAGCTTCTCCCTGGAGCCTCTGGCCGAGGGCAAGCTGGGCCTGGAGCCGAGGGCAGTGGTGGAGCACACTGGGAAGCTATGGGCCACGGTGGTGGGGCTGGCATGGCTGGAGCACAGCTCAGCCTCCTACTTCACTGAGTGGGAGCTGGTGGCTGCCAAGGCCAACTCATGGCTGGAGCAGCAGGAAGTACCTGAGGGCCGCACACAGGGCACACTCAAGGCTACTGCCCGCCAGCTGTTTGTGCTTCTGCGGCACTGGGATGAGAATCTGGAGTTCAATATGCTCTGCTATAACCCGAATTATGTGTAGTTGGGTGAGGGGAGGCTGGATGGAGGGAAGGGATGGGCGGAGCCGTGTCTGCCTGGTCTGGGGAGCTTTTGGAGCTGTAGCCAATATATCAGTTACTAGAAAAAGCCCTGGCCTGGCAATCAGGAGGCCTGAATTCAATCCCAACTTTACTACCACCCAGCCATGCAACTTTAGGCCAGTCCCTGCCCCCCGTCTGGGCCTCAGTTTCCTCATCTATGAAATAAGAGGGTGAGATGAGGGTGGTGGAGTCGCTCTCAAATGGTTCAGTGGTTCCTTTCTGCCCATTCAGGCAGTCCTGGGCCCACTGCTGCTGGGGCTGGGGAGAGAAGGCACAGTGGAGGCCTGAGCTCTCCCTGGAGGTAGACCAGAGTGGGCATGAGAGGACACAGCAATGCCCACTCAAATAAAGGGTGGATGAGAGAACCCAGTGACCACAAGTAACCAGGCCTGCAGGCTTGCACAGGCACATAGAGACTAGGAAGTCTGGTGCTTGGAGGACAGGCTCTTGCCTCCATGGTAACAGCCCAGGATGCCCTGCTTCCTACTTAAAAGCCAACTGGAGAACCATCCTTCCCAACGCTTTACAAAAGAGTTGCTCGTGGGATTTTCGTTTTGGCTAGGAAGCTTCCTTAGTACATACTAGTACTGGCCTGCTGATCCGATCATTGGTGGCTCCCTAACTAAGAAAAGGTGGTGGCGGGACCAGGGGAGACACCTTGTGAGTTGGAGTGTTAGATTTAAGTGGCTGTCTGTGCAAAAATAGGCCTAAAAGAATAGACATGGTCACCTAGAAGTCAGTGAAGATGCCTACCAGACAACACCTTACCCAATTTACACAATTCTAGGAACTGGGGAACGCGAAATGCATCACTCGTACTGAGGCACTATGGAGGCACCTCCGTGTAGGTCACACCATGGGATCGGGGGCCCTCTTGGGCCATGCCATGCTGTGGGAGAGAGGCATCTTTTTGCAACAAAGAACCATGCTTGGCTGCATTGCCTTTGGGAATGGCAGCTCTGGCCAGTGGGAGGCCAGATTTGTTTAGTGAAATGAATGAATTGACACTTCAGACAGGTTCCCTTGGCGGCTTCTCGCCCTCAAGGCCATGGTGTGGTGCCCATGGGGGGACTGGAGTGCTGCGGCCTCAGAGTCCCTAATGGCTGCAGTTGAGCTGCCCAGTCTCCTCTGCCCCACAGACTCCCCTGGAGGTGGGTCTAGACCTTCCCAAGGGACACTACCAGCTTGGGATCTCAGGCTGAATCTCTCCACCCTGGAAGGCCCCTCCTTCAAGGCCTTAATCTCTCATCAAATTCCTGTCCCAACCTTGGTGTGAAGCTCCACAGACTTTGGGAAGACCTTGAGCACTTAGCTTATCAAACCAACCTATGGGGTTGTGTGGGCTCCAGCACAAGCCCCAGACTCAGGAAGACTCGGGAGTGTGCAACCTCCAGCAGAGGCTGGAGCCGGGGAGGGGGCTTAGACTTAGTCTAAGAGACACTGGAGTCATTGGATCCAGGCAATTCTAAGCCTTGGGAGTGGTGATGGGAGAGGTCTGGTCTGGCTGGGGAGTACAGGGAGTAGACATCTAGCCCAGGCTTGAGATGGGAGGAGCAAAACCAAGCATGACTTCCTGGAGAAGGTCAAGGCTAAGCCAAGCTTGCAGGATGAGGAGTTATGGACAAAGGCCTCCAGAGGAGAGGCTTTGGTCCTGCCATCTGTGGGTGTGGCCTCGGATTAGCACTAACTAGGCCCCCTCTGCGCTAACGTCGAGCCCCCTGAGCTTTCAGACACTCGTTTATGATATGGGTAGAGAGGACCACAATAGCGCATGGTATCGCACAGTCAGAAGGGTGCTTGTGCTGGGGGCCTCCTTGTCCCGGTGGAGCAGAGGCGTCCCTGCAACAGAGTGCCCTGAGGGCCCAACCTCCTGCCACACGCAGATCCAGCCCTGTCTCTGAGGCCCCTCAGGCTCAAGACCACTTCCAGGTGCCAGGAAAACTGGCACCATACTTTGACAGACTTACACTGGACTTGTCCATAAGCAGCCTCAGTTTCCAGCTGGCACCCCTGTTTCCCATCCAGTCCCCTCTCTGCACAAAATGAATGGCATACCCTGGCCTTCACTGACCTGGGCTGCCATTCACTGTAGCTGATGAAGGGACTAGCTGCTTCCAAGATTCTGGTGGGCTTTCATCTGCTCTTCAGAGACATGAAAAGCAAGGGGTCCTCCTTCTCTCTGGTTCACCAGGAACAGCTGTCAAAAAAGGTTTCTGGAAGTTTCCTCTAGATCTTGACTTGCCCTCTGTCAATCCCTACCCTTATTTGAGGGCCATGCTACTGTTCCCCTTCTCTCTTCCTTGGCAGGGACTCCCCATGAGAGGGAAGGAGGAAAGGGGTCTCCCATGTGGGTACAGCCTGCCCCCTCCACCCTGAGATTGGCTGCCCTGTTGACCTGCCTGGCTGGAACGTCCATGACACCCCAGCACCTGTCATTCAGGAGTCCAAATGCCCAAATGCACATCTCTCTATGTGAACACTGTAACATCTCCAGGTGAGCCCCAGATTCAAATGCATTCTGTACCTTTAGTGCCCTGGGAAATGAGGGGTAAGGGTACTGCCACCCCAGGAATAGGGCACGTGCTCATTGCCATGGCACCTGGAAGATTTTTTTTTCTTACCAATCTAGCGGAGACTATAGAAGTCAACAGAAAAAAGATGGACACATTTTTCAGCTGTAACATAGCATGCTCTGTAATGCCAGTGTAAAAATAACCGGGGCAAGGGTGCACGTGGCATTTTGCAGCTGGGTAATCTGATCTGCAGAGATCTGTCCAAGGTCAGGAGCTTGGCAGCAGCTCCTGGCCACGCCTACAGCCCCCAACCGTGGACCTCTCTGCCCCGTGTGTCCAACCCTGCTCCCAGCCCGTTGACCTTAGGCTCTCAACAGCACTGCCTCCCAGGGTTACTCAGCGAGGTGGGATTTCTCCTGTTCATGCTGCAAATCTCCTTGGCTCAGAGCCAGCCGTCTTGAGCGTACAGCCGCGTCCCAACGCAAAGCGCCTCATCTCAATTCAGCTGACTGTGGTGACACGTGGTATAGTTTCACTATCTGCCCAGGTGGCTTTGGCTCAAGTGGCATGGCTGGTGCTTGTCCCCGTCAGAGCCTCAAGTGCCTACAACATGCTACCCATGCCCTTGCCTGCTCACCTATAATGTCCCCACAGTGCCTGTGACACTTCCTTCTAGGAATACACATCGCCTGCTTGCCTGGTAGTCAATTACATAGATGTCATGGAAGTCCTGGGTGTCAGTCATCTAGTGTCCACCAATATGCAGCAGATCCTACCCTGGGGTTGTGTGTGTGTGTCTGTTCTCAAAGAAATGGCTTCTTTGTACATGGTGGCTACTGATCTCTTCTAGGCTTTGAGCTGATAAAAACTGTTGAACCTGATAATATGACAAAATTATATTTGTGTCTTATCTTTTGTTCTCAAAGCCAAGGATACTTCGCTGTCAAACTAGCAGTTCAGTGATCCGTCTGCCTCACTTCATGTGTCACATCTGTCTTCGTTCGGGTTCCCATAAGGCGACCTATCATCACAATGTTCCAGGGAATGAGGAGGGTTGCCAGGATGTAAGACTTTCAGTTTTAAAACTGGCTCAGTTCCAGTCAACCTGGAACAAGTTGGTCACAGCAGTTGCTCCAAAAGCAGAGCCTCAGATAAGGACTTGGTGCAAATAGTTTATTTGGGTGATTCCAGGAAACACCCTTGAGGAAATGTGGAAGTGAAATAGGAATGCAAAGAACACCAACAAAGGGAAGGTTACTAAGCACATTACTGCTACAGGTGGGACCCTCGCCCCACTGGGAACTCTGGGAGTCAGAGTAGGTGCACACCTCAAAGCTCACAGTGAAGGAACATGGTGTGTGTACGCTGGCTCCACTCACCCCTTGGGGAAGGCCACTCTGGAGGATTCATTTCTTGGTGCTTCTGGTCTAGCACAGGTGCACCAGCTGAGCAGGCTCCTGCAGCCAGAGAAAGCTGCCAGGAAAAGAAAGGTAGGCACTGGCACTAATAAAAGGAGAACATGATGCAGTGTCTACCATGCATTCCCTTCAGCCTGGCACCTCCCCTGCACAAATGATCGAGACATGTATACAGTATCTTTGCAGAGTTTAAAATTCCAGATATGCTATCTATGATTCCAAGACCTCTGTAACAATTCATGACCAGGACGTATCATTACTGAACAGAGACAGTCTAAATTAAGATGTATCCATTTTTTTTAGTACATTTTGTTCGAAATTAGGAAGATGAACCGTGAAATTGATTTTCTGGTTGTTTTTTTAAAAAAGAAAGCAATGCAGGTGCTGGCAGATAGGGGTCAGGCCAAGTGCACTGACCTGAATTCCGCCAGGGGGCTGCAGCAAGGCACTCACAGTACCCGCTGCAGTGTCTCTCCCGAGCCGCTTGCCATGTTTCAGATTTCTCCTGGAAGCAATTCGTGATCGTGAAATATATTTATCTGAAAATCATTGCCAGCCATCATTTTGTCTTGAAACCCACACACACTGACCCCAAAATCAAACATAAGGCTCATTTGGAAATCCTTTAGCAACTTGCCTTGTTTCCTTAAAATCAGTCCTCCCCTTTCAGATTTGAGGGAGGACGAGGGACTAAAATAGGAATTCCCAGTAGGCCAGAAACATTGCAGTGGGGTGCACAGGGCTCCTAATGGGAAAAACTAGAGGAGCCAACAGACTGAAGCTAACATGGTGAACAGAAACCCTGTTGACAGGCATGGACCTCCCAGGTGAGGCTCAGCTGGATAACGGGCTGTGGCTGTGATAGAAAAGCCCTCTCATTGGCACTCACCATGGTTCTAGGCGGCTGGGGGTACCTGACGTTCCCTCTGCACCTCACTGACTTCTCTGAGACTGTCACTGCCTCTCTCTTTGTAAGACACGTGCTTCTGGCTGGGCACGGTGGCTCACGCCTGTAATCCCAGCACTTTGGGAGGCTGAGGCGGGTAGATCACGAGGTCAAGATATGGAGACCATCCTGGTCAACATGGTGAAACCCCGTCTCTACTAAAAATACAAAAAAAAAATTAGCTGGGCACGGTGGCACGGGCCTGTAATCCCAGCTACTCAGGAGGCTGAGGCAGGAGAATTGCCTGAATCCAGGAGGCGGAGGTTGTGGTGAGCCGAGATCACGCCATTGCACTCCAGCCTGGATAACAAGAGCAAAACTCCGTCTCAAAAAAAAAAAAAAAAAGACACGTGCTTCTTTGTTCTTTTCCTCCACTGTGCATCCTGTAAAGGCCAGTTGTGTGTGTGTGTGTGTGTGTGTGTGTGTGTGTGTCCTGCTGGGATGGCAATTAGGGTCTCCTAGTCCCCCACGGATGAAGAACATATTGAGGAAAATGGGTGCTCAGGAGCCTGGGTTCAAGAACTCTGGAGGAGACAGTGAAGTCAGCCTGACGGTTCAGGATTCTGGGTCTCCTGGATCCTCCATCCTACAGTACCCAGCTCCATCCAAGGCACTGCTTGTCCCCCCTGGGAAACCTGAGCTCCCCTGGGCTCAATTAATCTCTATCCTGGTCTGAAACGGAGAGAAAATGCCAAGTTGAGTCCAGCCTAGCTCCGCCAAGCTCTTTTGTCCTGCCATCAAGCAGCAGTTGCCATCATTTCCATCTCAGCATCACCTAGAATCTCCCAATTATGAATTCATCCTGGAAGCATCCAGACCCCCCATGCACAAAGTCCAGCAACCCCAGATCCAGGGCCTGGGAGGAGGAGGGGGGCACCTGGCCTCTATGATAAGTGAGACAGGGCAATCTGGGACGGCATCTGCCGAGAGGGGCTACTCTCCTAGCCTAGGGGAAGGAGGGGCCCTGGACACCCAGGATGTGGCCCTCCCTAGCTCCTGAGCCTTCAGTAAAATCTGGGGGAAAGTTGTTTAAAACAGCTTCCTCAGCCATCCCGAACTGAACTAATCACCCCCTAGGCTACTCCCAAGCTCCAAGATTCTCCAGGTTGCATAGATGGGCCCTCCTGAGTGCTGATCCAGTTGCTATCTACCCTTCATTCCCGGCTTCAGAATATGGGGCTCCCCCCAGGTAGGAAACCCGGAATCCTTTGTAGAAATTGCCTTCACCCTCCGAGCCTGCTGATCTGATACCGTTCAGCAGAGGGCGCTGTGGGCATTCACTGCCTTCCAGGCCCGAGCCCGCTCAAACCAAAGGCATCCATGGAAAGAGGAGCGGCTGGAGTGAAGGGAGGCTTCAGAAGCTATGAAAAACCCGTCCCCTGTCAACAGTCTTCCTTCTCTGCTAAAAATGTGAGACTAGCTCACCTGGGGCTGGAAAGGAGAAGCTGACCTCTTGGTCCTTCCCTGCTTGGCCCACTCTTCCTCCTCTCCACCTATTGGCACCCCCTCCTCCTCCAAACTCCACGGGAAGCCACTTCCAGGAAGACTTCCCAGAGCTCCTCTCAGCAGCAGCCTTACCTGGGATACTTTCTTATTACAGGTATGTGTGTCTTGTCTCCCCCATCGGACTGGGAGCTCCAACCATGCTTGGAAGTCTCCTCCAGGGCAGGATGCTATTAAGTGAAAGATCAGACAAAGCCACACAGGATAGAGACCAGATTCTTAGGATCCCTCAGACAAACCAGTCAAGTCCTTGTATGTTCACTCTGCCTATGAGGGACATTTCCCAAGGGCACACTCCACTCCTGTCATCCTTCCAAGTTCAATGAAGAGCCCACCTCCTCCAGGAAGCATTCCATGACCAGCACCCCCAGGGCAGGCTGGACCTCTCCAACCTCTGTTCCCACAACCCTCTGTCCATACTCTAGGTAATGGCTACTACGAGCACTTCTTAATGGTATTTCAGAGCTGGGTGACCACGTGTCTCTCCCATCAAACTATGAGCAACTTGAAAGAAGAGACCTGGCCTCAGTCATCTCTAGCCCCCCTGCAGGGTCTGGAACATCCTAGCTGCTCAGTAAATGTGTGCTCAAGTGCAAGGTTAAAGTCTGACCCTATCATTCCATACTTAGAGAGAAGCATTAAAAGTTCCGTTTGGAGAGTCTTGAATGTCAGACAACACGATTCCGAGGTCTTTCCATTGATTCATCTCACTTGCTCCTCACAGCTCTACAGATCATCATTTTGGTGTTATGAATGAGGAAACTGAAATTCAGATGCATCAACTAATTTTCCCAAGGTCACCCAGCTAGAAACCAGTGGGGGCAGGATTCAAACCCAGGTCTGCTCAACTCTGGAGTCAAGTCTCTTTCCTTAAAGGCATTCATGCATGCATGCATTCATTCATTCATTCATTCCCCATGTGAATTCACCCCACACCTACTGAGTGCCAGATACTATGAGGCTGGGCTAACATAGCCAAGTAGGGGGATGACAGGGAACATTTTTTACTGAGCTTTTCATTTTCTCCCAAGTTAATGGAAGAACTGTTCTTCCCTGCTCCACTGATGGGACAGCAGGTTCCCTCTCCTCTTGCCCACCAGGTCCCTCTCCCCACACCATCTCCAGAAGGAAAATGAAGCCCAACTCTTCTTGTTCCTCTCTAAGGAGGCAGCTGGGAATCAGGAGGCTCAAGACACAAGAGGAGAATCAGTGACAATCTTCCTGCCTTTCCCCAGCTCATCATACACTGCTCACTGGGCCAGCAGGAGAAGCAGCAGATGGGCTCTGGTTTGGGGGACCCAGGTCCCAGCTGCTCCTACTGTGGGCAGTCCCACAATGCCGGAGCTTAAAAACCTCCAAACACTCAGCCCCATCCCCATTTTACAGATGGAGATACTGAGGCCCTGGGAGGGATAGGCCCTGGGCCAGAATCACTCAGGTCCCCAAACACCTGTCCTCACTGGGTCTAAAGCGCTCTCATTAGAGAGATGGATAATGCTATGGTTTGAATATTCATCCTCTCCGAAACACATGTTGAAATTTAATCCCCAATGTGGTAGTATTGAGAGGTGAGGCCTTGAAGACGTGATTGGATCATGAGCAGGCTGCCTTCATGAATGGATTAATCCATTAAGGGGTGACCATGGGAAGGGAACTAGTGACCTTATAAGAAGAGGAAGAGGGCTGGGCGTGGTGGCTCATGCCTGTAATCCCAGCACTTTGGGAGGCCAAGGTGGGAGGATTACCTGAGGTCAGGAGTTCGAGACCAGCCTGGCCAATATGGAGAAACCCCAACTCTACTAAAAATACAGAAAATTAGCTGGTCATGGTGTCAGAAGCCTGTAATCCCAGCTACTCAGGAGGCTGAGGCAGGAGAATAGCATGAACCTGGGAAGCAGAGGTTGCAGTGAGCCGAGATCATGCCACTACACTTCAACCTGGGCAACAAGAGCAAAACTCCATCTCAAAAAAAAAAGAAGAAGGAAAAGAGACCTGAGCTAGCACGTATGCACACTCAGCCCCCTCACCATGTGATGCCCTGCCCTACTTCGGGACACCACAGAGTCCCCACCAGCAAGAAGGCTCTCCCCACATGAACCCCCTTGACCTTGGATTTCCCAGCTTCCGTAACTGTAAGAAAAGAAATCTTTTTCTTTATAAATTACCTAGCTTCAGATATTCTGTTAAAAGCAACAGAAAATTGACTAATACAGATAATGTATTCAAAAGAGCCACCATGAAAATGCATGTGCTGCACGTGGAGGGGAAGGCTGGAGGTAAGTGGCGGCAGAGGGGCCATGCGCTCAAGCTAGATACTTTGGATGGCGGAGGCGGGGCCCTCGAGCAGCAGGGAACCCTAGATGGAAGGGGAGCCAGATCTGGAAACAGGCTGGAAGAACAGGTGGGGCCCACGGAAGACAAATCCTGCTGCCCTCCCTATTTGGTAGTAAACCCCAGATCCCCGGATGCTGCAATAAGATGGGGGGAGGGGCTGTCCACAGCTCCCAATAATCATTCATTGAAGGCACAGGTCACTGTAGGTGCACAGACTGTGTGCCCCTACACCTCTCTAGGCCTCAGTTTCCCTGTCTGTTAAAAGAGGAAGGTGAACTGGATAACTCCCAAGGTTCCCTCCAGCTCTGAGGCTGTAAGTTAAATATCTTGCTTCCAGAACTGAGAACATTCAAGGATGAGAGGGTGAAGAAAACCGCCTCCATACCACCCTTGGTCACTGTGAGGTTGTGTCTGCTTTCCGGGAGACACAGACTCTTCCTCAGGCCAAAAAGCCCAGCTTTCAAGTGGCAGAGTCCAGCATGGGTGCACCTGGTTCCCAGGGATGGAGAAACAAGCTCCAGGAACCCAGGGAATGTGTAGAGCACACAGCCACCTTGAACCTCCAATAACCATAGACCCAGATTCAGAGCACAGAGCACCCGGCCTCAGTGCCAGAAGGTTCCACAGCCACCAGGACCACACCTCTCCAGGCTTAGGGACGTGGAAGAAATTACAACCACCATCAATCAGAGGTTTGGCCTTGGGGAGCGAAAACTGCATGAGCTTCTGGCCCGACCTCTCTGGCCAGCCGGCATCTGCTTCTCACTAGCTGGACAAGTGACTCTACCTCTCTGTGCCTTGGTTTGCCCATCCAGAAAATCACCATACCTACCCTACTCATGTTCATGTGAAGAAATGTGCTTGGCCCCAATGTGGCTCAGCAGTAGGACCCAGGAGGCCCCTGCACAGCTGGCTTTGAGTGGGGTGGGAGGGGCAGGGCACGATTCCCTGGATTTTTTTTTTAAAACAGAGTTTTGCTCTTGTTGCCCAGGCTGGAGTGCAATGGCACCATCTTGGCTCACTGCAACCTCCACCTCCCGGGTTCAAGCGATTCTTCTGCCTCAGCCTCCCGAGTAGCTGGGATTACAGGCATGCACCACCACACCCAGCTAATTTTGTATTTTTAGTAGAGACGGGGTTTCTCCATATTGGGCAGGCTGGTCTCAAACTCCTGACCTCAGGTGATCTACCCACCTCAGCCTCCCAAAGTACTGGGATTACAGGCGTAAACCCAACCCTCTGGATTTTATTAAGCTGTGATTTCCAGCCCAGAGACAACTTTCAGGGTGACACCAGCAAGGCCTAGGGGTTGGCAGACACTACCCACAGTACCAGTAATAAAATTCAATGAATCAGTGTTCTCAAGTTAACCCTTCTAACCACAACTGCTGCCTAGAATGGGGCAATGCTAACGCAGGGAGCCGGGTGTTCCCCAGCCACAGGGGTGAGGGGTGAGGGGTGAGGGCCTCCACCAGGCAGGGGCAGAAGCCAGCCTGGCAGGATCCTTCTCCCTTCTGGGTCTCTCCAGCCTCTAGCTCGCTTCTGGTTTTGCTGAGCTATATTTTCTGTCCTCCTTCATCCGCTTCTCTGTCCCAGTAGGTCGCCCACCTCTGGCTTGGTCCTGTCTCTCCAGGCTCCTCCAGGGTCTCTCAGTCTGTTTTCCCCCTCCCCTACCCCCTGCTTCCTCCAACAGCACCCTCCCCAACCCCTGCGCGCGCACTCCTCCTCCAAACCCCGTAAAGCCACAGCTGTCCTTAACCCAAAATCCTGCCAATTAAACCGCTCCCTCCGGCTCTGGCTGCGGCTGCTGACGTCGGGATATCAGGCGAGGCGAGGCGAGGCTGCCGCCTACGCGGGTGGGGTTGAGGGAGGCAACGGCCCCCTCCCCAGGCCCCGCGGCCGTCGGTTGGTCAGCCCGCGGCTACACGAGCCCACACTAGACCCTAGCGCCGCGGGTCGGTCCTCACTCCCGCCCGGCCTCGCATTCCAGGTCCCCCACCTTCTGCCAAGACCCTGCCCATGCTTCCCGCACCAGCCCTAGGTCCTGAGGTCCCCAACTTGGGAGAAGATGCGGCCTGGGCTCCCCGCATCTTCCTTTGGTCCTGAGGTCCCCAATCTGCACCAAGACCCCGCCTGGGCTCCCAGCACCGCCCCCCGCGCTCGGGGTCTTCCGCCCCACGCCTAGTCTGCAAATGCGCCCAGGCTCTGCCTCTCGCTCTGCGGCTCCGCGACCCCTACCCGCTCTGCGCCCCGAGCGCGCACGCCCCGTGGCCGCCGCGCAGCGACCCCGCTGGCTCCCCCGCCCTCCCGGCAGCCTCCGCGCGCTCGGTCCTCGGTTTCCCCGCTCCGAGCGTCGTTGGCTCTGCCTCCACAAAGGTGTCGCCGTGGGAACCGGGAGGGGGGCACATTAACAGCAATCAGCCCGCGCACACTTGGCGGCGATACCTTAATAAATAATAGTCTGAAAGGCATGTAAATAAATATTAGAGCGCATTACGCGGGCAGAAGCGCGGCACGGGGCAGCGAGTTGGTGGCGAGACGCCGCCGCTGCTGGGGATTGGCACCTGCTGGGGGGCCGAGATCCCCGCGCCCCGGCGGCCTGCGACCCGCTGCCAGGAGCCCCGCAGGCAGGGGTGGAGGGAGAGGCCCGGGGAAGGATCCCCAGGGAGACAGAGAAAGCCACCAGAAAGAAATAGGAAAAGGGGAGGGGGCAGAGAGAGCGAGAGGGAGGGGGTTGGGGGAGAAAGAGAGAGAGAGATGGAGGTTGCGAGGACGCAGCCGGAAGTGGAAGAGGCAGAATTTGGTCCCCTATGGCTCTGGGAGATTCCTCCCTCCTCCTGGCCAAGCTTTCTTCGGCCGTGCTCTGCTTCTCCTCTCTGCGTTTCTAACTGCCCCTTCCCACTCTCCTTCACTGGTCCCCCATCTCCCCATTCTCACCGCTGGGGGCGCCGGGCTCAGACCTTGAATCTAGTGGCTCCTAGCCTCATTCATTCACTCGAGGAGCACAGCCCGCCTAGATGCTCCTCAGTCATCCGCCCGTCAGGGGCTCCCACCTGCAGACCTCCGGCCAGAGCCGTCTCCTCTGACCCACAGGCTGACAGCTCCCTTGGACGTGGGACCTCAACTGGCCGGACGCTAAACGCCTGCCCTCCCCTCTAGAACCTGTTTCACCAATGCTGTGTCCCAGCTCAGGAAACAAATCTAGCTTTCCACCTGTGGAGGCCGAGAACCTCGGTGTCATTCTTGACACCTCTCTCTGACGCCTCATATGTAGCCCCTCAGAGAGTACTGCCATGTCCACCTTGAGCATGTTTCCAGATTCCTCCCACTGCCACCTGCTCTGCGCTGCCGCCTAGCCCAAGACCCCACCCTCCCTCACCGGGATTGCGGCTACAGCTTCTCCTCCCTGGGCTCCTGCCCCCACCCTTAGACCCCACCATGGCTGTGGACAGAGTGGAGGCTATAGTACAAATTACCCGAGTAACTGGGACTACAGGCGACACCACCAAGCCCGGCTAATTTTTTGTATTTTTAGTAAAGACGGGGTTTCACCACGTTAGCCAAGATGGTCTCGATCTCCTGACCTCGTGATCTGCCCACCTCGGCCTCCCAAAGTGCTGGGATTACAGGCGTGAGCCACCGCACCCGACCGAGGAGAATCGCTGGAACCTGGGAGGTGAAGGTTGCAGTGAGCCGAGAAGGAAGGAAGGAAGCAAGGAAGGGAGGGAAGGAGGAAGGGGAGGGGGAGGAGGGGGGAGGGGGAAGAGGGGAGGGAGGAAGGGGAAGGGGGAGGGGGGAGAGGGGAGGGAAAGTGCTCACCTCTCTGCTCAAAAGTGTGCTTCAGAGAAAAAGCCAAACTCCTTAATATGCCCCTCCAGGCTCTACCATATGCCCTCCACCCCTTCCTGGCAGCTCAGACTTCCTCACCCACCCCTCTCCCCTTGCTTCTCTGCTCCAGCCACCAGGACACCCTCCCTGCTCCTCAAATGCGCCAGACCTGCTCCCACCTTCGGGTTTTGGCACTGGCTCCCCCATCTTCCTGGAACATTCCCCAGATGTCATCCTAGTTCAGCCCATCTCCTTCCAAGTCTTTGTTCCAGTGCCCCCTTCTCCACTTGGCCATCCTATTAAAACTGTGAATTTCTCCTCCAGCCCAAGAAAACCTCCTCCTTGATACTCTGCTTTCTAGTCCTTCATAGAACTCAACCCTTTCTAATACCCTTCATCACCTACTGATTTTGTTCTTTCTCTCTCTTTCCCAAATACACAGTAAGCTCCATGAAAGCACAAATATTAGCCTTTTCCCCCTCCATTGTATCCCCAGTACCTAGAAATAGTGCCAGGAACATAAAAGAGGCTCAGTAAATATTTGAAGGAAGGAGAGAGGGTGGATAGGAGGCTGGAAGGAAGGGGGAAAGGAAGAGGGCAAGAAGGAGAGAAAGAGAGGCCTGGGAGGAGGGAAGCTTGAGCAAAGGCAGGGCAGCCTGGGCAAACATTACCGGAAAGGGAGTACTTGGAAGGACTCTGCCTGCTTGGAGCATGGGGTGGCCCCAGGGCTGGCATTTGTGAGCAACTCCTTCACCAGCCTGGTGCCCAGGCTGAAGGCGCACCAAGTTGGAGATCTCAGATGCAGTAGCCCCACCCCAGCTGACACCCCCACCCCCAACCCCGTGGCAGGGAGCACCAGCTCCACCTCAGGCCCCAGCTGGGTGTTGGACGCAAGTGCTGAGGGTGGCACTGCATGGGTAGGCCCCTGGTAACAGCCATAGTAATTACTGGTTGTATGCGATTAGGGGATAATTATGCTTAATAAGTCCAAAAGTAATTACCACGCAGGCTGCCTGCTGCTTTGGAAAACAGGGGCCCCCAGTGAGCAGGAGCCAGATAATAGAGAAGGGGAAGAGTGGGCATTATGGGCATCGAGGTGCTGGCCCATTTCTCTGGCAGATGCCTGAATCCTCCCTGCTGCACCCCCACCAGGGGCTTGCTCACCTCCAGTGATGAGGAGCTCACTGTAGCGCAGGCATCGTTGGAAGTCTGCGTATACAATTTTGCATACGATTTAGGCTATTTCTATTCCTGACCATAGTGCAACCTCTTCACTTTCTTACTCAACATCTTAGTGTGTGAATAAACACAGACCTAAAGCATTATTCATAAAAGAAGCAAAGGGCATCATCACAGGTATCACCGTGGATTGTGTCTTGACTCACCACAACACCGAGGTAGTGTTTCTCACTGTCCCACTGCACAGTGAAGAAACTGGGGCTCTTGGGGCCCAAGCTCACAACTGTGGAGGACAGCAGAGTTGAAACTCACATTGCAGTCTGCCTGATGCTGAAGTCCACGTGCCTAACTCTTTAGCTGTCCTGGTAGTCCTTGGGGTCCCCACAGAACCAGTCCAACCCACTTTTCCAGAAACAAATCCATGTCTCCTTGAACCTTTCTTTCTTTAGACAGAAGCCAGTGGCTCGACGTCTTGCACCCTGCCAGGGAGGCCTTGTGGTGCAGTGAAAAGGATGCCCCTGTTCTGCTTCCTTGGGCAAAGTCACTTGACCCCTTTGGGCCTCCCTTTTCCTGTCTGTACAAAGCGGGCAGGGGCACCACAGCCTTGCTCCACAGGCCAACCCTAAGACCCGAGCAGCCCCCCGTACACTGGCCCAGGGCTCCCACGCTAGGGGCTGGGGGAAACTCAGTGACCTTCTCCAACCCTGGAACCGTTTCTGTTCTTCCTCACTGGGCTGCCCTTTAGAGTTACTTCGGGAAGATGCCTGAGAAAGAGCAGTGATCAACACTGATCTGGACGTACAACCCTGCCCTTCCATGACATCAAACGTCTGCCTTCAACTTCATTCTTAGAACTCAATTTCCACTCCATCTGAGGACTGGAAGTTCACAGGACTCCAAGAATATCATAACAGAATGTAAATGCTTTCTTAAGTGTGCCATTGTCACTTGGGTAGAGATCCATTTGTATTATTATAATAAGCTACGGTGGTGTAGAGGATGAGATCCATTTGTATTATTATAATAAGCTACGGTGGTGTAGAGGATGAGATCCATCCGTATTATTATAATAAGCTACGGTGGTGTAGAGGATGAGATCCATCCGTATTATTATAATAAGCTACGGTGGTGTAGAGGATGAGATCCATTTGTATTATTATAATAAGCTACGGTGGTGTAGAGGATGAGATCCATCCGTATTATTATAATAAGCTACGGTGGTGTAGAGGATGAGATCCATCCGTATTATTATAATAAGCTACGGTGGTGTAGAGGATGAGATCCATTTGTATTATTATAATAAGCTACGGTGGTGTAGAGGATGAGATCCATTTGTATTATTATAATAAGCTACGGTGGTGTAGAGGATGAGATCCATTTGTATTATTATAATAAGCTACGGTGGTGTAGAGGATGAGATCCATTTGTATTATTATAATAAGCTACGGTGGTGTAGAGGATGAGATCCATCCGTATTATTATAATAAGCTACGGTGGTGTAGAGGATGAGATCCATCCGTATTATTATAATAAGCTACGGTGGTGTAGAGGATGAGATCCATTTGTATTATTATAATAAGCTACGGTGGTGTAGAGGATGAGATCCATTTGTATTATTATAATAAGCTACGGTGGTGTAGAGGATGAGATCCATTTGTATTATTATAATAAGCTACGGTGGTGTAGAGGATGAGATCCATTTGTATTATTATAATAAGCTACGGTGGTGTAGAGGATGAGATCCATTTGTATTATTATAATAAGCTACGGTGGTGTAGAGGATGAGATCCATCCGTATTATTATAATAAGCTACGGTGGTGTAGAGGATGAGATCCATCCGTATTATTATAATAAGCTACGGTGGTGTAGAGGATGAGATCCATCCGTATTATTATAATAAGCTACGGTGGTGTAGAGGATGAGATCCATCCGTATTATTATAATAAGCTACGGTGGTGTAGAGGATGAGATCCATCCGTATTATTATAATAAGCTACGGTGGTGTAGAGGATGAGATCCATTTGTATTATTATAATAAGCTACGGTGGTGTAGAGGATGAGATCCATCCGTATTATTATAATAAGCTACGGTGGTGTAGAGGATGAGATCCATCCGTATTATTATAATAAGCTACGGTGGTGTAGAGGATGAGATCCATCCGTATTATTATAATAAGCTACGGTGGTGTAGAGGATGAGATCCATTTGTATTATTATAATAAGCTACGGTGGTGTAGAGGATGAGATCCATCCGTATTATTATAATAAGCTACGGTGGTGTAGAGGATGAGATCCATTTGTATTATTATAATAAGCTACGGTGGTGTAGAGGATGAGATCCATTTGTATTATTATAATAAGCTACGGTGGTGTAGAGGATGATACTTTATATCACTTTTCTTACTTGATCTCTACTTTACTTGATCTATACTCAACCCTGTTGAGGCACGTGTAGTGCTGTCTGTATTTTACACATTATGCAACTGTGGTCCAGTAACTGGGGGGAAAAAAAACCAACTTGTCCAAAGTCACTTGGCTAGCAAAAAGCAGAGCCAGGATTTGAACCCAGGTCTGGTTCCAAATTCTGTGCTTGTAACCATGACTCTATACTTCCTTATGGCCTCAGAACTACCTGCTCTAGCATCTGGGACATGAGCTATGAGAATGAGACAGGATGCAATGGTAGAATCCACCCTCCTCTCTGGCATTAAAGCCCAGGGGCCTTGTCACAGGCTAATGAATCTCTCTGGCCCCATATCACCGGCATCTTTCTTGGCAGGACGCCCAATGCAACTGTCTCTCCACCAAGGAGGATTTTCCTGAGGATCCCAGTGGGAAAGACAAATGCCTGGAAGAACAAATATAACAGCAGAAGCTTCTCATCTCTGCCTGGAGCAGTGCAACATGGGAACAGAGAACAGGAGAACATAATTAACACCATTCCAGCTCCGAAACCACAAGGCCTGCAGGCCAAAAGAAGGAATGGAGTGGGAATAGCCTCACTCAGCTCCTGTGGACTCCAGAGGACCACAGATATGGATTCACTAGGAATATGCATCCTAAGCCCCCAGAGTAGAAAAAAATTGCTACTGCCCTAAAAATAATAGAACTGCCAATGGGCCATAAAATCTGCTCCATTAATAGGAAAAATATATCATGGAGGTTTTTTTTTTTTTCCTTCAAGAGTATCAAAATTACAAATTTTTTCAGAAAATAATATTACTGCCAAACTATGATTCAGGAGAGAAGTGGGCCAGGGTTGGGTTGCAGAAATGCTCCCTGAAGTTAGCGGAGTCCCAAAGCATGCCCCAGGAGATTTTCAAACATTTGGAAGGCAGGTGCCCACCCCAGGGGATTCTGATCCAACAGGTGAGATGCAAGACCTTGGAATCAGAAAATTCAGTGGAACCCTCCCGTCCACACCCCCAGGAGATTCTGCAGCAGCCCTTCCAGCCAGGTGGGTTGGAGACCACTGCCCAGGTGCCTTGCCATGTTTCAGCACCAGGGACAAGGGACACATGTCGTCTCTCAAAGGTATTACACTGGGTCACTATATGTGGGGAGCTTTTCTTTAAAAAATGCCTCAGCTCTTTTACTTTGTGTGGGGGGGTGGGTGCGTGGGTGGGAAAAACTGAGACCATCCCCCTCCTCCTCTCCCTGATTGGGAGAAAAGCATGTGCTCTGGAGTGAGCAACGCAGCTCAGGTCCTGAGGGGCATGAAAAGCCAACCAAGGAGGGAGCAGAAGAGGAGGGACCATCACCCAGCAGCAACAACACAAAGACCCCCTGCCTTTATTTGACAATGAGGAAGAGGAGGGAGATGGAAAGATCTAGGCTTGGAAATCCTGTGTAATAATCTTGAGTCTCACCCTAACTGGCTGTGTGGCCTGGGGCAAGCCTTTTCTCCTCTCGGGGCCTGCCTGCAATGCTTCCTGGACCCTGGGGCTGGGGAGGGTAACGCTGGCATTCAGCCCTACGTCTTTCTGATGATTCAGCTAATGCTTTCTCATTCTTTCTCACTCAACATGGTCTCCAAGCAGTGAATAATCCCAAATCAGCATTTCTCAAACTGTGACCCACTCAGAGACACGTGTTTGGTGCATACAAAGAAGGGATGAGGTGTACTATGGTAAAATGAGTTTGAGAATGACTAAGGTAAACAGAGTCAAGCAGGTCTTTCTGCTGTGGGACTTCTGGACCCTCTCATGTGCTATTGTGTTACTTCCAAGATGGCAGCCAAGATGTATTCAGTGTGTCTCAAACTTCCTTTTATGCAACAGTTCTACGAATTGGTAACACTTATGGAGCACGTATTAAGCGTCAGACACCGTCCCAAGATCTTTCCATTTTAAGGCATTTAATCTTCACAACAACCTATGAAGCAGGTATTGTTATTATTACCATTTACAGAGAGGGAAGCTGAGGCACAGAGGGACTTAAGGCCTCGCCCAAGGTCACATAACTAATGTGCTGCAGAGCAAGGATTTAAACCCAGGCAAATGGGCTTGAGTCTGTGCTTTAACTGTTATCAGTGAAAAACCTCTCCCAACTTGAAGGCCTGGAGTTCATAGGTCACAGTTTGGGAAATGCTGTTGTACGTGCACGTCTATTTATCTTTGGGAATTTTTAACAACATCTCTTTTAAACTTTCTCTTTGGTCTTGGCTGTTTAGATACCCTGAGCAAATAGTGGCAGGCCCAGATGATGGCTGGGAGGCAGCAGGGACCCAGTTTGGTGTGTGTTTTATTTATTTGCTTGTTTATTTATTTATACTTGGGATTGGCTTTTCTGTACATGAGGCAGAGAACCGCTACATTTCTTCTTTGTTAATTTTTTATTGATATGCAGAAATTCACATATGTCTGGGGTACATGTGATATTTTGGTGCATGCATACAATGTGCAGTGATCAGATCAGGGTAACTGGGGTGCGTTTCTAATCCCCTGGTGCAGGACAGAAGAAAGGGAGGGAAGAGGGCATAGCTGCAGGAAGGAGGGAGGAAGAGAGGAGGTAAAGGTGAAGACCAGAGGGACAGAGGAGGAAGAATGAGGGCAAGAGAAGAAGAAGAAAAGGCCCAGAAGACCAAGAGAGGCGAGAGACTTGGCTAGGGAGAAGAGAAGTAGAGAAAGAGAGAAAAGACAAGAGAACAGGGAAAGGACCGAGGAAAGAGGGAAGTGAAGACCGCCCAGCCTTAGCATGGGCACTCTGGGGTCTTCTCTCCTGTCCCCTGTTCTCTGCTCTCCCAGCCAAGAGCAGCTTGAGGAGAGGAAGCAAGGTGTCCCCTGTCAGGGCAGTGGTTCTGCAGGCTCCTGGGGGGACAGGTTTGGGGGCTAGTCCTGCCTGCGAGCCCAGGACTGTGTTTTGAGTCCCTCCCATTGCCTGCATCCCATTCTGGCCCAGCCTCCTCTCCAGGCACTTTTCTGTGCTGTTTCCCCGGAACAAATCAGCACCTGTCACCAGCCAACATGAGCCTCCGCTCTCTTGTTCTCCCCATGGAACTTCAAAAAAGCCTGACACGGTTTCTCTGCAGCAGTTCCTCCCCTCTTAGGTGGCTCAGTCTGCTCCAGGACTCAGCTGCGCCTCTCATCTTCGAGTCTTTAAAAAAAAAAGGAAGTGAAACATGGATCCTGCTTCTGGGGAACATCAGCACCAAATGGGAGCATTGTTGGTGACAGTCCATGCTCTGTGCCCAACCCCGGGGCTTCTTTGAGGGCGTCAGAGTGATATTATCACCCTGGCATGAGCTTAGTGGACTCCAGCCCCATTCTGGTCAGCACCCCCACCCCAGCCTCAGGCCCCTCATAGCCCAAGCCCTCACTCCCAGCACCTCTAGCAGGAAATTTGGAGACAGTGTTGCCATGGCAACCATGTTACCAGGATCGTTCTTCATTATGCTCGGGGATAGAATTATATGACCTGGAATCAAAAAATGCAAGGCAGCTAACACGGTGGAGGGAGCCGTGGAGTCAGGGAGTCTCCATCTGGGCTCAGCAAAGTTACTCTCAGGCAGATTGAACAAGTTATCTACCCCTGCTGGTTCCCAGTTGCTGCACTTGTCAAATGGCACCCCTGTGTGCAGAGGGGGAGGGTTGAGTAAGATGATCCCCAAGCTCTCTGAATCCATGAATGTCTCCAGGAACCCAGCAGTAAGGTGACTGTATGAAGAGCCCCTCAACACACACCCACAGCATTCATGAGAGGATGAAGAAACATTCTCAAGGTCAAAAAGGTATCACCAAAAGTTCTGATGTCAGTCTAACTTAGACCAGTTAGTCCAAAGGAAGGCAGGCTCTCGATGAGCTGGTCCCTCTTAGCATAAAAATGCACCCTCCTTGGGGGTGACTGCGAAGATTCCTTGGTCCTCTTCCAGTCCCCCCACTCCCCAAACATCCCTGCCTTTGACCCAATCATCCCCTTCCAGAAATCTCCTGAATGCTCAGGAAATCTCCTGAAACATAGAAAAAGCTTGAACATGAAGAAACACAGAGCAGTCTTGTCTATAACAGTGAAAGCTTGGAGTCCATCCAAATGTCCAAGTAGAGGGGAACGGCTAAGGAAATTAGGGTGCATATCCCCAACCAGAATACTATGATGGCCAGTAAAAATTATACTTGCCAAACGTTGCATTCTCCTAGGAAAATGCTTCTTCTGTAATGTTAAGGAGGAATAACAAGAAGCCACGTGGTTCGTGCTGTGGTTTTTTTTAAGAGCATAGGGGGATAAATGCTTGGTTCAGGGTAAATTCTATTTTCTTTTTTGAACTCTACTTCCCTGCATTTCTACAACTAGCATGTTCTATTACATTCTAGAAAAATTAATACCGTTTCTAAAAGGTAAGCTGTGACAGGAAGGCAACAGGGCTTGTCTGTTCTTGGTTCAAATTGGGACTCTGACATTCTCTGGCCATGGGTTGGAGGATTTCTGACCTCTCCAAGCTTTGGTTTCCTCACATGGAGATGACAATGACATTCCTCACATGGAGATGACTATGCCAGAAGGATGGAATGAAACAAGGGCCCTGGAGCCCCAAGCACATGGTAGAGACCTGGCACATAGTAGGTGCACAGAAAAAGCAGCTGTTAGCTGAGTTCTCCGTGGTTGTCATCTCAGACTGGAGCTGGCTGGGCTTTGGCAGCCTTTCTGAGCCTCTGCCTCTCAGCCCACAGTGTTGACTCCCTTGTGTTCTCTCAGTCCTGTCCCCAGTCTCATCTGGAAAGCCTGCGCGCTCCCCTATCAGCCCAAGCCCATCCCCAGACAACAGCCCCCTGGATTGTGCTCAAGGAATTGCCCACAAGGTTTTCCAGAATGCCAAGTGGAACTGGGGCTCCCCTAGCTCTGGCACAGGCTGATGCACCTCCCAGCCCCTTTAGCATCCTTAAGGTCTGCGGCACCGCATTCAAGCCAAGGGGTCTCTGATCCCAATTGCTCAAAAAGAAATTCTCTAGCTCCAGGGACTGTGCCCTTTTCGAAGTCTATGCTACATTTCCTGGAGCCTCTGGGGGAGACACAGCTGCGACCTCAGGAGAGAGGCAGCCAGGGCTGAGTCAGCCTCTGCAGTGGAGCCAGGGGAGAAGAGCGTCTTTCGATGAATCAGCCCTCCGTGGCTGGTGACAGACGTGCTTTACCTCTGATCATTCCACCATTTTGGCACCTAACAAACAGAGAGAGGAGGAGGAGAGCAGGCAAGAGAACAATGAATATTTTGTGGGAGCCGGAGGCAACTGAGGCAACTGAGGACCTCTGCGGAATGACAGGAAGACAGAAGCAGGCAGGACAGGGGGCTAAGGAAGGTGCATAGCTGGGACCCGAGACATCAGCATAGCAGGAAGGAGCCCTAGGAGGACTCACTTCCTTCTCTGTCTTTTCTCTCTCATTTTTCTTTTCACCTTCTGTTTTCTCCCCCTCCCTTACTTTCTTCTCCTTCCCTTCATTTTGTCTTTTTCCTTCCTCCATGCTTTCTTCATTCCTTTCTCTACTCATTAATTCATTCCTATTTTTAATTCCTCCTTTCATCTATGTATTCAACTGATATTCCTCCTGCTTTTGTGCTGAGTCCTGTGCATTGGGACGAAAATGGCACAGCCCTGGTCTATATATACTGACCATTACAGACCTCATCACTCTAGCAGAATGGAGGGTCAGAGAGCCCAGGATAGACCAATGCTCTGAGGGCTTCTGGGAAGGCTTCCTGGAGGAGGTGCCTGTCATGGAGAAGGAAGAGACCTTGGCCCAGCATGCAAGGCAGGGTAAGTGTCCAGGCAGAGAAAATGTGTGCAAAGCATGGCAGAGGAACTGGGCAGGAGCACTCAGAGGTGAAAGTGTGGCCAGATGGCAAGGGGCTGATAGGCCGCCCGCTGACTTACTCTGGACCAGGCACTTTCGTAAGCATCTCCCTTTTACAGGTGGGAAAACTGAGGCTTGGAGAGTTATGTGACTCGCCTAACATCATCCAGCCAGTAAGTCACATAGCTGGGACTTGAATCCAGGCCAAGGTGCCTCTAATAGCCATGATCTTGCCCCTTGACCACGATAAACCTCAGCTCAGGGGTTTAAAGAGGTGTAGACATTGCCGACAGACAGGTGGCCAATGAATCAGACTCCTGCAGCCTTTGGACACACAAAGCACTTCTCTGCTGCCCACAGAGCAAGGGGCCCCTGTCCTGTGAGTAGGAGGCTTTGCAGCACCCTATGCTACTGGGGAAATCTCTGTGGCATTGTACTGGGTCTGTCTGGGAAATGAGCTCCCAAAATCCCTGTGTATTGTTCTGACTGGGCACCTCCAGGAGCCAGGTGCTGGAGGTGGTGGGTGGACCACACAGCAGCCACTTGCTCCCAGCCCTGCCCTGGGCCTCTGAGAATCCGAGTTGCAGACAGTATGCACTGGGAATGGGCATTACCACCACAGGCCTGAGGGTGGCAGTGCTGAGCGACTTCACCCGCAGCCATCACCTCTGCATCTCTAAAGCACCAAGAATATCCCCAGCTTCTCATGGCTGGTGTCTCCTCTTTGCTCGACAAAAGGTGGGGCACTCTGGGGGAGAGGACTTTGGAGGCAGAGTCTTGAGTCCAGGTCCCAGCTGTGTGACCTCACCTCTGGGGAACTCAGTTTCCTTGTGTGTAGGACCCTGAGGATAACATCTCCCTCAATAGCTAATGAAAGTAAATATTTATGACACCTACTTGAAATAACACAAATTAAGCACCAACTTATCAAGTTGCATTTATTCATTCACTTATTCAGCAAGCAGGTATCAAGTGTCTGTATGTGGGGAGAGTGGCAAGGGCTGAGGTCGGAATGGTGAGTCCAGCCAGCTCAGGACAGGTCCCCAGAAGGCCCAAGAAAGGAGTGTGACACATAGCAGGAGCTTAATGTTAGTAGCTATGAGTGTGATCTTCTGGTCCCATGCCCTCATTTTCTAGCTGGGGAAAGTGAGGCTGGCCAACCAGACTTACCTTTTTCCTACAGATGGGCTCCTTTCTGACCCGTGCAAATTCCAGTCCCTCTGCTAATGGCCCAGATGCAGAGGGCCCCTGCACCATCAGAACTCAGGTCTTCAGTTCTGAATGAGAAAAGTGGAGCCCCAGCCTCCACTAGGCCTGACACAGCTGCCTGCCTTTCCCAGCCACCTCCAGTCCTGCAGGCTTCACTCACTTCAAAACTGTAAGATGGCTGGGTGTGGCACCTCAACCTGTCATCTCAACACTTTAGGAGGTCAAGGCAAGAGGATCGCTTGAGGCCAGGAGTTTGAGATCATCCTGGGCAACACAGCAAAACCCTGTCTTTACAAAAAATACAAAAATTAGCCAAGTGTGGGTGGTGCTCATCTGTAGTCCCAGCTACTTGGGAGGCTGACGTGGGAGGATCACTTGAGCCTGGGTGTTCAAGGCTGCAATGAGCTATGATGGCATCACTGCACTCCAGCCTGGGTGACATATTGAGACCCCATCTTAAACAGCAACAACAAACTATAAGATGAGGCTAACAGGGGGGTGACCACCTCTCTTAGCACCTGCACCACCTGTAAGCTGCGCTCCTGTGTGACCCCTCAGGTGCTCTCCAAGAATGGGGGCAACTAGAGCCTTTCTGTCAGATTCCTACAATGCTGTCGCTCAGGGCCGTCCCCCTAGAACCACTGCATCCCACGTTCAGCAGTCTCTCCCCTCTCCATCTCTCACTATCTGTTCTTGCCCTCTTCCTCCTCTCACGCCTCGTCTCCATCCTCAATGTCTCCTCCATCTCTTCTATTTCACCTTCTCCCCTTGTCTCCACCCCTCTCCTCTTCCCCCTCTCTTCTCTAGATTGACTAATTTGTTTGTTGGATGATTGACTGAATGTTCTCTCTCTCGGTTCCTGACAGATTTCTAGGTCATTTACAGAATGCCTAAAACTCGAGGTCAACTATTGTACTAGTCCATTTTCACACTGCTGATAAGACTATCTGAGACTGGGTAATTTATAAAGAAAAAGAGGTTTAATGGATTCACAGTTCCACATGGCTGGGGAGACTGCACAATCACCGCGAAAGGCAAAAGGCATGTCTTACGTGGCGGCAGGCAGGAGAGAAATGAGAGACAAGCAAACGGGGTTTCCCCTTATAAGACCCTCAGATCTCTTAAGACTTATTCTCTACCATGAGAACAGTATAGTGGAAACCGCCCCCATGATTCAATTAGCTCTCACCAGTCCCTCCCACAACATGTGAGAATTATGGAAGCTACAATTCAAGATGAGATTTGAATGGGGACACAGCCATATCAACCATATCAACTACGATCCAGTCCAGGTTCTTCGGTGGCCAGGGTTCCACAACCCCAGAAGAGGAGAGGGCTGCCAGGAAACCAGCATTGAAAAGCCCACCAACAGTGTTTCTTTCCACAGTACTGTGGATAAACATTGAGATGGGGGGCAGCGAGCCCAAGGTGTGTCCCCCAGCACGTGTCTGCAGGGCAGCACCCCACACCCATGCTGCCCCTTACAAGCAGAACCACCAGCTTCCAGGAGTGTCCAGGGGCAACCAGGCAAAGTCAGAATCATCTTCGGAGCTTATTGAAAATACAGGTCCCCAGGCCTACCAAGAATTACTAAACTGCATTTTCCAGGGCTGGAGCCCCAGCAATTGTAATTTACCGTCTCCCCAGGGATTTTGATAGACAGCGGGAACTGGGGAAGCTGAAGCTAGGTGAGGGCTGGTGAGAAGGGGTTGGCTCCCTCCTTTGTCATTCACCAGATCACTATTGGGCATCTCCTATGTGCCAGGCAGTGTGATCAGAGCTGGGTATACATGAATGAAGAAAACAGGCAGTGTGCCCACTCCTGTGGAGCTCATTCTGCTGGAATCCTGGCTGGAACCGTAACAATCCTAGGCTCCGTGTAATCCTGCTCTGTCCACTTTCCCTCCCCACCA